>CM068836.1:5392500-5855000 GCA_028554795.2 Sinohyriopsis cumingii
CTATTCAAGCTGAATCATGTCCGACAGAATAATGGCAAATTCATATATTCTCCATATCAACGGGACCGATCCGTGTTTTGAAATATATGCCCACCACGCGTTGTTTCATTAGGTTCAGATGCTCGCGGTTAAATTAATAAATCGGGGTCAACGTAAGAATTTCTTGCTGGGAAATTTGCAAGCCTGTATCAACATTTTAGCCTTGGTCTACGTATTTCAGCAATCGATGACACACATGAGCGACATTTGCCAATGTTGAGAAAAATATCTTCGATGGTGACCTTTTAACTTTAGCGAGACTTCTGTCACTTCCGGTTTTGAAAATATCATTGGACGTTCCAGTTGGTTGCTTAGATGGTCCACGAGTTGATATGCTTTAAACGTGTGTGACGATGCACTTATAGCTTGTTGAATACTTAATTGTCATGAAAATTCTACTTGAGCATCGCTCTTTGGTGTGAGTCTGTGGTCATTGCGAGAAATGAAATTATAGATGTTCAGCGTGAAATCATAGATGTTCAGCGTGAAATCATAGATGATGTTGAACGTGCAGCTGTAACCACTGATAGACTTATGGATGGCATTCAAAGTGTACATTTAATTGACACAATTTTACCAACATTGACAACGGTAACATTATATGAAATTGCATCGTTGCCGTTGTACCTTCTGTTTAACATAACTGTTTGTTTGGCCTCCAAAATAGCACACACACCCAACCTTATGAAAGTGTCGACAAAAGCCAAATATATGTGATTGTAGAATCGTGCAGGTACACTTCCGCGCACATTAAGCTGCAAATCCGCCCTTAAAATTAGGACTGACGTTGATAAGTATGTCTTCTACATCTTCGATATTGTTGCCTTCCTGATTTTGATGTTATCTCCTTACGTACTGCACGTGATAAGAACCCTCGTTGTGTCATTGCTAACATCATAGACGAACCAGCAGACATGGCCTAATCATCAGACGAAGTCCATTAATTGTTTTAGCAACGTCGACGTTTTAAATAATTTCTTCGATTTCTTTCCCGACAACGAGACAACGATGCCATTGTTGACAAATCTGACGTTATTGGTAGCGCCATATGCAGGGCCGTTGTCGTCGTATACAAGCTTTTCTTGAACTTCTAAGAATGTCTCACATTGAAAAATATACGAAGATGTTTCGTAAACCTGAAATTCTACTGGCCCTTCCTTGTTTGGGTGCCTAGTCTGGTATGAATAATACTGATAACTTTGCTTGTTTCGAACGTGTTTTGGGGCTGCTTCCCGTTGCCAGATTTGCGAACATTGAACCAGTGAGAAGTTGTTGAGGCTTCTTCGATGATATTATAGACTGGGGCTGGCATTGTCGCTGTTGATGGTAATGTAGTCATCTTTTGTTGTCGAGTCACTAATCGTTGTAGTCGATCTCGAAACGATTGAAACCATCGCAATCCGAGATTTTTTCAATTCATCCGCCGCAATGTTTTAGATGCTATCAGTGACTTGGATCGCAGCTTGTTTATTAATTGGTGAAGCACCCCAAGACAAAGTTGCGAGCTTCTTTGGTGCCCCTGTAAACAATCCATAGACAATATCACCAACTTCAATTCCATTATATACCTTGTAAAGAGGTTTCCTCGTTTTAACAACACGCACGGGTTTTACAAGTCCACGCACACTATCATTAGGAACGGTTTAATGCAAAAATAATGCAGCATACATCTGTATAATATAAAAATTTAATAAGCAAAAATTAAAATACACGAGTGAAGTAAAAAAGATCCATGCTTTTGGTTATTTATAATAAAGTAAAACGTAAGAATATCATTCACTTGACCTGACAAGTCAATGTAAATTCATAGAATAAAAAGTGATGCACCCCAACCCCAAATTTACACATGCACAGTGCAACACAGGCCCTTTCTCTGGGTATTTGGATACTTATTAGCGTGATGCAATTCAAAATAGTCAACCTCGCAGTTTTCATATATTCTACTTGCCTCCAACCCACGTGTCTCCCGCTATCGGTCGTGTTACGTATATTTGATTTAATTTATATTTGATTTAATTTAATTATTTGTAAGTTTTAAAATCTTTTTATTTTTTATTTCATTACATGTCAAAATAATGTAGTTTTGTTTACTAGGAACTCGATATCTTTTCAGAAAATAGTTTGACCTTGACTATTCAGTTGTAAACACCTAAAGCTGACCTAGTTCCCGACCTTGATTTAGAAATCAGTGAAAGAAGTAAACAACTTTTTTTTATTCTCGGAGTAAAATGGTTGGTTTTTATCAAGGTCATACTGTGACTATGTGATTTTTATATATATGTAAATAGCCTCTATTTCCCAATTCTGGGCTTTCCAAAATTGCGCATTAGTTAGTTTTAATAGTGATACTTAGAGAGAGAGTGATCTCAGTTGGGCTTCTAAACACTGGGACGTAAAGATGTTCGTTTTGTTGTGACAGTTTTGAGTTATACTTTTTATTTAAATTATTTGGATTCTAAAAGATTAGTTCTTTTTCCTGGAAACATCTGAGTGCTCATACAGAATTTTTGGACAAAGATATTTATTTAAATTTTATTCGGAAATTCAAATACCGGAATATTATTGTCTGTGGAATTTAAAAAGAACTGTGGACACATCTGTACAATAAAGGCTACAGTATACGTCATCGCCTTCCATTTTGGATTTTTCGTCGGGACTCGAACTTGAATTCATTAGAACTTTTCATTACTAGGGCTTCAAAAATTTTATTCGTGGATTATTTTTGGATTTGATTCTTAAAATCGTAAGTTCTTTTATTTTTCAATTTTTACAGTGTTTTTTCCAGGGAAATATATTATTTGTTAATTTTTTCAAAGCTTGTTGATTTTACTTTTTCTTTTGTTACTGTTTATTAGAGGGTAAATACGTAACATAAGAGTGGCTAGCTCTCGTTCCAAGCCAAATATTGGTATAATCACTGGCTATATACTGTGAAGTGACTATGGGAGGTGTACATGCCTCACATTAATTTAAAAAAACAGCACAAGCCTGAAACATCTGATTCACAAATATATAAATATCTTTAATTATTAAAAAATAATCACTCAGTAAGGTACATCATAGCCTTAAGTTAGTAAATTTGCCAGGGACCAAGTTACGAGAGTGTCCTCGCCGCGTTATTACAATGGCCGGTGGATCTCTAACGTACAGTTGTTTCCCCGCGCAGGTCTAACTGGGATTTGTTCGGAGAAGATAGACGGGTGTGAAGCAATCGAAATCAGATTAGCCGAAGCCTCGTTATGGCAAACCCAAACAATATATTATCGTGCGACTCTCACGTTATCAAAGTGAAAGCTTCAGAACTACCACTGATATATTTACATGTCAGATGAACCCGATTCGTGGTGGCAATTCTGACACTTTGGCTCGATATTATAATTGGCATCGTCTGGTCTTTCACTGCAAAATTTCGTTTTTTCCCTGGAATCGTATTAATACCTTCACACCAACGATGACTGCGCAATATAAACCGCTTAGATTGATTTTGAATCGAAATGGAAGAGCTGAGTGTAGGGTCATGAACGCGCATGCTGATTGTTGAATCGCACTCGTTTACTTACATGATTCTCCGTCCAATCTCGTTGATTAATTCAATCTCGCACTAGCGGACTGACAGTCTTTGTGCTAAATTCTATAAATCGAGGTGCAGATTCTGAATTCAGGTTTCGAACCGTTCTTGTAATTGTTATTCTTGTTAAAGGTCATTCGTTACTTATTATTTGTGAAAGTAAAATCAATTCAAGATCAAAATTAGAAGACAACATCATGACTTTATTGGTCTATCGCATATAATCTTACTGTAAAGAGAGGACTCCATTTTTACCTGCTCAGATTCGTATCATTGCCCAAGCTATCTTCAGTATACAATTCAGATATTGTGTATTGTCCCATTACCTTCGACTGTTTCTATCACGTTATTTGAACGCTCGTGTTTAAAGTCGTCGTCAGTGAAAACTACCATTTACCTTCTGTCTTGATGCGAGAAAAAAAGCAATTGGAGTTTCGCTGTTTAAAGGTGCATCAGTTCTTCGGCGCTAATTGGTTTAAAATCATTTCTTTATAATGCCATGATAATTTGATTAGAACATTCCACTTTCTTGATCAGAAGTTTGCCTCAAACACTCGTCAAAGCATCGTGACTAACGCAAAATTCAGATCGTCGTGAATTTTGTTACCATATATATTTTTTAATTTGTTAAATTACGTTGAAAAAATTTGAAGTACGATAATAATTCAAGGAGTTTAGCTTATAAATGTCACGCACTTTCACCTTAATTATGTAGATATTGATATGTAAAGTAATTTAATAGTCCAAACTCATGGAAATTAATAATAATAATAATAATAATACTCACACAGGAGGCACAATCCCATTATGATCAAAAGGAACTGGTCCAAATTGGCCTCCAAAGTGCGCACTGACGTTACCAGGTTAGATGTATTGTATATGGATGTATTGCCTACGCCCTCCATTTATCTTAACTGGGAATTAAGGAAACACTAAATAAATCTAACTCTTCCCCTTCTTTAGGGAATAAATATAAAATGCCTTAAATTGATTTATAGGATTTTTGATGTATCCTTTTACTATCCTGGTTTCGAGACAGACACAGTTAATGCATATCCTGTATTACGAAGAAATGAAGTTATTCTGTGACTTTTCTAATGTATAGTTTTCTGTTCCATATGTTCAACTTGGATTGAACTTTAGTTTGAGCAAGAAACTGTAATGATAATCTTAACGAATCATTTAAAACAAAATTGAAGTAAAATGGTCGAAAACCTACAGGAAATAATGCACACAAAAGACAATCTTCTGAAATATATTTTCTGGCAAATTAGTCTTTTGTAATACTTCTAATTCTACTCTAACACACCACTACCACTACCCAGTAAACGACTGTTACTTTGATGCTCGATTTAGACAATATTCTTTTAACTACATCTGTCCATCTCTCCACCCTCCTGTCAAAAATAACTGAAAAACTGACTAATCATTGGTAAACATAAGATAACCACGCCCCCAACCGCCCGGATTATAGTGACAGTTTCCTAGGTGTAATTCTTACACTCGATCATTTCTGTTGGCTGGAAGTAAAAAGTGGGATTGTGCGCTAAACTTTAGATGTCAGGGGGTCACTTTCGCACATTTGCCCCAGGCAAATTTCTTAAGTTAAGGGTAAGGTATGAATTTTTGAGCTATTATTGTGTAATAATTAAAGAGATGGATATATTTGTGAACTAGGTGTTTCGGGCTTGTGTTGCACTTGAAATTGATGTGAGGCATGTCCACCTCCCAGTCACAGAGCAGTATGTAGCCACTGAAATACAAATAGTCGGCTAGGAAGTAGAGCTGACCACCCATAGCAGTAGACACATGGGTTCAAGGCAAATAGAACATCTTAAAAACATCATCGATGACAACTATTCTGAACTGCATCAAGCTATTTAGTAGTTTTATTTAAAGTATCACCCAGGGAAAGGGCTTGCCTTTGCACTGTGAGCACCAAATGCTGTCAAAAATGGCCTTCAGATATGAAAAATGCATGTGTAAAATAGGGGTTGGTGTACATAAACATTTTATGCTAATAACTTCAGTAGACGTGTCAGGTCAAGTGTGTGATATGATTATGCTGTGCTTCATAATACCTATTCAAAAATATGGACCTTTTTGACCCCACTCATGTATCAAAATTTTTTTTTTATGAATTTTTATATTTTTGGCAGGTGCATGCGACATTCAATTTGTACATAAAAAACTGGCCCCTGCCCCCTTGTGATTGTCTGTGTTGTATCCATCAATGCAAGGTCCATCATTGTTAACATCTTAACACTATTACTGTCATGTTTCTACAGGTATATGAACTTATTTTAATGACAGTTTCATTTACAGTGAAATGAATGCTGTTGCCATTGGCTTTGTGAAAATCAATGAACCTGTAGATGTTTTGATATTGTTTGACGCATCTGCAATTTTGAACTTATACTATGGAAATGTTTGTGTATTAATTATTTAGTACATCATTCAACCCGATGCTTAAGAAAGGTGACTTGAATAAATACCTATCACCGCGTGTGTTATGAACTGTGTGTACATAACATAATTTATGGCTTAATCAGTCCAATACATTCGTGTCTGCATTCTAGTACAAATTACCGAAGTACCGCTTATCCAACACGAATATGCGTTAAGGCCCAAGAAAATTAATTTTTTTAAATTATATTTTTAGCCGGGGTTCGAACCCGCGACCTGCCGCATCCGAGGAGGACGCTGTAACCACTAGGCCACCGGAGTTATATTTCTCAGTTTTCCTAACAAATCAAAATAGTTAGAAATATAAGTGAGGTCGCGAGTGAAATATCGAATGAATCATGAAATCAGTCCAAATGAAAGAGTTTTCTTTTCTTTCACGCTTATTATTGGATACAAAATTTGATGAGCTGTAATACGAATGAACCAAGAGAAAATTCTGTTGAATGATGTATCGCCTGCTTCACCTGTACAACAGATAATCCAAAATCCTCGCATAACCACTTTAATATGAATAAAATGTTTGACTATTACAACTGTAATATAGTCTTTATTAACGAAAACGATAAGCGTGAATGCACACATTAAATTGTATAACCATACATGCCACAGTGTCATAGAATAAAGTTATAAACAATACAGTGTCACACAATATAGCTATAAACAATACAGTGTCATAGAATAAAGCTATAAACAATACAGTGTCATAGAATATAGCTATAAACAATAAAATGTCATAGAATAAAGCTATAAACAATACAATGTCATAGAATATAGCTATAAACAAGACAGTGTCATAGAGTATAGCTATAAACAAGACTGTCATAGAATATAGCTATAAACAAGACAGTGTCATAGAGTATAGCTATAAACAATAGTGTCATAGAATATAGCTATAAAGAATGCAGAGTCATAGAATATAGCTATAAACAATACAGTGTCATAGAACATAGCTATAACAATACAGTGTCATAGAATATAGCTATAAACCATACAGTGTCATAGAATATAGTTATAAACAAGACAGTGTCATAGAGTATAGCTATAAACAAGACAGTGTCATAGAATATAGCTATAAACAATACAGTGTCATAGAGTATAGCTATAAACAATACAGTGTCTTAGAATATAGTTATAAACCATACAGTGTCATAAAATATAGTTATAAACAAGACAGTGTCATAGAGTATAGCTATAAACAATACAGTGTCTTAGAATATAGCTATAAACAATACAGTGTCATAGAATATAGCCATAAACAATAGTGTCATAGAATATAGCTATACACAATACAGTGTCATACAGTATAGCTATAAACAATACAGTGATTGGCATTGCAGTTGTGATCAATGTACATGTCTAACAACAGCATGAGAGAAAGAGAGAGAGAGAGAGAGTTTCCATGAAATATTTAGTTGCATTTGCATATTTATTATTGGTTAATAAATTTATATTTATTAATACATATTGTGCAAACTAAGTGCCAGGACTGCTAAACAAGTATGCATAACTTCTTTAACATTATGTCCGGTGGTGTAAAAAGGAATTTGTAAAATCCCGAGAGTCAATTTTCAATTTAAAAAAAGTAGAAACACAGAAAAGCAAAATAAAATGTTTAAAGGACATCACTACCATGTATGAAAAATGAAGGCAGGAGGGGTGGGTGAGAGAAGTAGTACTATCTCAAAATGATAAAATGTGACAGACTGACATCAGGCAGATACTATTCCCATAGACGGCAATGTTAATGTTTGTAAAAGTTACTACTATATTTTCGTGTTGTTTGTTTTTCTCAAAAAATGAGTCAGAGCCATTGATTGTAGTTACATAAAATGGTTAATGTTTAATACGGACAGTAACTGTCATGGAAAAATGAAGCAATTTTTGAAGAAAAAAAAACCCACCGACCTCTTTACAGCCATCAGTTTTCATTACCTTTGATAGTCTTAGACTCAGAGAGCCGTGAATGTTACGTATAAGCAACAGATTCAAAGATGGAAGCATTAAATCCCACCAAGACTCTGAGTACGAAAAGAGGATTAGGCATCTGGGTGGAGCCTAAGGGCTCAAGCTAATACAACCACCTTACTGCTAGTATGGGAAGACAACGCAAACAACTAGAACTGGAGATTGGCGCCCAAAGAAGATCGGGTCAGTGAAGATACCAGCAGGGACAACAGAGGGAGCGACCAAAGCAGACCAGACAGTCACCTAGCTCTCCTGTCGCCAGTATCGGATTCACCTAGAGCTCTGTCTCAAGAGTTACACCGCCTTCAGCAACGAGTATTGCAGCTGAGGAACAACTCCTTTGCCAGCCATTAAAAACAACGACAGCGAGTTAAACTCGAACGTGGGCCAGCCAAGTGGGCGAAGAGGAGAGAAGCAGAAGCAAAGACAACAAAATCCAAGAAGTACAAGAAGTCAACAGAAGTCCGGAGACAGGAAAAGGAAATGACCCTACACCAAGATCAACATTACTACCAACAGCAACAACAAAGCATGCCGGGAAACAAGCGAGGGGACCACAGCCTGCTCAACTGGAAAAACAACAAGATACGATGATTGTGGACATTATAACAAGACGCAGGGGTGGATCAGACAGAAATACATGGCGCCAGAACACAGAGGACATTCCTGTTCCAATCAACAGAGGATGGACCTCAGCTTCTTTTCAGGGCTACTGATTGACTTTCGGTCACGGGGTTTTAATTTTGGGTTGAAACCACATTTTAGTATCACTAATTTAATATAAAAATATGATCCATTTCTCCATCGTTCGTAAAAAGTATCTCAATTTTATTCGACCTTGATAGCAAATTTTAAGGACCACTTTCACCTGGTATTTTTCACAGTGTTTCCTGAAAATTTATATATGCTCTGTACACAACATGCTAAAATAACACAGTGTAGGAAAATGTCACCTGAATAGTGCAATCTCGATTAGAATATGTGTCTTGCGCCCGACTGGTAGTAGGGAACAGTCCAATTTAGTTAACTTGGCAGAATTTGATTATTAGTATCTCTGGCGTTTCAGAAAGTTCATGTGGCGCTCGGGCACTCCATCCAGCCTTCTCCTTTTCCGCGTCCAGGCAACCATATCTAACTACATGCAATACATACGTCGAGTTAATGACTCTCTTTACCACTCGACAGTAGTGAATGGGGTGAGATTAGCGACAATGGGAATTAGCATTAAAAACACCCCCTGGGTAAGATTAGCGACAATGGAAATTTAACATTAACCACCCTGGGTAAGATTAGCGACAATGGAAATTTAACATGGGCAAAAAAACCCTGGGTAAGATTAGCGACAATAGAATTTAACATTGGAGAAAGGAAAAAAAGGAAATATCCATTCTAGGGAAAAAGGCATTCGAACAATGGAAAAAAAAATATCGATTGTAGGGACAAAGGCAATTGAACATGGGGAATAGAGTTTGGGTCTGTCTAGGGACAAGGGGAATTGAACATGGAAATAGAAGTAGTAAATGGGGGCACCCTAGCGTCAAGGGGAATTAGCATTACAAGACCCCTTGGGCAACTCTAGCGTCAAGGGAAAATTAACATGGAGAAAAATCGTGGGTCAGATTAGCGTCAAGGGAAATTAACATGGAGAAAAATCGTGGGTCACTCTAGCGACAAGGGGAATTTAACATGGAACTATAGTGTGGGTCTGTCTAGCGACAAGGGGAAATTAACATGGGAATAGAGTTTGGGTTTGTCTAGGGACAAGGGGAATTGAATATGGGATTTTTTTTAAAATTTAAATTTAAATTTATATTTTAAAAAAGGGGTAGGCAATGGAAAGGCTATCTCTTTTCGAGAAATATGGCTGGCCCTGAAAAGGGCCTTTGGGTTTATGTTAATATTAATATTAACATAGATGGCATCTGTCACATCTTCTTCTTCTTCTTCTTAAACTCCTTCTAACTGCCGGTCCATACACAAGTACCCTCTTGAGACATCCTTGTCTTTCTATGTAAGCTCTCCTCATCCATTGACTAGTATCTGTCCTATCAACAACAGTCCACTTGGACCTGACATACATGAGCATGTCCGTCCTAAACATCATGGAAGACACAAGGGTGGATGACTCAACTGTGGTCCACATCTTGAAGCGACGAGAATAGGTGAATCAATGCAGTGAACTGCGCTTATTTATAGGTACAGGAAGGATTGAAACGGATTGAATTCATTCACCAATCCGAACACGCGTTACAAAATTCAGTCAGCTCGCATCCAATCCGAAGAGAGCAGTCTGTGACGTCACGTGGTCTATATAGATTCGTTAGCGCTTGTGTGCAGTCAATCTATGCGACAGTGATTCAACATGACGGAAACTCAGAAAACGATCCATTGGGGTGCACCAGCAGGGGAGACTGCCCAAGGGAACCCGGACTTACTTTCAGAAGAGGTACATTGGGATTTTGTGGATTTTCTTACCTCGCAAGAATTTGTTCCGGAACCTTCGTTACCTTCTTCATTACCGCAAGTGGAGAATTTTAGACAGAGACAGAAAGAAGAATTGGAGAAATTTATGCAACGACAAAAGGAAGCGGAACAAGCTTTTCTCCTACAGCAACAGCAACAGCAACAAGAAGAGGTAAGAAAAAAACAACAGCAACAACAGCAAGAAGAAGTAGCAGCAAAGAAACAAGAGGGTGAAAATCAAACGGCTACGGTACTGTTGGACATTTTAGCGCAGTTAAGAAGTCTGAAACAAATGTATCAGACTTCTTTATCACGACCGAAGAGAATACGACCTTCCCGAGCTAAACACGCCAACCCTGTGACTAAGCCTATCGTACCACCCTTAGTGATTTCAACCCAATCATCAGAAGTAGGCCTTGGCCGTGGCAAAGGCTTAAGGCAGTTAAAGTTGATTGGTTAAACTCACCCCTACACCAAAATAAAAAGGCCCTTTTCAGGGCCACCCACATTTCTCGAAAAGAAATACAATTTCAATTTGCCAATAACTCAAAAATAAACCCCACCCATTTTACCCTTATAGTACGTGTCTGTGTATGAGTGCGTGAGTGTAGCTTCTTATTTTAAAATCAAAACTCAAAGACACTTACCTTATATCATTCATGTATTCTTTTATCCATTTTTTACAATCCAATTCACAGCACAACACTTTAATTAAAAGTTCATTGACTTCTTCTTTCTCCTTGTTTAGTCTCTCTGTTTTTTGAATTTCTTCACCGTTTTTTCCTCATTTTCTTCCCTTCTTCTTTTCTTCTCCTGTTTCTTTGCTTCTTTTAAATAGAATTGTCTTCTTTCTTCCTCTGAAGGATCCCTCTCGTCTTTCGAAGAATCCCTCTCTTCTTCCGAAGAATCCCTCTCTTCTTCTGAAGAATCCTTCTTTTCTTCTGACTCCTCTTGTTTCTTTTTTGGGCAATCTGGAGACCAATGTCCTTTTTCTTTACAATAATAACAGGTATCTTGACTTTTGTCTTTTTTAGCCCCTGTTTTTTCTTTTTTGACGGTCTGGACACTCTGAAGACCAATGCCCTTTCTTCTGACAGATATAGCAAGTATCCTGACTCTTATCTCGAAAGGAAGGAGAGTAGTCTGTCAGCTGGTCTGAAGAGAATTTTCTAATGACCCCTCGCAAAGCTCTGACGAAACGTTCGATTTGGCTAGTCTCTTCCATTGTTCTCCTCGGTTTGAGAGTGAAATGAATAGTGAAAGGACAAGACACACCCTTTTAATATACGCTGGTTTGCCATGACTATAAATTAGTCTATGGTGTTTGAACTTGAGTCATTTGACGTTTTGCACTCAAGATGAAACGATCCTATTCATTCGAGAAGAAAGAAGAAGAAGAAAGTAAGAGGCAGAAACGTGATCTATCGCCTCGTACCAGGGTTGAAATCTTGGCACAAATTCATGTCAGTGATTTTGAAGAGGACATGAGTGAACCAGAATCCGAACCCTCTAAACCAAGTTCACCACCCTTAGTCAACCCTGAAAAGTACTATTCCATTCGAGAGACGGAAAAGCGCTCCTCTAGAAAATTTAGAACCACGGCTTACACCTACACGGTGAAGTTTAAAGATTTCAAGGCCGACGTACCCTTGGAGAAAGCAGAAGGGTTTATCACCGAGATGTGGGATTCTTTGCTCACCGCACTCAAGCGACAATGTCAACCCAAAGAAGACGATCGCTTGACACTATCCATAGATCACGACGGTTTGAAATCCCCTGTTTGGATCGAGTTTAGCAGACCCGCAGAACTAACCCCTTCCAAAATCATGGACAAGATTCAACACGTACAACAATCTAATGACCAGTTTGACATCACCGATGGTAAAGCCACACTGAAAATGGCCCACGTCTCTCTTCCTCAAGGGACAGGACGCAAAAAGATGTTTTTGGTGGACAACCTTCGCAACACCAAAACAAGTCTCGTCCGAATTCACAACCCTCAAGACCAGATGTGTTTAGCCCGTGCCATCGTGGTGGGACGAACCTATGCCAACAAGAACGACACGGTAGAATGGAAAAGAACCTGGAAAACTATTCAACAATCCGATCGAGCCAAACAACGAAATGAAGCAGAACTCCTGTTACAACAAGCCGGACTGTCCAAAGACACACCCTGTGGCATTCCTGAAATGCAAAAATTGCAAGATGCCCTAGCTCCACGCTACACCTTGAAAGTGCACCCTCAAGAAATGCGTGGAACTCTGTTGTTTCGAGGCCAAGATTTTAAGGACGGAAAATACATTCATGTCTATTATCACGATGAACATTTCGATACCATTACCAGTATCACTGGATTCCTGGGATACAGTTATTATTGTGAGAAATGTGATTATGGTTATAACAATCGAGAGCAACACAAGTCTTGTGGATGGAAATGCCCAGGATGTTTGGCCTCTCCACCCTGTCTGAGCGAAGAACCAGTGCCTTGTTCAACTTGTCTGCGCACGTTTGTCAGCCCTACCTGTTACCAGCAACATTTGAAAACACAAGGTTCACAGAAGAAATGTGCTTGTCAACTCCTGAGATTGTGCCCTACGTGTGGACAAGGCATACGTACCAATAGTACCAAGGCACACGTATGTCGAGGAAAGAAAAAATGTCACATTTGTCACCACATCGTGGACTTGGAACACGAATGTTACGTGCAAAAATACCAACCCCCACCAGAGGAAGAGGACGGTCACAAGAAGAAAGGCAATTTCATCTTTTTCGATTTCGAATGCATGCAAGAGACCGGCATTCACATCGAGCGTGCGAGAAGTGCATTCAAGAACCTATCTTCAGTCATTGCCCTCACTGCAGCAAGATTCCCGGAGGACGTGAAAAAATCTTTCGAGCACCAAACACGTTAGCCGATTTTGCCCAATGGGTCTTAGACCCCATCGACAAGACATGGAGCAAAGAGGACATTGAACGTTACGGAGATTATCATCGTCATGCCACGGTGATGGCTCACAATTTCTCCGGATACGATGGACAGTTTCTTCTCAGATACTATACGGAACAAAGCACCGAACGTCCTAAAGTCACTTTGAACGGAGCCAAAATCATTTTCATGCAAGTGGGACAAGTACAGTTTAAAGATTCGATGAGTTACTTGGCCATGCCTTTGAGTCGAATGCCTAAAACGTTTGGAATGACAGAAATGGCTAAAGGGTACTTTCCACACTTTTTCAATACGGAAGCCAATCAACATGCCGTTCTACCCCATTTACCTGAGGCTCACTATTACGACCCCGACAACATGCGTACCGAACAACGAGAAGCTTTCTACGCTTGGTACCAGGCTCATGCCTCTGACCCCTTCGACTTTCAGGAAGAAATGTTAAAGTATTGTCGTTCCGACGTGGACATTTTACGACGTTGCTGTCGAAAATTTCGAGAACTGTTCATGGAACACGGAGGGGTCGATCCTTTGAAAGAAGCTTGCACCATTGCCAAAGCGTGTTCCTTAGTGTACCGCCAACGATTCATGCCTGAAAACACCGTGGCTGTCATCAGTCCTCAAACGACCCACTATGTCAAGCGTCAATACTCGGTCAAAGCCCTACGTTGGTTACATTACTTGTGCGACAAGGAAGACAAATGGATTCAGCATGCCCGCAACTTAGGAGGCGAAAAGACCATCGGAACGTATTCGGTAGATGGCTGGGACTTAGAAAACCCCAAGATCGTGTACGAGTTTAACGGTTGCTTATTTCACGGATGTCCCATCTGTTACCCTGACCGTGACACTAAAAATCAGTTTTTGCAACGAACCATGGAAGACTTGTACCAGGACACTTGTCAGCGACGCCTAAAGTTAGAACAGCAAGGATACCAAGTGGTGGAAATGTGGGAACACGAGTACGATCACCGTTTGAAAACCGATCCCGAGTTTAAACGCCTCGTGGAAAGTTACCAGTTCATGGACCCGCTGAACCCGAGGGATAGTTTGTACGGAGGAAGGACCAATGCCACCTGTTTGCTGTACCAAGCCGACGAAGAGAAAGGAGAAGAAATCAAATACTTGGACGTGTGTTCGCTGTATCCCTACGTGTGCAAATATTGTCGCTTTCCTGTAGGGCACCCGCAATTGTTCACGGAACACATCGACCTGAAAAACATTCGACAATACGAAGGCTTGATCAAGTGTAAAGTTTTGCCTCCCACGAACCTATACCATCCCGTCTTACCTCACCATTGTCAAGGCAAACTGATGTTTCCCTTGTGCCGTACTTGTGCCGAAACGTGCAACCAGGACCAACCTTGCCATCACAGCCAGGAAGAACGTGCCTTGACGGGAACCTGGGTCAGCGTGGAATTGTTCAAAGCTCTGGACATGGGATACCAACTGTTAGAAGTGTACGAAATTTGCCACTTTCCCAAGACACAACAGTACCACAAGGGTGACCCTACTCAGAAAGGCATTTTCGCCGACTACGTGGATGCCTTTTTGAAACTGAAACAAGAAGCCAGCGGCTATCCTTCCTGGTGTCACACTCCCGAAGACCAAATACAATTCAAAGAGAAATACTACGCACAAGAAGGCATCTCTTTAGACCACATCGAAAAAAACGAAGGCAGGCGATCGTTTGCCAAAGTGATGTTAAATTGCTTGTGGGGTAAAATGGCACAACGACCGTGTTTACCCAAGACGGAATATTTGACAGAACCTTCCCGCTACTTCCAGATGATTCACGACAAAACCAAATACATGAAACACGTGGACGTCGTTCGAGAGGATTTGATCTTGGTCAATTACGAAGAAGATCTGGACTTTGTACAAGACGATCCTTTTGGAAATGTCATCATTGCGGCTTACGTGTCAGCTCATGCTCGCTTAAAATTGTACGAAGCTTTAGAACTGTTAGAAGAACGCGTCCTGTACTTTGACACGGACAGTTGCATTTACATCCATCACCCGATTCAACAGCACCCTGACATCGAAGGAGACCGTTTAGGAGCCTGGACAGACGAGCATCCCGACGACAAGATTCTAAGTTTCGTCAGTGGTGGTCCCAAAAATTACGGCTACGAATACCGGGACAAACAAGGAGAAGTGCACACGACGTGCAAAGTGAAAGGACTGACTCTGAATCATCGTACCAGTCGAGTGGTCAACTTTGGGGTATTGAAAGAAGCCTTGCAATCGGGAGAGGATGGAAACTTTAAAGTGACCACTTATCAACCGAACAAGATTGTACGTTTACCCACTCACCACATCGTCAGTCGGCCCCTGGAAAAAATCTATCAAATCGTGTACCAGAAGCGAGTGAGACTTCCCAATCACTTTACGTTGCCGTTCGGTCACATCGATATTGGTCAGCATATAAAAAGGGACAACGTCCAAGACCAATAGTTCATTGTTCATTGAAGTAACTTACCATGTCGTTGACGAAGAAGAAACCAGATTGGTTAGGAGTCAAATGTTGGACATCACCGAGACCAGGGTTTTGAGGCTTGGACACAAGAGGTGGCCCAGTATGCACGAGAGTTATTCAAGGAAAAAAGTTACTTTTCAACCTGTGTTAGTGACGGTGCCAGAAGAACCCGTCACCCAGGACAGGACTGTCGTGGACAGGCCTGAAAGACCCTTTCGGGAGGACACTTGTGTGACCTTACCCCCTACTATAGAACTGGTTAGAACTTTACCCAAAACATGTGGTTGTTGTACAGACACTTGTTTTTTATTCCACGTTCATGTGCCTTTTATTCTTGTACTTAAGCCTTTGGCTTTTATGTATTTTTGTCTTTCGTATTCATGTTTGAAAAAAACATTCAATAAACGTGTTCTGAAAAAGTATATAAACTCTTGTCTTGTTTGTTTTTTCGTGTCACAAGTGACATTCCTCACACCATGGCTACCTCTACTTTCTCTGCTCCCTCTTCCTCTACTGTCAAAGTCATCGACGAACACTTAGATCGTGCCAGTTGGGAGGCTTTGTATCTTCGCCATCCCTTTAACATGCTCATTGCTGGACCTAGCGGTTCTGGCAAAACTGAATTCGTCAAACGTTTGATCGAACATAAACATCATTTGATCGATCGACCCCCTCAACGCATCGTGTGGTGTTACAAAGAGTGGCAATCGGCGTACAGCCTCTTGCGAGAAAGTCAAGGCGATTCCATCGTGTTTGTGGAAGGCATTCCTAAAGAAGACGACACTCAAACCAAAATACAAATCATTTTGAAACCTGGAGGGAGCGGCACTCTAGGAGGGGTCATCATTCGCTCACTCTTAAGATGGGATCCTAATGCCCCCAAAGTTATACCCAAGACAAAAGTCCAACGAAGCCCCAAGAAGAAAAAGACCAGGTCCCCAAGGAGAACTTCTCCAGTGGCAGGACCCTCCTCTGACCAGACACCACCACCACCCCGGAAAAAGAAAAGAAGCCCCCAGAAAAAGAAAAGTCCACAGAAAACTAGTCACAAGAGAGGCACTTCGACTAGGACGCAACCTTACACTCGCAAACCACGACCTGCCACGGCGGTGACTGCGTCTCCGGCAGCTTCACGTTTGTCCACTTCTCCGTTAATGACACCCAGAACTGAAGAGTACTTGGAGACGTTGATCACACCAAGAACTTCTCCGTTGATGACCCCCAAAAGAACTTCCCCAGTGGCAGGACCTTCCAATTTAGTGGCAGTGGCTGCTGCTCACAAAGTACCTTCTCCCAAAATCAAAGTTCAAGAAAGATCGGGCATGTTACAAAGTTTACTGGATTTGTCCAAGCAAGAACTGGCTCGATTTAGTCCGTTACGTACCCCTGCACGACGTGTCATGCCTGTCCTCAAACTAATACGACGTAAAGACAATCAGTGGCGACGCGTTCCAGTATAAAAAAGGCCTGTGACCAAGTCGGGTATCAGTGTTTTTTGGTGCTCCTGAAGACTCAAAGATGTCACCCTCCAGAAAACCCCAAGGAAAGAAAAGGAAAGGACTGCCACCACGTTTAGCCAAACATGGGGACCTGTTATCTGTCCTGTCCAAAGCTTCTCCACCCCTACGAAAAAAACTCATTCAAACAGCCTCCAAAGAGGTCATCGATACCGTGTGCGAATGTTGTTTGAACGTTTTGAAAGGCACGATCCCTTTGTCCAAACACCAGAAACAATGCTTAGGCAAACATCGTCACGTTCTTCGCCAAATGGTTCAAAAGAAAATTCCCATTCGTCAAAAAAAGAAGATGTTAGTGCAACGTGGAGGTATTTTACCTCTCTTGTTAGGCCCCATACTGAAAGGAGTCTTGGGAACCATGTTGGGAGGACTGGTGGGAGCAAGATAAAAAGGCCTCGGAAGTTCCAAGATCTCAGAATCGACCCCTGACAACCCCATGGAAGGACGAAAACTAGCTTTAGTGCCTTACAAACGATGGATGGAATACCATCGGTGACAAGAACAACACACCCCGCATTTACCTCCCAATCCCCATTTGAGCGAGATGTCCCAGTTACAACACGAATTGCAGTCCTTGATGGATCGCCAAGATTTGTCCGAAACAGAAAAATCGCAAAAGTACGGTCAACTCTTGCAACGACTGCAACTCTTTCACCAGAAAGCTTTAGACGAAACAGCTCTACCCACTCTGAAAGATTTTAAGACCTTGATGAAAAGTTCAGCACCATCACCAGTACCAGTACCAGTACCACCAGTACCCGTGACCAAGACAGAAAAAGGAGAAGAAGAGGAAGGGTTTCAAACTCCACCAGAAAAAGTACGCAAGTTAACAACACCACCTACCTCCAGAATTGGATGGATTAAAAAGATGATGGCCACCCCTTCTTCCTCACAAGAGAAAAAGAAAGTGAAGACAGAAGTGAAGACAGAAGTGAAACAAGAACCGATATCCCCCGCTCAGACATCCTTCTCCTCTTCGACACCTATTGCTGGCCGCACACGCAAAGCATTGCAATCCAAGAAAATACCCCAAGAGAAAAAGAGTAGCATCCTCCAAGAGTGGGTGTCTTATTAACACACCAACCAACACAAAAAAAAAATGGAAAAAGTCTTAGCCAGCATTTACTACTATCCCTCCCATCCTGCAGGTTACGCAGGAGTTCAAAAATTGTATCGTGCTGCCAAAACGCGACTGAAAAGTCTCCGTTTACCTCAAGTGCAACGATGGTTACAAGAACAAGCTACCTACACTTTACACAAACCCATTCGACGCAAGTTTGCCAGAAGTCGCACCCGAGTGGAAGGCATCGATCATCAATGGCAAGCCGATTTAGCCGATGTCTCTCATTTGGTCAGCTACAATCGTGGCTACAAATATTTGTTTTGTGTCATCGACGTCTTTTCCAAATTTGCCTGGGTCGTGCCCTTGACTTCCAAATCGAGCAGCGAGTTAGTGCGAGCCCTGCAACAGGTGTTGAAACAAAGCGGTCGTCACCCTCTTCGATGGCAAACGGACAAAGGCACCGAATTTCTGAACCAAGCTTTCCAAAAAGAATTAAAGAAACGTGACATTCATTTTTTTACCACCGAGAATCCCGAAACCAAAGCCAGCATCGTGGAACGTTTTCAACGCACTTTGAAAGAACGCATGTGGAAATATTTTACGCATCACCACACTCTGAAGTACATCGACATCTTACCGCACCTGGTGCAAGCGTACAACCAATCTTACCATCGAAGCATCGGACGTGCCCCGCAAGACGTGACTCCCGACAACGAAGTGTTGGTGTTTGAGCCCTGTTTGGTACGTCCCCGACGAGGGCTGTCCCCAAGAAAAGTGGAGAGTTGGCCGTAGGAGATTGGGTGCGCATTGGCAAAACCAAACGCACTTTCGACAAAGGTTACTTACCTAACTGGACGACCGAATTGTTTCGCGTCACTGGACGAGTACATGGCCGTCATCCTGCCGTCTATAAATTGGAAGACATGAACGGAGAAGTGCTCAAAGGAACGTTTTATTTCCCCGAGTTACAACGTGTCACCAAAAAAGAAGACGACGTGTACGACATCGAAAGCATTCTCGAACGCAGAACCCGTAAAGTGGGCAAACGACGTGTCAAAGAAGTCAAAGTACGTTGGAAAGGATATCCACCCAGTTTTGATTCTTGGATCGACGCTTCGCAAGTCATCGACTATAAAAAGAAGTGACCATCATGCCTTTTCACACAGACGCAGCTACGTCGACCACTCCTCCTTCACCCAGTTCTTCTGTGCAAGATTTACAAAAACAACCCTTGTGGGTGTGGTGTGGAGAACGTGTGCCTAAAACGCAAATCGTCTTTTTCTGCCAAATCTTCGTGGTGTATTGTGTCATCGGGTCAGAGATCGCCAATTTGAGTTTGCAACAAGGAGACAAACAATTGTGGACCATTTTATTGAGCAGTTGCATCGGTTACCTGCTTCCTAATCCCTCCCTGAAATTCACCTCGAACGGGAACCACGGGAACCTTGTGTCCAGTGCCAGTGCCAGTCACCACTCCAACCACAACCAGAACCCCATTTTGGGCGGAGACACGCCTCTGACGTCCACTAACCCCTCGGACAGCCACAGAACTCTGGAATTATGAGTCACCAAAACCAATTTTACTTAACCTTACCCAGTGACAGTTCCATGGAGGTGTTTCCCAAGAACACGTTGTGCTGTTACACGGCCAAATTACCTCAAGCCATCCCCTTAGATCACGAAGCCCATTGGGAAGTGGCTTTAGTAGAAATGATTCACCCGACCCAAGTCCTCAATGTCCTTCCCAATCAAAATTTTTTTGATGTGGAAGTTCATGACGAACAATTGCAACAGTGGATGGATAGCAATGTCAAATATGACAAGAAAACCCGTACACAAAAGTACACCACCTATCACTTGTTCATTTCCCCAGGCTATTATTTTAGTGGTCAACATTTGGTCAGCACCATAGCCTCCAGGTTTAATGCCGTGTTTCTGAAAGCTTTGGAGCATGTTAACAAAAGTGTCACCATGGAGTACCACAAAACAGCTCGTCGCTTCTTAATGAAATTTGAACGGAGTAAAATCCTGTCCATTTTATTTTGTCCTGAATTGTTTGACATGTTGGGCGGAGACATGAACCTGAGAATGAGCATGATGAAGAAAAGCGAATTACCCATCGTTTACGACAACGAGTCTTTTAGCAAGTTATTTCGTGCCCCGGTAGAACTGAACCAAGGACTGAATTTGATGTTTGTGTACTCCGATGTGGTGGAGTATAACGTGGTGGGACACACCTCCGTACCGTTACTGCGTGTCATTCCTTTCAAAGTGGATTCTGCCACGAACACTGACGAGGTAGGTGGAAACACTTACCACGTCCACCGCGAATTTGTACATCCTCACTATTTGCCTGTCAGTAAGTCGTATTTGGACACGGTCAACATTACTATAAAAGGAGATTTGGGACAAAATATTCCATTCACCAAAGGAAAAGTCACGGTGAAACTCCATTTTCGAAAACGGTTTTCTCACGATTCGTACCAGTGTACAGAGGGGTTGCTCGACAGCGAGGACACGGTTTAGGAGATATGTTAAAATCGGCCTTTCGTTCGGTGGCCCCGGTGTTGAAACCGATGGTGACACGCGGATTGCACGCATTCAAAGATGCGGCACTGACGCAAGGCAAAGAATTTCTCCAAAATGTCATCATCGAGAAACAAAACCCTAAAGAAGCCTTCATGAGGGCAGGCAAAAATGTCTTGCTGCAAACGGGCAAAGACATTTTAGGCCAACGAGAAACACCTATAAATGCCCTGCACGCTACCGAGTCAGGCATTCAGCAAGGACAAGGCAGAAAGAGACGACGAAGAAAACACCCTTTCACCAGACTTCAAGCGAGAAAGGCCAAGAAAAGAAGAACCGTTCGAGACTTAGACGTTTTCGATTATTGAGAAAAGAGACAAAAAAAATGATGCACCGAGAATCTTGCGCTTGTTCCAAGACGGAACTGAATCTGTTTGCCATGCCCCCCACGATGATGACGATGCAAGAATCCCAGTGGGTGGAATTTCACCCCGTCTCCTCACTGACCGATTCCGCTCCCATCGAGTTTGAAATCAAAAGACAGCCCGAAGATTACATCGATCTGAATAGCAGTTACTTGTACCTGAAAGTCAAAATTCTAGATAAGACTGTAGGTGCTATAGACGATGAAGCAGTAGCTCCCGTCAACAATTTCATGCATTCCTTGTTCAGTGGAGTAGACTTGTACTTGAATAACAAACTGGTCAGTAGCAGCATGGATACTTACCCTTATCGTTCCTACCTGGAAAATCTCTTGACGTACGGAATAGATGCCAAGAACACTCATCTCAATGCCTGTGTGGTATGGGAAGCTGACGAACCTACCAAGTTTGAAATATTGGAAACTGATGAAAAGAAAGACAACAATGATGGATTTGTAGAACGAAGAAAGAGAATCACGGGAGCCGACACAAGTTTAGAACTGATGGATCGTTTGCATTTGGACATGTGGTTGCAAGAAAAGTATTTGCTGAACGGGGTGGATGTCCGCCTGAGACTGAATCGTAGCAGTGCCGCTTTCCATTTGATGGCTGATAGTGACGGTTACAAAACCAAAATCCTAGAAGCCAGACTCTACGTACGCCGTGTGGAAGTGTTACCTAAAGTGGGAAACGACATCAGTCAGACGTTGAGCAGAACGACTGCCAAGTATCCTATACGACGCGTGGAAGTGAAAACCTTCACCATTTCCAAGGGACAGCGATCCATGATCGAAGATCATCTGTTCCAAGGACAGTTACCCAAACGTTTGATCGTTGGTATCGTCGAGAATACAGCCTTCAACGGAGCTGCCGAAAAAAATCCTTTCTACTTTCAACACTTTGGCGTGTCCAAAATCGAAGTCAGTCGCGATGGCAAGACCTTGTGTACCCGACCTTTCGAACCTGACTTTACCAAGAAGAATTACTTGAGATCGTACTTGTCCCTGTACGAAGCCACCGGACAGTTAGGAACCAATACCAGTCACGGTATTACGTACGAGGATTATGCAGGAGGCTACGCTTTGTGGGCTTTCGATTTCACTCCAGACCAAGGCAGCGACGAGGGACATTTCCACCCTATAAAATCCGGCCAGATTCGTGTGGAAATTCAGTTTAAAGACCGAGACCCTGATGAAACGGTGAACGTCATCCTGTATGCAGAATTCGATAATACCATAGAAATCAACAGTTTGAGAGAAGTCATCCTAGATTACTAGAAACCATGGAAGACTGTTATCCCTCTTTACCTAGTGGAGAAACTTTTAGTGTTGGATTATTGTTAAAAAATGTTAGAGTTGTTGTTGTTTAGTGTTAAGTGATTTTTGAATAAAAAATGTTGTGTTTTGAAAAAATTGTTTGATGTTATATTGTTGGATTATTGTTAAAAATGTTAGAGTTGTTGTTTAGTGTTAAGTGATTTTTGAATAAAAAATGTTGTGTTTTGAAGAAAATGCCTTTGTCTTTTGTTTAGCTATAAGAATGTTGGATTGATGCTCTTTCATTTCTTACTATCCCTCTCATGACACTCACTAAACGTTGCGACTCAAAAACCGTGTGGGGGATGTTTTCCTTCACGTCCGCGCTTTGACTTTAAGAACCGGGTTGTTTCCAGTCTAACCATCCATTGTCGACTCATCCTCCTAAGAAGATGTGCTCCAAACTAGCTAAACTCAACGAAGCCTGCGTGAATTTGCATAGGGTCAGACACAGTCTGATACCGAAGCCAGAAGAAATAGAGAATGTGAGAATGTTAAAAATCACTGAAGACCTGATAGAAGAGCTCTTCAGAGAAGAAATGAACAGGGAAAAAGAAGAATGGACAGAGAAGTACAGACTTCAGAGACAGCAGCAACAACAACAACAAGAGCAGCAGCAGCAACCTGAAGCTGACAGAGGCTTTGTCGATTGTCGTATCGACACCAAAGAGTTCTTCTTCTCTTTCCGAAGAAGCAGACCTATCGCCAGAAAGTCTATCCTCAGAGGACATCGCATTCTTAGAAACTAAAAATAATGCCATAGCAAACAAAAAAAAAACAGCCCTTTACAGTGCTACCCAATACTCTAGAAAAGAAATAACAATCGATTTGCCAATGTGTGTAGGTAGAGTAGTGTGAAAATAAACACTAACTCTTTTTCAAAAAAAATGTGAGGGTATGTGTTTGTGTGTTTGTGTTTGTAAGTGGTTAAGTAAGTTGGTATGGATAGTAAATTAAAATGATGTCTTTTTTGGTGTTTGAGGTGTATATTTGGAGTTAGATTGGATTGCTTTGCGTATGTGGATAGTCTATTGAAGTGATTTATAAAAAATTTTAAAATAGTAATGGGTAGCATAAAAAAGTGAGTGAGTGTTTCTTTTAGGTCTGCGCGTTGTTTTATGGTCATGATCTTGGTAAGATCAATTTTATGTTTTTAGGGGATGTTTTCGTTCACGTCCGCGCTTTCACTATAAATTGAAACTCGTTCGGCAGTCCAGCTACCGCATATTAAATGAACTGGCCGCGGAAGCCATTGTGGAGGAGGGAAGGATAAGAGAGGAGGAGGAAAGAAGAAACAAAGAAGAGGAGGAGAGAAGATATAAAGAAGAGGAAAGAAGATACAAAGAGGAGGAAAGAAGATACAAAGAAGAGGAGGAGGAGGAGGAAAAGGAGAGAAGAAGAAGAAATTTCAGAATCCCAGAGAGCGAAAATTGGGATTCTGAAGCGACATATCCTGCCTCTGCTCTCTCCCCCCAAAAGGTAAAATGTAATTGGGGGATAAGATGTGTATGCGGCGCCAGGCCTGGAAGGTGCCACCATTAACCAGGTGTCCATGAAGTTCCAAACAAAAAACAGCCCTTTTCAGGGCTACCCAATACTCTAGAAAAGAAATAACCATCAATTTGCCAATGTGTAGGTAGAGTAGTGTGAATATAAACACTAACTCTTTTTTAAGATAGTGTGAGGGTATGTGTTTGTGTGTTGGTGCTTGTAAGAGCTAAGGTATGTTTGTGTGAATAGTAGATTATGGGTTTCTTTATTGTTTCTTAGCGTAGGTGAAGAGTATAGTTAGGGTTCTGTAAGCGCTCACGTACGATTGTGTGGATATTAGATTATGGATTTTGTTTATTGTTTCTTAGCGTATGTGTTTGTGTGTTTGTGTTTGTGTGTTTGTGTTTGTACCTGCTCACGTACGATTGTGTGGATAGTAGATTATGGGTTTGTTTATTGTTTCTTAGCGTATGTGGAGAGTATAGTTTGGGTTTTGTAACCGCTCACGTACGATTGTGTGGATAGTAGATTATGGATTTGTTTATTGTTTCTTAGCGTATGTGTTTGTGTGTTTGTGTTTGTGTGTTTGTGTTTGTACCCGCTCACGTACGATTGTGTGGATAATAGATTATGGGTTTGTTTATTGTTTCTTAGCGTATGTGGAGAGTATAGTTTGGGTTTTGTAACCGCTCACGTACGATTGTGTGGATAGTAGATTATGGATTTTGTTTATTGTTTCTTAGCGTATGTGTTTGTGTGTTTGTGTTTGTGTGTTTGTGTTTGTACCCGCTCACGTACGATTGTGTGGATAGTAGATTATGGGTTTGTTTATTGTTTCTTAGCGTATGTGGAGAGTATAGTTTGGGTTTTGTAACCGCTCACGTACGATTGTGTGGATAGTAGATTATGGATTTGTTTATTGTTTCGTAGCGTATGTGTTTGTGTGTTTGTGTTTGTGTGTTTGTGTTTGTACCCGCTCACGTACGATTGTGTGGATAGTAGATTATGGGTTTGTTTATTGTTTCTTAGCGTATGTGGAGAGTATAGTTTGGGTTTTGTAACCGCTCACGTACGATTGTGTGGATAGTAGATTATGGATTTGTTTATTGTTTCTTAGCGTATGTGTTTTTGTGTTTGTGTTTGTGTGTTTGTGTTTGTGTGTTTGTGTTTGTACCCGCTCATTGAGTCATCCACCCTTGTGTCTTCCATGAAGTTTAGGACGGACATGCTCATGTATGTCAGGTCCAAGTGGACTGTTGTTGATAGGACAGATACTAGTCAATGGATGAGGAGAGTTTACATAGAAAGACAAGGATGTCTCAAGAGGGTACTTGTGTATGGACCGGCAGTTAGAAGGAGTTTAAGAAGAAGAAGAAGAAGATGTGACAGATGCCATCTATGTTAATATTAATATTAACATAAACCCAAAGGCCCTTTTCAGGGCCAGCCATATTTCTCGAAAAGAGATAGCCTTTCCATTGCCTACCCCTTTTTTTTAAATTTAAATTTAAATTTAAATTTTAAAAAAAATCCCATATTCAATTCCCCTTGTCCCTAGACAAGCCCAAACTCTATTCCCATGTTAATTTCCCCTTGTCGCTAGACAGACCCACACTATAGTTCCATGTTAAATTCCCCTTGTCGCTAGAGTGACCCACGATTTTTCTCCATGTTAATTTCCCTTGACGCTAATCTGACCCACGATTTTTCTCCATGTTAATTTTCCCTTGACGCTAGAGTTGCCCAAGGGGTCTTGTAATGCTAATTCCCCTTGACGCTAGGGTGCCCCCATTTACTACTAATAGAGTTTGGGTTTGTCTAGGGACAAGGGAATTGAACATGTTAGAAAAAAAAAACTACTTTAGGGACAAGGGGAATTGAACATGGGATTTTTTTTTAAAAAATTTTTAAAAAAGGGGTAGGCAATGGAAAGTCAGTCTCTTTTCGAGAAATGTGGGTGGCCCTGAAAAGGGTCTTTGGTTTTATGTTAATATTAACATAGACGACATCTGTCACATCTTCTTCTTCTTAAACTCCTTCTAACTGCAAGTCCATACACAAGTACCCTCTTGAGGCATCCTTGTCTTTCTATGTAAACTCTTCTCATCCATAGACTAGTATCTGTCCCATCGACAACAGTCCACTTGGATTGGACATACATGGGTATGTCCGTCCTGAACATCATTGTTGACACAAGGGTGGAAGATTGAACGTCGGTCCACATCTTGAGGCTCCGAGAACAGGTGAGTGATTGCGCTGAACTGCGCTTATTTATAGGGAGAGGAAGGATTGAAACGGATTGAGTTCATTTGCCAATCCAAACACGCGTGACAAAATTCAGTCAGCCCGCATCCAATCCGAAGAGAGCAGTCTGTGACGTCACGTGGTCTATATAGATTCGCTAGCGCATGTGTGCAGTCAATCGATGCGAGACAGTGATTCAACATGACGGAAACTCAGAAAACGATTCACTGGGGTGCACCAGCAGTGGAGACCGCCCAAGGGAACCCGGACTTACTTTCAGAAGAGGTACATTGGGATTTTGTGGATTTTCTTACCTCGCAAGAATTTGTTCCGGAACCTTCGTCTCATTCTTCATTACCGCAAGTGGAGAATTTTAGACAGAGACAGAAAGAAGAATTGGAGAAATTTATGCAACGACAAAAGGAAGCGGAACAAGCTTTTCTCCTACAGCAACAGCAACAGCAACAAGAAGAGGTAAGAAAAAAACAACAGCAACAACAGCAAGAAGAAGTAGCAGCAAAGAAACAAGAGGGTGAAAATCAAACGGCTACAGTACTGTTGGACATTTTAGCGGAGTTAAGAAGTCTGAAACAAATGTATCAGACTTCTTTATCACGACCGAAGAGAATACGACCTTCCCGAGCTAAACACGCCAACCCTGTGACTAGCCTACCGTACCACCCTTAGTGATTTCAACCAAATCATCATCATCAGAAGTAGGCCTCGGCCGTGGCAAAGGCTTAAGGCAGTTAAAGTTGATTGCTTAAACTCACCCCTACACCAAAAACCAAAGGCCCTTTTCAGGGCCACCCACTTCTCTCGAAAAGAGATAGACTTTCAATTGCCAATAATTTAAAAAAAAAAACATTTTACCCCTATAGTACGTGTATATGAGTGCGTGAGTGTAGCTTCTTATTTAAAAATCAAAACTCAAAGACACTTACCTTTTTATACCTAATTTATTCTTTTATCAATAGTTACAATCCAATTCACAATTCACAACAGAGCACTTTAAAAAGTACATTCACTTCTTCTGTCTCACTGTTTAGTCTCTCTGTTTTTTAAATTTCTTCACCGTCACAGAAACAAAGAAGAGGAGGAGAGAAGAAACAAAGAAGAGGAAGAAAAGGAGAGAGGAAATTTCAGAATCCCAGAGACAGAAGATTGGGGTTCTGAAGCCACTTATCCCGCCTCTGCTCTCCCCCAAAAAAGAGTGAAAAGAGACTGGGGAAGAAGATGTGTGTGTGGTGCCAGGCCTGGAAGGTGCCATCATTAACCAGGTGCCATGGAGTTCAAAAACAAACAGCCCTTTTCAGGGCTACCCAATACTCTAGAAAAGAAATAGTAATCGATTTGCCAATGTGTGTATGTAGAGTAGTGTGAATATAAACACTGACTCTTTTGTGTGTGTGTGTATGTGTGTGTGTGTGTGTGTGTGTGTGTGTGTGTGTGTGTATTTGTAAGCGCTCACGTACGTTTGTGTGGATAGTAGATTTGGGTTTAATTTTAATGCTTTGCGTGTGTGAATAGTAGATTAGGGGTTTGTTTATTGATGCTTCACGTATGTGGATAGTAGATCATATGAAATGAGAAAAGTAGGGATGTTTTCCTTCACGTCCGCGCTTTAACTATAAAACTAACAGTGTTTGCCATTGGAGCCCATTCCACGGAATAAGCAAACAAGAAGATGCCAGCAGCTTCAGCTTTGTATAACATCCTTATGGGAAGTTGGTACTGGATGGTGGATGGATTGAATGTAGCAGAAAGGCTTGAACATGAATGGAGGCATGCAGTGACAAAAGACTTCGTCTCAAGACAAGTAACCAGCGTCCACTTAGCAATCGATATTGTGAAAGAAATGATAGAGGATGAGGAGAAGAGAATCAGAGGTTTCATTAACCCACCGTATGTGAAAGTGGGCAAGTTGAAAGAAGCCATAGTTTATGTGACGAGTGTAAGGTGTTTTTTAGAAGACATTGTAGAATGGACAGATTGGTCTTTTGTGAAGTGGGGCTTAGACAAACTTAAGAAAGCGGAAGAAGTAATGAGGAAAGTGCTGACCGAAGAGGTCAAGAACATCAAAGAAAAGTGGACAAAGGAAAGAAAAGAAGAAGAAAATAGAAAGAAAAAGGAAGAACTAGAGAAACTAAACGCTAACTGGATGAAAATCCAACAGAAGTTCCGAGCCATGGGTCACCCGGACTGGATACCGGAAACAGAAAAGAAGAAGAAGAAGAAATGAATGATGGAAAAAATAAGGGGATGGATAAAGAAGTTAACGAGTTAGAAGAAGAAGACGAAGAAGAAGAAGAAGAAGAAGAAGAAGAAACCCAAAGGTCCTTTTCAGGACCACTCCAATTTCTCGAAAAGAGATCGACTTTTAATTGCCAACCCCTTTTTTTTATTTTTTTTTTAAAAATCCCATGTTAATTTCCCCTTGTCCCTATACAGGCCCACGATTTATTTCCATGTTAATTTCCCATTGTCCCTATACAGTCCCGCGATTTATGTCCATGTTAATTTCCCATTGTCCCTATACAGTCCCACGATTTATTCCCCATGTTAAATTCCCCTTGTCCCCAGACAGTCCCACGAACTATTCCCCCATCTTAATTCCCATTGTCCCTATACAGTCCCACGATTTTTCTCCATGTTAAATTTACATAGTCCCCAGATCGTCCCAGGGGTGTTTTTAATAAGTCCCATTGTCCCTAGATCGTCCCCATTCACTACTTGCGACTAACATGGCAGCAGTTTAGGGTGATCGGGAATACGAGCGAATCCTTTTAGGTGGTGCATGAATAGATGATGGTGTAGCTGTTCCCTTGGCTTTTAATGGATTTTGAACAGCATTTATAACTTTTGTAGCAAAAAATTTGAAGCACAATTTACATTAAGGACATTTAAAACATGATGCAGTACGAACTTCTTCCAGTAGTGAGTTGAACAAGATAAGTAAAACCAACAGTGGCAATGAAATCAACTATGCAGAATTTATTTTAGTCGTCTTGAAGTACAGGAAATACAGGAGATAAAATACAAGCAATAAATGACAAGACAGAAATTCGCGATATAAAGTGAACATCAATATTTGAAGGTATTAAGTCAAAGGAGATAAGAGATTTTATCAATATTTTGGAGAGACAGTTCCGTTTTAGACAAACTTACAACCAAAAAATTATTTCATAGGTTTTAAAATACAAAGTTTATGATCTTGGTGGTTTAAATTTCTATTACAAATTGGATGTTGTATTACAATGGACGGAATACCCGATAAAGACGTCTGAACAATCTAACTAACAACAGAAACTGCAATTCTGTTTCCGTCGTTGCCAAGAATATGTTGTTGGATATTACAATATTTCCGATCAACTCGAAACAACATTTTTACTGATGCCGATGACCTTAGTAAAGTCAAGACTTTTTATTTGCTCGTGGGTTACAAACCCTGTGATGTATGTGTAAAAAGTCAAAGAAGAAATAATTGTGACAAGGAAGAAAGCATCAATGTTGAATGTTTAAAGCGCATGTCACCACTAGTAACAAAAATGTTACATGTAACACTAACTAACTGCACGTAACCTATTATAAAACTGACTTGTCATGATATACTAACACATCATGTATACATACATACATACATACATACATACATACATATATACATACATACATACATACATACATACATACATACATATATGCATACATACATACATACATACATACATACATACACACATACATACATACATACATACATACATACATACATACATACATACATACACACATACATACATACATACATACATACACACATACATACATACATACATACATACATACATACATACATACATACATACACCTGAAAATATTAGCTCAATCAAAACGTTTTTATCACTTGACGCATTAAAGCCAGATCATCAATGGCGCTTGTTTAAACATCAACTGTCTAATAACAAAGGTTCCTGGTAACAAACAGCGTGATAATAACAAGTCATCCACAATCAGTAAATAGCAAAGAATTAAGAAAGCATGATAATTACATAAAAGAATCAAGTACTTTAGAATTACAGGTTGCTAGTTGAATGCAATAAAAAACAAGAATATATATGTTTCTCTTTGAACCTTTGTTTACTAAAAAAGAATTAGGAATATCCTCTTGCCATCGTTCTATACCTAATGGCTGATTAAGTCTCTCTCTCTCTCTCTCTCTCTCTCCATATATATATATATATATATATATATATATATATATATATATATATATATATATATATATATATATATATATATATATATATATATATATATATATATATACATAGATATATGCATAGCTTGACCATATGAATGACACCAAAACAATTGATACGGTACAGTTTGAAACAGTAAAAAGCTCAAATATTCTGCTTTGTTAGTGTCCTTTCTAGTTGAAAATGTGTTTCGCAGTGACCTTGTTTCTTACCTTGTTAATGGTTATTCCAAACCGTTATCACGAGGTAATATTGAATATTAATATCATAGATGAAGATGGTAAAACAATATATTTTCACCGTATGCAGTTAGCATATGTTTTTTCGTGTAACTAGCTGATTATTCACTCACTTGGGACTTAAGAGTATAACCATTCTGTAATAAATTTCATAATTAAGATTATTAAATTGTATAGTAGGTATCTACTAAACACTTCTTAATTTGACATGGGCGGTTCCACCTTTGATTTTGGTCCAGGTTGGTCAGTAGGAAATTAATGAAATAAGAAATCGATTCTAGATGGTCTTAATTACTATCTTATTTGTCAGAAAGTAAACATGTTCCTGATAGACCTTGACTTCTATAAAAAAATCTTTATTCTGCTGCTTTCCTCTTTATTAACAGACTTTGCTAATACATATTTTAACCTACATACATAAACGAGTTCATTAATAAAAGATGTAGTCACTTGAAACAAAATATGTCATTTTCTCAAGCGATAAGCAATACAATTCTGGAGTTTCATGGGGGGGGGTATATCCAAATTATATATTGGAGCTTAATAATATATATTATTAAATTTAATTTAAATTCATCATGTAAATAATAATTTCTTAATAAATGTAGATATTATGCCGACAGTGTGGGACTCACTACAAATCAATACTATGGAAGCTGCTAATAACTAATACAAACTAAAATCTGGTAAGTTTTTCTTGGTCAGATTTTATATCTAATTCAGAGACGATGGGACGAGGTCTTGCAACTATTATCTTGTATGTAAAGACTCCTGTTGTACACGTAATTTGACAATTACAGTATCTTGAAAATTGTATCAGGTTTACATGAAAATAGTTTAAGAATAATTATACATACCTTTACAGATTCCACTAATAATATTTTTATGCGCAAATGCTGGATAATTTTTGATAGGGACAATATTTTATTAAATTGTGTGAAAAGCGCATTTACCAAGTCAGATCTAATCCGTGTTTGGTACTATTTTATGCATTCTCAGTAAACGCTGTTAGTATACATTATAAACTTAACAATCAGTTCAGAAAAAAGACGGATTAAGATTGTTACCTCTGAAATTTTAATGAAAACAATCTGCAAAATACTTTTAGGTTTTACAGTGATGAAAATTTCAATGTTCATTTTTTATTGGCATCAGTACTTTCTAAAACACGGATGTAATTACTTCTGGAGAAAATCATATGAGTCATTTTGTGCACTATAAGCTGAAGTCGAACAGTTATCTTATTTACATAACCGTGTGCTCTGTGTCAAATTATGTCTGATTGTAATGTCGGTGGTACACTGCAATGCAATCTGTCGAGAGAAAAGAGTGAACTTCTCAAATTATTTAGATATTTGTATCCGCCCTTAACTTTAGACCATTTTCGGATTACAATGTTTCTATAGTTTCTATCAATTTTCGCTGTCTATTCGTATAACATATAGCCATTATTGTGCTGATGTGACATTGAACGCGAATACTCACTATTCGTTCGTTCTCGCCTGCTTTTATTGATATATTTAATATCACCATAACATTCTGGCAGAGTGAATTTGTTGTTGACATCTACGTAGTCTCTTCGTCGATCCCAATTGTATCCAGCCACTCATGGTTTTCTTGTTCTGCTTTTACTTGCGCTGGAATCATTGTTATCGTATTCTTTTTGCTGTTTTCATCACCATGTATATCTCAATCATCGTCACCGTCACCGTCGTCGTCATCATCATCATCATTGTCGTTATTTTCATTATCATCAACAGAAGCAGCAGCAGAGCAGTATGTTTTGTCATTGCTTTCATCGTTTTAATGTGAGGATTTTATATCTTTGATAACTGCGCAGATACAAACAAAGCTACGGATGGAATGACGTATGCTAATTATACCAATATTACCCATAAGTATAATAATTACGATGATTAGTTTGCAGGTATGAGGAATTATTTCGTATATTACATTTAGACATCAGGATAGCATTACATTCCACATCTTTGTGTACTTCAAAACGTATGTATGTATGTATGTATGTGTGTGTGTGTTTGTGCGTGTGTGTATGTTTGTATGTATGTATGTATGTATGTTTGTGTGTGTGATTTTGATTTTTAACGTAATTTTAAAAATTATTCGGTCATATCGCTACATTGTGGCAGTTTATAGTTATTTCTAGCAATGGAGCATCATGCCGCAGACATGTAGTATGATGTCCCACCCAGTCACATTATCCCGACACCAGGCTGACCAGTTCTAACACTAACCTCTTAATGCTGAGCGCATAGTAAGGGAGCTGTTTGTACCTTTTTTAACAAGTCTTTGGTATGACTCGGCCGAGGTTCGAACCCGCATCCGATGCAGACGTTCTATCCACAGACCAACGGAGCGGTCCTATACGTACGTACGTACGTATGTATGTATGTATGTATGTATGTATGTATGTATGTATGTATGTATAGGGTTTAACGACATATATGCGTAATACTGGCCAGGCACAAACTTAGATTCTTGTTTATAAAATCGCAGTGTTATTATCAGCTATCAAGAAGTGTTTTTGTCTTATCTGCTTTCTTTCTTCTCATAAATAACCGCATTTAAGGAGATTATGAAATTCATCACAACGCATTTTATTGTCTTCATAATTTTGCACACATGCTATGTATCCTCGACTGTCATTATCAACAAGGAAGGATAAATACTATGGCATTTTAATAAGTGACATTTTATCCCCCTGTTTCTCCGGCATATTTATAATATACGACCACACATGACCATGAAATCTCCATTCGAAATTGTTTCCATCATTTGAAACAAAACTGATGCAAAGATTTATTTATGCAAACAAACTGCATGGAAAATTCAACTAAAATAAACTTTTATTTTACTTCAAAGCAATTTGTTATTCTGTGGGAGGTTCACATTATTTGAACATGATAAAGTTTGATAGCAACAAATTATTGTGTTTCATGCCGACTGAAACACCCATAAATCTAAAAGTAAGAGCATACTAAACATTTTACAGTTTTATTTTTTAGACGTCTTCAGATCAATCGACACTTTTCGATTGAAGTAAGGGCTATTTATTTTTCAGAACTTTTATGTTAAGTATTCGTAATGTTTACTCCTCCTATAATAGCCTCTTTCTAAGTGGTTTAGTGACATGTAAACAAAAATCCAGTTCTGTGTTAAGCAAAAGGAAAGGTATAATTAATTGCAGAACTTCTAAAGAGCAGTTAAGATCACTAAAATGTCAATCAGATATTTGTAGAAAAAAATGAAAATATATTTTTTTCACAATGAATCTATTTTTCTATTGGTTTTCAATTCAGTGGCGTCACTAGGGTTGGTGTCATCCAGTGGGATAACTCATGGTGTCACCCCCATAGACCCCTTTCCTGCACAAACATTAAAAATTTATATACAGTCATTTTGGTGTCACCCCCTCTGATGGTGTCACCCAGTGCTGTTCGCACCCCCCGCACCCCCAGTGACTTCACTGCATCTATTTGCCTATTTGTTACTCTGTCAATTTGACCTATGTGTGTTTTTATATGTTTTTATTTTATGTTCAACTTGATTCATGTAATAATTACTGTAACATTCGCAAAACTGCATTAAAGTCAATGCATTATAATCGTTAAAGTCAATGTATGTTAATTACTATCTATTGGATCACGTATGTCACTAGGACCATGGACTTGACGGCGGCTGTATGCTAGTACAAGAGAGTGGTTAGAACAGCTAATTAAAATCACACAACGGTTACAATGATTCACGTAATGAATATTATACTCCTTCATTATTATTATTATTATTATTATTATTGCTGTTTTTGTTGTTATAATGTTGTTATATTATTATTATTATTATTATTATTATTATTATTATTATTATTATGTTACTACTCTATAATCTTAAAGTAAGTAACAGAAAATAGCGAAAACCAACAAGTCTTGTAAAATTCAACAAATAATTTCCCTAGAATAAAAATTGAAAATTTATAAAGAACTTTCAGCATTGTGAAATAATTCCCAAAACAGTCTTAAAACTTATATCATATGTCCAAATGTATAAAGTTCCAACTGAGTTCCAGTGGTATTCCAAAAAAGTTCCAATATTGAAAGTGTTGATGTACCAGTAGCTTCGAATATGCTAACGTGCCAGTGTCCTGTTGAGTTGCAATGTGCTAAAAGTCTTTGATGTGTCACAATAATATAATCCAAAATGTTCTTGTCTGAAATCACCATCATACCAAATTAATGATGAGTAATCTATATTTCCAGTGAATAATAATTTGAATAAATAATTTCATCCAAATAAAATGCTGAACACAACATTAAGGCTGATTCTGCCTCAGAGGTTAAATGTAAGAATGAGTAATTTCTCAAGTAAACAACTAAGACACAAAAGTAGAATCAGGATGAGGGTGAAAAGTTCATTTCTAGAATATTCAAAGTTTTCAACAAAACACATTCTGTTACAAAATTTGTAATAAAGAACATGGGAAACATCAGTTACACCAGGTTTTTCATGGGTGAATTACAATGGTCTAGAACCTAGACGCAAATAAACAAATTTACCCATATTAATAATGATCCTAATATTTTAGAAAAATATTAATTATGTAAAAGTTGTTTACAAAATTAACGTCAATGGTCAGGTACATAATGAACTTAATTTTGAACAAGTTCAAGTCCAAAATACAATTATACATAACATATAATCATGAAGACAACTAAAAAAACACAAATTAAATATACATAACATTTATTATTATTATTATTATTAATACTTATCATCATCACCATCATCATCATTACAACCAAAAATCAAATAATCTTCACAGCTAAGTTTTAAAAAAAATCACAGATATAAACTCTTTACATAAATAGCTTTATATATAATGCAGTCTGTGAAACATTGCTGCTACTTGGAACCGATGCAACCTGTATGTGAATATCAGCCTTGCTGCCTCGTGACACTTAATATAAACCAATCAAAACTTAGCAATATAGAAAACGTAGCTATTGGCTACTTATTTAGTCATATCCGGTTTAAACTGGTTAAGCGGTCTTTATAGACTAGTTCACGCTAGGCCAGCTCCTTCTTAGCCTCCAAATTTTTCATGGAAAACCTAAGCTTCATAACAGTTATTAACATAGCAGAATACATGACCAACTGCGTCACTGACCTTCGAAAAAATCTGTTATGAAAAAAGAAAAAAGGGTAACATTTTGGGCACTGGTGATCACAGATGTAAGGAAAAACATCTGGGCCGCTTAAGTTCGAATATGTTATTAAAACAAAATCCAGACAATTTTCTAATGATAAAATCTTCTTCAAGCCTAATGTGTATGTAGATTGTTCATTTTAGGTTGAAGATGTTTTATCCTCTTCCCTAATTTTAATTTTGTTATGTTTAATTTGTGGAAGTCATTTCATGCTCATCCCCAGTTGTCAGTGGATAGCGCAGAACGTCAGCTCTGATAATGTCATAACTGAAGGCGATCCACTGCATCCATACATGTTTCCAGACGTATCGACATTTTCGTTGCATTGGATAGATATAGGTCTGAACCAAAGAGTGAGGGCGTCTCTGCGCAATTGTTTCCACAGAAATCTGACTCACGCGCAAGAGACTTTGTGTACTCATCTGCATCCAAAATCGCACTATATGTGAACATCGAGACTGGTTTGATAAGAACGATGCTGCCCTACAGAGACTTCTGAATTTGAAACATCGGCTACAAAAGGCATATTGAAAAGACCGTGCGTTATCATCCAGCATTCAGAAACATTAAGAAGATTGTCCATTGCAAAGCCAAAGTTGCAAGTCTCATGGCTGAACAAAATGTCAGACAAGATTCAGCTCTACGCAGATATGAGAAGGAGTTCTACGCAGATGGGAATGACTTTGAGAACTTCATTGATGCTTACAAGATAATCTACTGGCTACAATTACCAGGAACATATTGAATACTGCGTCTTGACCGCGCCACACGGCTAAATGACAAAGAAAAGATACTTTAAATATGAGCAGAACACATCAATAGTATCCTCAGCCATCTGTCATCTATCAATGATGAGGCAATAGACTGACTGCCCCAAGCCGAAATCAACATATCACTTGCTGTCCCTCCAACGCCTAATAAACTGTGAAAGCAATTGATCTGCAATCGAATCAAAAGCACCTGGAGTACAGCAGATGCAATGGCAGCAGAACTCTTCTATGTAATTGAAACGTATAGATGTTTACTTAGGAAGTACAAGGATGCATGCATCATGCACTTGTGCAAGCGGAAAGGCAATTGACGATACTGCGATATCCATCGGGGCATTTCGTGTTACAAATAACGTTTCTAACATATTGAGATCGTGTTCACTTATCTTCCATATTTCACAGTAAAATAAATACCTAAAACAAGATGAAAATAAGGTTAGCAAACAACTTGAAATAGTGCCTGAAAAGTAATATCAGAAAGGATAAACGATCCACGTAGAAGTGACCTTGGTAGGTAGCTTGTAAATCGTTCATATGCATTTACACCAGAAATAGTTTAAAGAATTCAAAATAGCAATGAGACAAAGAAACAGACAAAATCTATAAAATTTCCTACAAGACATTAAGCTCTGTTTGTATTGTTTATTACATCAATCTTTTGCGAATTCTGCTGAAGTTAACAATTGGTTAGCAATGAGACAAAGAAACAGACAAAATCTATAAAATTTCCTACAAGACATTAAGCTCTGTTTGTATTGTTTATTACATCAATCTTTTGCGAATTCTGCTGAAGTTAACAATTGGTTCTCCATCGACACTGGATACTGAATAAATATTCCTTCTCACGATTCCAGTGCTTTTTCTCCCTAAATTTGCAAGTCTGCCTGAGAGTCAATGGACTTTTGTATGACAAAATTATTCCACAAATGATATAGTAATTGTACTCTTATGAAGTTCCTGTATGAAATGAATAAAACGGTAACATCGCTTCATTTCCGGCAGAAGACTTGTCGCAGAGCTTCAAGGTCGTATTCTACAATTTACAGAGATAAAAAATGACCAATTGTTCCACGAGGGTTAAAGAAATGTTATGTATATATAATTTAATTATTTGTCTAATAGTTTTACATCTTTTTTTAGTTGTATTCCATTACATGCTACTGTAATGTAATTTTGTTTATTGGATTTGATATTGTCCAGAATGGAGTTCAGTTTTGACTTTTTTCTTTCCTCTTTTTATTTTCGATGTAAACAACTAATAAATGATACACTGTATCTTTTCGCTGGCCTTGATTCACAAGCAGAGACAGTTTTGGTAAACAACTTTTGAATTTTTTGAAAATTCTTTCTGAGAGCAAGAATGTTTAAGTTGATTCAAGGTCACAACTGCTAGACTTGATGTTTATCATGTAACACGCTTCCATTTCTTTCTAGAAAATTGAACTCTTGACCCTCATATGGAAATCTGTTTTACATTGTAGTTAGTTTTATAGCTCATATTATGATAAGAATTTTAGCAGTTGTACCTTAACACTTGAGACTTCAAGTAGTTTTATATTGTGACCAGTTTGGGCTTAGTTTATTTATTTTCTTCAAATTATTGAAATTCAAGTGATTATTTTCCCTGGAAATACATAAGTACTCTAATAATTCTCAGACATTCCTTCGAAATAAAAAGAATTAAAAAAACTGGAAAAATATTAATTTACGATTCAACAAGAGACTGGTGACAGATCAGTACAATGCTGGCTATAATATACGTCATCGCATTCCATTGGGATTTGAACTTTGATTCACTTAGAACTTTTCATTTCATAGGACTTGTTTTTTAATTCTTGGATTATTTTTGGGCATTTCGCAATACCGTAAAATCCTTTTCTTATTTTTCACCTAGTACTTTAGGGAAATAAATTATTTGTTTAATTTTACAAAGCTTGTTGTCTTCACTCTTTTCTGTTACTTATTTCAAGAGCATAGACTCGTAACAGAAAATTGGGTTGCTCGTCCTTCGGATATATGAATTTTGGCAAAAATATTTCAGAAAACTTTTTTTAAATTTTAAAATCCCAAGTATTATTTTACATTTTAGAAATCTTTAGTGAAATCAACAGGTTTTTTACAATGTCACTAAAAGTGGAGATCTTTCTTTAACATCCTTTAACAGAAACAGATTTCTTGAAAAAAAGATGAATTGCTTCAACTTGCCAGAAATTATGATCTTTCTGAGGCAAACTCCTCTTTAATGAAGCAAGAAATAAAAAATATTTTGGTCCAGTATTTGGTGGAAAAGAATGTTTTGGATAAAAGTGCATTGGTTTCGATATGGAAGTCTGTATCAAGCTTTGACATAAAAGTAAAGGAATTAAAAATAAAATACAAGAAGGAATTAGAGTTAAGAAAGCTTGAAGTTCAGATAGAAAAAGAGGAAAAACAAATGCAGTTGCAACTGGAGAAAGAGAAAGAACAAATGCAGTTATAGAAAGAAGAGAAACAAATCTGGTTGCAATTTGAGAAAGAGGAGAGAAAGACAGATGCAAATGCAAATAGAGAAGGAAGAGAGGGAATATCAGTTTAGATTAAGAGAATTAGAGCTGACAAGCGAAAAGCACATTCCCACTTTACATACAAATTCAAGTTTTGATGTTATTAAGGCTATTAGGTTAGTACCCCCTTTGAGAGAAAAAGAAGACAAATATTTTCCTCAGCTTGAAAAAATTGCTGAAAATTTGAAATGGCCAATTGGACTCTTTACAATGTGTATTTACTGGTAAAGCTAGTGATATTTACAATTCACTGTCAGTACAGCAAAGTGCTGACTACGTAAATCGGAATGCATCTTGTAGGATTATGAGTTAGTCCTTGAGGCTTATCGACATAAAATCAGGAACTATAAAAAAGGAAGCTGGACAAACTCATGTATTTGCAAGAGAAAAAGTGCAGTTATTTGATAGCCAAGAAAGTTGATCAAGATTATGAAAATCTCAGACAGTTTGTATTACTTGAAGAGTTCAAGAACTGTATCCATGGTGACATTAAGACTTATCTTGAGGAGCATAAGGTCAAAACATTGGAAAATGCCGCTCATACTGCTGACGAGTATTCCTTAACACATAAAGTTTCTTTTGTAGCATGTCTTCCATTCAGCAGTATGGTAGAAAAGTATTTGAGCCTAATACGAGGCCTTCTAAATTTCAATCTGGCACAACTTCTAGAAATGAAGCTTCTGATAAGCTTGATCAAAAATCCTTATCTCTTCCTAAATGTACCTACTGCAAGAAGGACACGTTATTTCTGATTACCACAAATTGAATCAAGACATACCTATTCCAAATGCTCTGATTCTAAGAGGTCAAGGTCGCAGTCATGTACTGAAAACAATACATTTGTTGGGTCTTATAAAAACCCCGTCTGATTTTATAATGGAGAATTATGAACCATTCATGTCGAAGGGTTCTATATCACTCTTGGGTGATTCAGCCAATCCTATTCCTATTAAAATTTTAATGTACATATGAGCTTCTCAGTCTTTTATTATCAAGTACTTTGTCTTTTTCTGACAAGTCTTCTTCTAATGAGAGTTTTCTTATTCAGGGAGTAGAGTACGGCTTTGTTAATGTTTTCATTGTGTAAATTTATCATCAGACATGGTCTCAGGACCCGTGACAGTAGGAATAGTGTTTTCCTTACCCATTGAGGGCATTCATTTATTACTAGGCAGTGACCTAGCAGGAGATAAGGTTGTGGTTAATCCACTTGTAACTGACAAGCCTTATTTGGATTAGAAAGTCGATCCTATTGAAAAATAATTCCCCGATTTATACCCAGCTTGTGCAGTTACTAGAGCTATGGCAAAGAAAGCTCTTGAAAATGATGTTGATCAGGAAAGTATTATTTTAGCTTACTTGTCTTGGTCAGGCTTTTGACGAGGTCACTTTCATTCCTTGTTTGGATCAATCAAAAGGTATTAATCACAGTGATCCTCTTTTAATTATTCATTGTCTTTATTCTAATCAGGGTGACAAATGACTATCACTTGTCATCGAACCAGAAAAGACCCGGAGGTCTCCTGTTTGTTTCAAATGGCCATTAGCGAAACTGAAGCTACATTAAGTATGTGTGTGTTATTTCAAATGGAATTCTTGTAAGAAAATGGAGACCTCCCAAGGTACATGCTGGTGACAATCAGTCCTTTCAGTCAGTATAAAAACCTAATACAAATTATCCAACTTATCTCTGCCAAGTTTTACACAGTAGCTATTTCTGTATATATATGTTTAATTCTTCTCCATGACTGTAGATTGTAATGATCATTTATAAACAAGATATTACATAGCTAATTTTCGTCCATGATTCTACTTTAAGATAATGAGATACAAAGGTTGTTTATTTTATTATGACCTGAGAATGACCTGGAAAATAAGCATGTGTACAGCTTTAAGTAATTTTTCAATTTGGATGGTTGAGTATTGCAACACAAGGCAGTGGGATTGTGTTGCGACACAAGTCTGTTGGGAAGAATTACAACACTGAGTCATAAAAGTCATGGAGATGTACACACAGGAAGAAGTGAACAATTTTTTATATTTTATTATTAAGACTCTATGGTCTTAAATTAATAGAAAAGAGCAAAAACCAACAAGTTTTGTAAAATTCAACAAGTAATTTATTTCCCAAGAATACAAAATGAAAATATAAGAATAAAGTATTGAAAAATAAATCCCAAATGGTCCAAAAAGTTCTATCACCAGTCCTGATGAATAAGATTCTAATTAAATCCCAGTGGTCGTCTCTGTACCTGCAGTCTTGAATGCACTAACAGCCTGAAGTGTGATGATGTGCCAAGTCTTCCAATTAATCACAGTAACATAATCAAAGATGTCCTTGTCTGAATGCACTATAATTCCTGATTAATGTTTCTGTCCAAGAATATCACTGAGCATATTGTAGTTCCGGAGAATATTAATTTAAATAAATTATTCCACCCAAATCAAAAACTGAACACAACAATAGAAATGATTCTGCTTCTGATGTTATCACAAGAATGAGTAATTTCTCATATAAAAAGAATCATAAATCTTCTACTTGACCTAGGTTGCAATTACCATTTTCTGGAAATACACTGTCAATTAATAGAATTTTCCATTCCAGAACATTCTGAGTTGTCAACAGGACAAAACTTTTACTAATAAAGAATGTCGTAAACATCAGGTATAACAGGTTTTAAATTGGATGAATTCTAATATCCTAGATCCATACCCAAATAAACATGTTCACCTTTATTGATAATGATCCTAATATTTAACCCACTCTCACAGAGAAACATTAACTATGTATTATTTGTTTACCAAAGTCAAAACAATATCAATATCCCTAGTCAGGAACACAGTGAACTTGATTTTGGACAAAGTCAAGTCCAAAAACAATTATACACAAGATATAAACATGGAGAAAATCTAGCAAACAATACAAATTAAATATACAAAACACTATTTTTATTACTGTTGTTATTTTATCTTCAGTCTGCATAAGTATTTAATATTGAGTTAAAATTTATTTTGAGGAGTAATTTTTAAAACTATTTATTGGCATTACACAATACTCATATGGTTGTTGGGACTAAGTAATAATTTGGGATTAGTTGAATTTATTCAAAGACATTCTGGACAATGCCATTGTGATACATCAATGCTGTTGGCACATCAGCACAGTCAAGGCTATCTATACTTCAGCACACTAAAGACCTGGAATTCATTTTGAACACTATTCTATTGAACTAGTGATATAACTTCTAGGATTATTTTAGACTTATTGAAAGTACTGTAAATTCCTCTTAAATTTTCATTTTATAATTTAGAGAAATAAATTATTTATGTTTTAAAAAACTTGTTGGTTTTGCTTCTTTGTTACTTAGTTTAAGACTATATACTCATAACAAGCTTTTAAACTGAATGTTAAGTTCAAAGAAGAGAATGGTTGAAATATGGCTGCTCACAGGTGCAAGTGAAAAATTTGTCCGCTATTGGCATAAAGCTAAGGTTGCTTAAGGCACTAAAAAAAAACCCAAAGAAAGCAGATCATGGCTGCAAAGCAAGATGGACTAAAAAGAAGTTAGAAGAAAATGTCTTGACACAACACATTATGTGTCATGTAAAGAACCATGTTCAACTTAGACTCAAGGTCAAGAAAACTATGGCTGATTTAGGAATTTAAGCTTCCTTGTCAGTATGCTGTGATGCTTTAGATTCATGAAGACTAGATTCAGACTGACAATATGGAATTGTTGACCAGAACAAACATGGACAAAGTGTCATCAACATTCCAATGAACAGAACAGTTGAGTGTAAAGGAATGAATGGTGTTATTATCAGGAAAACAGGTCATAAAAAGGCAAGTTTCACTGAAGCTCTATCACATTCAGCCAATGGTGAGAAGTTGACATCAATGTTGATTTAATAGGAAAACAATGCCAAAGGAGAAATGCCTCAGTGTAATAATGATTTAAGTCAATCCCAAAGGATAGATGTACAATAACATGGGATAGTGGCTAAAAGCGATGTTTTTTTACTTTAATTGATGAATTTTTCTTCACTAAGAGGTATATCCTCATCATGGCTTCAATTCCAGATCCATGCTGAGACAAAAGAGAAAGCTGAAACCAATAAAACATCATTAGGCATCATTCCAGGCTGTATGACCAAGTTATTACAGCCATTAAACATTTCCATTAATCGCTGCATCAAAGCTGAGCTTCAGAAGGTGTGGGAAAATTGGACAATGGCAGCTTCGCAAAGATCGGATGTATGTGGGGTGCTATATATCCCCAGGACGCATTGGACAGTATTCCTGATATGGCTTTTGTGAATGGCTTTGCAGAAACTGTCAACATGATTGAGAAGCTAGATGAGGATGTGATGGGATAATGAGAATATTTACAATGATTTGAGCCCAGAGATAGCCCCCATCTTTATTCCATCACAGAAGACTAAGAATTTGTGGGATTCTCAGATGTCGGAGATAATCATGTGAACTTCTTTATTCTCCTTATGTGACTTTTTCTGTTTTTCTCTCTCTCTCTCATCAACTTTCTTTACATTTCTCATTTTCCTATGGACAGCTATATTCCCTATTGGTAGCCCTACTAATTTGATCTCATCTGTTGAATCTTGCCTTCAGACTGGTGTCAACTGGAAAAATCTGCCTAAAGCTTCAGGTACATTTAATTAGCATGTAAATAATACTGCACAGCCATATAGTTCTTGTGACAATGGACAATTAAATCGAGAATGGACTGTTTATTCGGATGTGTCAATTCATAATGGAATGCAGTAGTAAACACAATCAACAGATAATTGAATGGTATAGATTACAATCATCCTGAAACCTTCCTTTCTCTCTTCAAAACAAAACCATGGAAAAAGTATGTTACATTGATGATGCAAGTTCCCAATTACAGGTAATCTCGAATAGTATATAGTGATACCATTAATATTTATGAAACTGGAAGTTACTAGTGCAAAAGAAAAAGCCAAGGTACTAATCTGGCCTCATCTTATACTCTGAACTGGCGTATATATATGTATGAAGGATACAAAATTTATAAAATTAGCGTATTCAAATTCTACTCTGCATCAATTTTTAATGAATGGCAAATACAGTAATTGACCAATTTCTTCTTCCCACACTGTCATAACGACCTAAATCACGTGTATATACCCATTTTGTTCAGTTTATCAACATATAATTTTTTTTCAATACATAATTTTTATCTACAACTCAATCTGGCTTTTAGAAAATTCCACTCCTATCAAATAGCTTAAAGAAACAAATTCTTAGCATCAGAAAGTATATGAAGTGTATCCCAGTCTACATTTAGAGTTCCTAAAGTGTAAAGTTTAGGGGCACTTTTCGTTGTACTGCCTATGAATTACCTCCTCTTGGTATCTGGTCATTTTGATATGGTTATGTATGTGGATGACACAGCTGTAAGCACAAATATTTTTGAAACTGAGAGCAAGTTAAATTCTGACATGACAAACTTTTCAAACAATGTTATGTGCATACAATGCAAGATCTCCATGCTATTACTAATTACATTCTACACAGACTGTGGGCATGAAAAGCTCGAATTGTTGTAGAAGTCAGTTGACAACATTCTATCATTAAATAAAACAAATCAACTCTCAAGCAAAATTCCTTTCAAGGCATTTGAATTGAAAAGAATCAAGCATATTTCCATATCAAAATAAAAAAGTTACTATTGCAATTTTGTCATGTTACCTCATTCTGATTATTGTTCTGATATTTACAGATATTGTTCATTTTATCTTTTAATACACAATAAATACTTGAAATATAATATGGCTAGATCTCATTTAGATGAAAAATGTTCAAAAAGCAGGAAAACTTTATTGGAAAAATTTAAATGGTTACTTTTTTAAAGATATGGTAATATGGAAAGATTAGTCTACCTGTACAAAGTTCAACAACACCTGTCACCAGATTATCTGAATACTTCAAAGTTAATCTTTGAAGTTTATAATAAAGTGACATAAATCATATGATCAGCTACTTGAAAAAACATAAGTATAACAAAAATGAAATGTTTAAAAACGTTTTAAATATAATAGGGTTTTGATCTGGAATATTTTATCTGCATAATGTTAAATCATTTACAGTCCTCCTGGATGATTTTAAACACAAATTACATTTTTTAAACCCTCAAAAAAGAGTTTCTTTAGTTTTAATTCAGAAGTCATTTTCCTTCCAGTTTTTGATAACAAATGTTATATAGGTCATTTATTATATTGTAGATAATATTAGTACTGCATATTGTAAAACATTTCAATGTTTGATACACAATTCAATAAAACAAACAATGATGACACAAGTATCTTTGTGTTCATGTAACACAGATGTTTCACCACAGTGCATGAAAGTGACACAGGTACAAAAGAAATATTACCAGGGTGTGACTAATGGGTGGCTGTATGAACAGATGAACAAAGGCATCTCTGAAGTTTTATATCAAAATTATCGGAGGGTTAAAAGAGACTTTTTTTTTACATTAAAGCATCGTTTATTTAGCTTCATTTGTTATGCATTTAAAGTAATTAATCCATAATATAACAGGAGAAATCTTCATTAATGTATGGATTAAAAATTATTTTGTACTTTATTTCATATGGTGTTCCTTTAACAAACTTGTTCTCAACATCAGTGTAATATCAACAAACAAAAACTAGTTGTTTTATATCATCCCTATATTAAATAATTTGTCCTGTGAATATGTTGTCTTATCTAGTATGAGAAATCATATTAAAATGATTCTCATCAACTAAATCTTAAAAGTAATTCAAGTTGCAATGATAAAGCAAAATTTAAACACAAGGCCTAATGGGTCCCAACATCACTTACCTAGGTAGTTGACATATGCCAACCTCACTCACCTGTGTAGTTGACATATGCCACCTCATGAATACAAAGTCACAAATGTGCTGAAACTGCAGAAAGGAAAGAAGTGCTTGAATACATTGCTGCCACACTATTAATGTTTGTGACCTGCATCTTACTTCCTACAACAGAAGTAAGTCACAGTGACCCAAATCTGGTATGGATTGAATGCATGCTTAGCTTATCATATAATCTCCTTGATATGAATGGGTGTTGCTCATAATTGAACTCATCCAAGGTTAGGGTTAGGGATCCTTAACTTTGCCTTCATTACAAGAGGGCTCTGGTACAAAGAGAGGTTTTATAGCAAGGGACCACTGAACTGAATTAATTACAAATTACTATTAGAATTTTAGGGTTCAATGTAATTGTCATACATGATGCAACATTTCCTGCAACAGTTGTTTTCTTTAAACATTATTCTGTTTATGCATGTGTCTCTTTGTTCATTATATAAAAATATTTCCAATTCCAAGGTTTGTTGCAAAATAGGAACATGGCTTAGGTTTCTGAAGTTTACTGTACTCTTTTGATCCTTTGAGCTAATTTCATATAACTTGGTAAGTTCGGTAATCAGTCACTTATATACTGCCGTCTTTTAAAATCTGACGAATTATCACAGGTAAAGACAGTATTTTTATTAAACATACTGGTAGCAATCTCTCGAGACCCATGAATCATATACTTTGTCATTAGAATTTCCTCTTTAGCATATTTACATGGAACCAATACAGCATAACTTGTAGCCAGAAGCAAAAATAGACCCTTCCCACCTTCTCGGTGACAAAGTCCTTTAAGGGAGACAAATCCTGCAAGAATTTGTAAGTGTTTGCTTAGCCAGGCAAAACAAACAAACAAGACATAATCAAACTATGAAATGTTATCAACCTACATTCATACTTATAATACATGCAAGAAACAGTATAAAATTGACAGATCCCACTGATAGTTTTTTATTTTACTGAAGACATCTTTAACAAGATGGTAATTTGAAATGTCACCAAAGAATTATCCATAATCTAGTTAATTTCATTGCTATTCTATGAATAAGGTGTATCAGGTATACACAACTAGAAAACAACTGATAATCAAATAAAAGCCTTTTTCACGACTTTGATTCCTCTAATCTGGTGAGATTACAGTATTGAGAATTGAAAATTTGTTATGTGTATTTCAAAGCGACTGGCCAAAAAGAATGTTTGTATTGCCCAACTTATTAAAACCACTCAAACTTCTATTCAAAATGAAAATTTGTTTTTCTTCTAATCTGCTTAACTGTATTTCACTTACTGGTTTCATTAAAGTTGAAATGTCTGAATCTGATACAAAGTGAAAAAGTACATCTTTGAATGATCCCATTAGGTTCATCTAATGATTTTCTTGGATTCATATAAAAAAAAAATTATTTCTTCTTATATCTTTGTGCATTAAAACATTCATAATTCTCTAATATTTCTCTTCTTGGGTCGATTTTATAAATTCATATTCCCTCTTTTATATTGATTCCCCCGTCTGTTCTTTTGTCAATTGGTCATTATATGTATTACCTTGTATATTCACAGAAACAAAAGACTGAATAGTTAAATACAACTTTTGTTTTATGATTGATGGCATTCTAAATTAAAAAATAAAAAACAATATCAGAGACACCTTCAAATAAAATCATAAAATTCTTAAGAAGAATAATGACAATAAAACTTCAGAGCTGCCAACCCTCCAGACTTGCAATTAGTGAAAAGTGGGAAAAAAAATTAGTGAATTTTGAATGCAATTAGTGAAAAAATTATATCATGACGCTAACTCCATCAACGTTGATAATCAGTACTGCATTATATGAAAATCCCAAAATAAAACTAAAACAAACTATTTACACTGATTAAAGGTACTACTATATTTACTGATATACAAAAACTTCACGCTATTTATCATGATATGATGCTGTGTCAGTTTTGAACTTCCTCAATCAGACCATGGTAAATTTGATTTCAAAACAGTTCATGCTTCTTGCCTGCTGGTTAATCTTGGTGACTAAAACTGTTGCAAATTTTCAGCACCTAAGGAGGCACTAAAGTTTGTCTTATTTTTCCTCACAATAGGATATAATCTTTTATTGTCACTGTTGCTGATCTCCAACTGAGAAAGACAAGTTATGTCCACCAAAAAAACTCACAAACAATGCTTCAGCACTGGTAGCATGCAGGACTTGAGTAGTACTCCAAAACTGAAACCTGCTGGGGATGCTGTAGCAGTGCTTTTTCACATCGTTCTGCCATATGCTCATAGTGGCTCACATCGTTGCTTACAATTTGTCATACATGTACTACATAATAATATTACTACATGGTATTTGTATGACAGGTAAACTGTAAGCAACAATACCAGCCCTTGTGCACATTTCCGTTTGTAAAATTCGCGGCACACTACTGCATGAAAAGCATAATGTACATCGATGTTTGATGGCTGAATGCTAGGCCAAATTTTGGTGTACTCCAATCTATACTTCACTTTTTTGTGGAATACGAATCTTTTTCCATGGAGGTGAAAAAATTTAACTGCAGTGTAGCTTACATACGAAATGGTATTAATCCAGAAGATGAAATGTTCAACAGTGAACAATTGGTGGTGTCAGCGCATCATTTGTGGAAAACTGTGAACTCTAGAAAATTATGATATATGCTCATCTTTCAATCTCAAAAATGCCTACACTTGAAAAAGCTGTCTTCATGTACTTTCCCAACTTCAATGTGCTTCCTCACACAGTCCCTGCCACCATGCCCAGTGCTAAAATTTGTGGCACACTGTGTGCAAAAAGCATGATGTATATCGATATCTGATGGCTGAATGCCAATTTTTGGTATATTCCCAACTAACCTTCACGTTTTGTGCAATACATGTCTTTTTCCTTGGTGGTGAAGACATTTTCAAGATGTGATGCCGAATGGTAATTCAAATCACTTTTGTCGGCGAATACATGGAGAAAAATTCCGGTTAGGCACCAGTTTCTTTCAACAGCATTTGTAAAACTACTCTTATATGTATAGATTAAAATATGCTAAAATGTGTGCTACAGTGCCAAATGTATTAATTGGCTATAATTCTACTAATTATCACGACCATCAGTACTGGACCATTTCAGCAATTGCCGATATTGACTAGAACTTAAAGGAAAAATTTTAAATAATTGAGAATTGGGGAATTCATGATTTTTTTCATGTGGCGTGAAGGCGTGAATTGCTGTATAAGTCATGAAATTCACACCAAACTCATGAGGGTTGGCAGATATGAAACATCAATCATGAAAAATTAACTACTATTACTGGTATTCTTTTTAAAATATGCAGAACATTCTGAAGCACCAAAATGTTTCTTTATGTCATTTGTTTTTGTTCTGAAGAACCTTTCCAAACAATATGAATCATACAAAACATATTTATTCTTCCCATCATCATCTAAAACATTCTTACACAGAAAAGCATATTGAACTACATCACCTAAATTCTAGTTCTGTCAAGACAATGTTTCATGAAGATTGCAATATGTTTGAAAAGGCAGTCACTGATGATAAATTCTGTTTTTCAAGATATTTTGTAATTCTGCACATTTTGTGCTAGGTCATCAAATTCATGTAATTATTTATCATTTATCATTGTTTCCAAAGAATATTACCCTGACCATTCTTCACAAATAGGAATTTATGGTACATTTAGTGTTAAACATTACATACACACTAGAACTTTTCTAGCCACCACAGGACCACATTTGTGGTACATTTAGTGTTAAATGTTACATACACACTAGAACTTTTCTAGCCACCACAGGACCACATTTGTGGTACATTTAGTGTTAAAGCCACCACAGGATCCATGAGATATTAATAAGGATATGGATGACAACTTTCTTTCCAACTCTTTATTTTAAAATGAGTGATTTAGTTGTTCATCATCAGGTGAATAGATGAAGATTTTATTACCGTGTCCTATCATTTTATTACTGTGTGTCCTATCATTTTATTACTGTGTGTCCTATCATTTTATTACTATGTGTCCTATCATTTACATAAATTATTTTATCATTGCAACTACATAAATGAGTGCAAAAAAGTCACTTCTTATAAGTGATTAACTCTTATTTTTATTACATTTGGCAAAAAAAATTCTCTTCAGCTGCTTAAACTATTAAAGCTTGCTTTGATAAACTGCAAAACAATTTCACTGATGGTTTTTTGATCAACTTTTCATTTCAATAGTTACTTATTCCTCAATCACGTACATAATCAATAATAATTCATTTGTTTGTTCTTTCCTTTGTTTATTCTATGAGATTCACTAGGACACTGCACCCTTCTTGTGAATCTGCGCATTACCACATGGGAAGTGGACAGTAGCAGCAAAGGAATGCAATAATGATGTCAGAGTTTCATGATGCATTACAGCACCCTGACAAGAACATACAAACATTGTTTTGAGCTAAACTGTAATGTTGCAAATCTATTTGTTCAGTCATCATTTTGTTTCACTGTATATCTGACAGCAAACAGACATTTAACAAAAACAACAGTAACAGTATTCAAGGGATGATCAGTTTACGCAAGCATAATTAAAGCAATTGGCAAGACGAAATTCTGCATGAGAAAATCGTGTAACATTTTCATTACAAAGCCATTAATATCAGACGAGATCAAAGTCAAAATCCAAGGTCCCTTGCCCCTGGGATAAGCCTTGCATTCCACCTGGACCTTGAGTCTGCATCCCCTGAGGTTGTCCTCCCATCATACCTTGGGGTGGGGCCTGAGGTTGACCTTGCCCTTGCTGCATTAGCATCTGCTGCCTCAGCTGCTGGTTCTGTGGATATTAAATATTATACACTATATAAATATTATACACTATATTACACTATATAAATATTATAGAGTATATAAATATTATACACTATAGAAATATTATACACAATATAAATATTATACACTATAGAAATATTATACACTATAGAAATATACACTATATAAATATTATACACAATAGAAATATACACTATATAAATATTATAGAGTATATAAATATTATACACTATATTACGCTCTACCCACTAGGCCACTATAAATATTACAGAGTATATAAATATTATACACTATAGAAATATTATTCACTATAGAAATATACACTATATAAATATTATACACAATAGAAATATTACACACTATATAAATATTATACACTATAGAAATATTATACACAATATAAATATTATACACTATATAAATATTATAGAGTATATAAATATTATACACTATAGAAAGATTATACACTATAGAAATTCATGGACATACTGAGTCAAAACTGAACATGAACTCAAAAGATGCTACTGATTTGTGTCACGAGTCATTATCTTGTACAAAATCTTTAATAAACCCAAAGTCACTGTAACCCAGATTTAGTATATGACACATCTTCATTCCAAAATGTACCCTTAGTTCAAACTTTGTAACAATAGGTTCAAATCGTTCACAGCCCAGACATGAGTTTTAAGTTATATTTAATAACCCTGGAAAGTAAATCACTGATTCAGGTTAGGTTTGACACATGTTCACCCAATTATACACCCACACTACAAGTTTAATGTCAATAGTTGTAGTAATATATGTACATCCTAGAAATAAATGATGGGCAAATGGATGGCTGGATACAGTGAATCCCATACTCCAACTTGTCAAAGCAGGGATATTGTAAATAAGGAAAGGAACGATGGGCAAATGGATGGCTGGATACAGTAAATCTCATGCTCCAACTTGTCAAAGCAGGGATATTGAAAAATAAGGAAAGGAACGATGGGAAAATGGATGGCTGGATACAGTGAATCTCATACTCCAACTTGTCAAAGCAGGGATATTGAAAAATAAGGAAAGGAACGATGGGGAAATGGATGGCTGGATACAGTGAATCTCATACTCCAACTTGTCAAAGCAGGGATATTGAAAAATAAGGAAAGGAAATGGATGGCTGTATACAGTGAATCTCATACTCCAACTTGTCAAAGCAGGGATATTGAAAAATAAGGAAAGGAACGATGGGGAAATGGATGGCTGGATACAGTGAATCTCATACTCCAACTTGTCAAAGCAGGGATATTGAAAAATAAGGAAAGGAACGATGGGGAAATGGATGGCTGTATACAGTGAATCTCATACTCCAACTTGTCAAAGCAGGGATATTGAAAAATAAGGAAAGGAACAATGGGGAAATGGATGGCTGGATACAGTGAATCCCATACTCCAACTTGTCAAAGCAGGGATATTGTAAATAAGGAAAGGAACGATGGGCAAATGGATGGCTGGATACAGTAAATCTCATGCTCCAACTTGTCAAAGCAGGGATATTGAAAAATAAGGAAAGGAACGATGGGGAAATGGATGGCTGGATACAGTGAATCTCATACTCCAACTTGTCAAAGCAGGGATATCGAAAAATAAGGAAAGGAACGAGGGGGAAATGGATGGCTGGATGCAGTGAATCTCATACTCCAACTTGTCAAAGCAGGGATATTGAAAAATAAGGAAAGGAACGATGGGGAAATGGATGGCTGTATACAGTGAATCTCATACTCCAACTTGTCAAAGCAGGGATATTGTAAAAAGGAAAGGAATGATGGGGAAATGGATGACTGTATACGGTGAATCCCATACTCCAACTTGTCAAAGCAGGGATATTGAAAAATAAGGAAAGAAACAATGGGGAAATGGATGGCTGGATACAGTGAATCTCATTCTCCAACTTGTCAAAGCAGGGATATTGTAAATAAGGAAAGGAACGATGGGCAAATGGCTGGCTGTATACAGTGAATCTCATACTCCAACTTTTCAAGGCAGGGATATTATAAATAAGGAAAGGAACGATGGGGAAATGGATGGCTGTATACAGTGAATCTCATACTCCAACTTGTCAAAGCAGGAATATTGAAAAATAAGGAAAGGAACGATGGGGAAATGGATGGCTGTACACAGGGAAACTCATACTCCAACTTGTCAAAGCAGGGATATTGAAAAATAAGGAAAGGAACGATGGGGAAATGGATGGCTGTATACAGTGAATCTCATACTCCAACTTGTCAAAGCAGGGATATTGAAAAATAAGGAAAGGAACGATGGGGAAATGGATGGCTGGATACAGTGAATCTCATACTCCAACTTGTCAAAGCAGGGATATTGAAAAATAAGGAAAGGAACGATGGGGAAATGGATGGCTGTATACAGTGAATCTCATACTCCAACTTGTCAAAGCAGGGATATTGAAAAATAAGGAAAGGAACGATGGGCAAATGGATGGCTGGATACAGTGAATCTCATACTCCAACTTGTCAAAGCAGGGATATTGAAAAATAAGGAAAGAAACGATGGGGAAATGGATGGCTGTATACAGTGAATCTCATACTCCAACTTGTCAAAGCAGGGATATTGAAAAATAAGGAAAGGAATGATGGGGAAATGGATGGCTGTATACAGTGAATCTCATACTCCAACTTGTCAAAGCAGGGATATTGTAAATATGGAAAGGAACGATGGGCAAATGGATGGCTGTATACAGTGAATCTCATACTCCAACTTGTCAAAGCAGGGATATTGAAAAATAAGGAAAGGAACAATGGGGAAATGGATGGCTGGATACAGTGAATCTCATACTCCAACTTGTCAAAGCAGGGATATTGTAAATAAGGAAAGGAACGATGGGCAAATGGCTGGCTGTATACAGTAAATCTCATACTCCAACTTTTCAAAGCAGAGGATACATTTACCGTATCTACAATATATACCATGCACGATATATCAAGAAACATGAATGCTGATAATTTAAACAAAAATACCCTTTACAAACACACATGATGCATAAACAAGACTAGCCTGTCAATCTGATGAAAGGGTAAGTCATATTTATTATGCAGCCAAGAATGCATACTCAAAGTCAAAGTATATCCCCTAAATTTATATTTAAGTGGAATTTCACATTGTTCAATTTAACTAAATTACTGCCCAATTGTATGGTAAGTAGAGAAAACCATTAATGTAATTTATGAGCAAACAGAAATTGAAAGTGCATTTTTCATATCTAACATCAAAAATATTATACAACTTTTCCATAATCATTGGAACATATACACTGAAACAGAGATAACACACACTTTCACAAACAAAATCTTTTCCCTATTATGATACATCATAATGAAATAGTATTTTAACTTCTCCATTCATTCTTTTCCTCTGTCGATCCATCCCTTGTTAATAATGATCAAATTTGGGACAATGTGTTATAGTAAAACCTGTCATGAGAGACCCATCCTTTTGCCACTAAAAGGCAGTCTCACAAGACAGCTGGTCTATCATAACAGATCTGTGCAAAGGACCAGATTCCGAGGTCGAAATTCAACACTGTTGATGGAAAAATACCCCCAATCCCTGTGTATGTACTGTAGTCTTTATTCCTAGTTCTTGTTATAACACTGCACGAATTCATCTGTACACAAGAACATAGATATAAATTTATCATAAAACATTTACCTTAATATTTTACATTCACATATACATGTATATGCTTATTAATAGAAAAATGAACGAAAGTTTAATTAATTTATATTAAATTTGCTGCTTTTAATTGCATTATATCATTCGTCCAGTTTGAGAATTTTTCTCTCATTCAAATGACAGTTCTGCCACTGTTATGAAGGTATTAATATTATCAGTGATCAGCTATAGTAACTAAGGTGGTTTTGATCAGACTTTGGGTAAATATGGAATCCATATTTGTACCAATGAATGGAATCAAAAAATAATGTGAACACATCCAGAAACAGAATCAGTTTATTTAGAGACAACAGCCAAAGTCCTAATTCACTTAAAACTTAACTGGATTTTCTCCATAAACAATGGGTACAGCTGACTGAATGAACAGATGGTGGCGCGGTGAGCGGGTTGTAATCACTGTAACATCAAGACATGTTTTACTTGTGTGGGTTTTCACAAAAGATAAAGAAACAATATAAATCTTTAAACTTACCATTCATTCTTGACTATTCCCTTTTAAGAAGGACTGGATAATATCAAAGGGCATGACTTTGATGCCATAATGGCAGCAAGTAACATGTACTTTAGTCTGGTTTACATTCTATAATTGACACTATCTGCATGACCTGTAAAACTATGGAAACTTAGAGCCAGTCTCATTTTGTTTGTTTGTTTAGAACAGCATTTACTTTTTAGGTGGTCATACTTAACAAAGAATTAAATACAAGTCAGCAGTGTTTGTCTCAGCAGTCACTCATAGCAGTGTTATTTAAAACAATCTACTTTTTGCCTGTGGACACTCCTAAGTGGCAATATTTACAAAGGATTAAATCAAGGTCAGTGGTGTTTTTATTTTTATGCAATGTGGCCATTCATAACAGTGATGAAAAGAATATTCTGCCTACAAACCATGGTTGCTGGTCAATTTTTGCATTTGGTTACTCATAACAGAGTTTATAATTGACTGGGGTTATAAATAACAGGTAGTCACTCATAGCAGAGGTCACTCTAGATGGGTTTTACTATACCTGCTGATTCAAAAGCAGGTGCCTAAGATGCTGTTGCTGCTGTTGCTGCTGCTGCTGCATCTGTAGCTGTTGTTGTCTTTGTTGCTGCAGCTGTTGTTGTTGTTGTCGTTGTTGCACTGAAAGCACAGAAGTAACTTACATGATATAACTTAATCATACTTTATTAAATATTAAACCACTGCAAAATTGATAAAAGAAAAACAACTGACCCTAACAAGAATCTTTACCACTGGGTTCAATTACAAACTTCAATTAAACAAATTTTGAAGTGAAATATATTTTTGGAATACTGCTCACCTGATCATAATGCTTACCTGATCATAATGCTTACCTGATCATTACATACTTACCTCACCTTAATGCTTACCTGATCATTACATACTTACCTGATCATAATGTTTCCCTGATCATTATATACTTTCCTGATCATTAGACATTAGAGCAGTACACTACATCATAAACCTCGCCCTCTCAAACTAAAAGAACATGATTGTATTCTTTGTTCCAAGTAAAAAGGAGCAATCACTCTAATAAGCACTCCAGAGGCAGTGATTTGTAACATGTACATCTTCAGATATGTCCAGTAATATGTACCAAGTTCGCAGAGACTGATTAACAAGACACCCAAGTGGCTCCGATATTGATCACCTGGTTTACATAGCTTAAGTGTTGACCAATCCAAGAAGCAGGTTTACACAATATAACTGCAATAACTGTTTTGTAAAACACAACCAATGTATAAACTATCTCCCAAGCTCAGTTGAATAAATGAATTAACCCCTCTGATGAATTACAATAGTAACAAAACCAGTCAGGGACAGGGGGTAACTAGGACACCTCAGCAGATGGGACAATTCGCTTCCACATCCAACAGTCATCATGTTTCCTATCTCTTAAGCATTTTTATATCACATATGATTTTACATATTTAACTTCACCCTGGTAAAAAATTATTTCTAAAGATACAGGCATAATTGATATGCATTGTCCCGTTATCACAATCCAAGTCATCTATGTTATGCATTGCCCTGTTATCAAAATCCAATTTATCCAAGTTCTTGATGGTATCACCCTATTTACCAAGCAGAAAATGGATGAGATATATTGTCCCAAAATTTAGAGGCATCAATTATCAATTTAAACCAATCAGATACAAGATTACCCCATTCCTAAAGATAGATGTTACTTATAATTAAATTTATTAGCATCATGCTAATATAAGAATATTTAAGTTTTATCAGAATCTGATCCGAAAATTAATTGTTTGATTGTTGCAAGTTCACATCATAAATATGCATGAGCTTCACTCATACTAACACTCAACAACAACTTGAAGCCATAAACCTATTTACCAAAATCCTATACAGCCTCTAGAGTGGTAAAAAGAAAGCCTTAGCCAATCCTATACAGCCTCTAGAGTGGTAAAAAGAAAGCCTTAGCCAATCCTATACAGCCTCTAGAGTGGTAAAAGAAAAGCCAATCATACATATAAATCTTGCTCATAATAAAACAAATTATATATCTTGATGATACAGCAGATTAAAAAAAGTTGCCGAGGTGATGACAGCCAATCAGATGCAAAATCAGCTCATTAATATGCATGGATCTCCTTCTTAAGTATACTCACCCAAATCGTAATGATTCAAGCTGAACCCCATTAATATGCATGGATTTCACACATTACTGAATTCATGTGAGATCATCATATAAGCCTATAGTTGAAAATTTTATCAAAATCAGCATGGATATGGCTTCCAGACTGATAACAAGCTCAGCCAATCGTAGCATGGATATGGTGTCCAGACTGATAATAAGCTCAGCCAATCATAGCATGGATATGGTTTCCAGACTTATAACAAACTCAGCCAATCATAGCATGGATATGGCTTCCAGACTGATAACAAGCTTAGCCAATCATAGCATGGATATGGCTTCCAGACTGATAATAAACTCAGCCAATCATAGCATGGATATGGCTTCCAGACTGATAACAAGCTCAGCCAATCATAGCATGGATATGGCTTCCAGACTGATAAGCTCAGCCAATCAAAGCATGGATATGGCTTCCAGACTGATAACAAGCTTAGCCAATCATAACATGGATATGGCTTCCAGACTGATAATAAGCTTAGCCAACCATAACATGGATATGACTTCCAGTCTGATAACAAGCTTAGCCAATCATAGCATGGATATGGCTTACAGACTGATAACAAGCTCAGCCAACCACATTATTTATCCGTGAATCCAACTCAAAATTGTCCAAGACTTGATGATATAACCATGTATTCCAAGTCAAATCAAAATTGTTCATACTAACATGAGGATTTCTATATAACACTGCCTGTATAGTGGTATATACTCCATGGTTATGCCTGATCCACAAGCTCTTACAAGAGGTCTTGCAAATACCTTCCATTTTGGGCCATTTCACAAATCTGTGCTATTCTTCAGTGAATCATAACTTTGGGTGAAATATACTTCTCATCACGCTGCCCAATGTTGTTTTATATTTTCTCAATTAGCTTGCACTTTAAGTGTCAAATTTTGTCTTACAATAACTTAAGTGGCATCATCAACTGCCTGCACCATGATGTTTAGTGCTTCAAATTCTTCTTTTACTCATCCTTTCTTTCAAATAAATATAGCTTATTCCTAGTAACATGATCATTTCTGTCACTTCTTTGGCATTTATCTTAATTCATCAACAGTAATCTCTGTGTAATGTTTGACTCATTTCATTTTCCTTTCTTTTACTTTCTCTTACGACAGGTATCAACAATGGGTATGATTACGTGTGAGATGTGCAGGCATTTTAATCTTTCTAAGATAATCATCCCATCTGTATAAATTGTATGTGGAATGATTATTACTCATCTGAAAAAGAGATGGGTGACCATCAAGATGAAGGAAAATATCAATATAGTAGAAGGAAGACATTAGTGTTGTTACCAATGCTACATTCATTGCGGCCATCATTACAGAGTCAATAGAGACAGAAAAACCGTCCTTTAAAAAAAAATCTGGTAATCTATGCTATTATCGGCTCCCTACATAGTTACTGCAATTTCTCCCCGTGTCAGAGTATACTTCTTATGGAACAAACTTAACTGGACAGTACACATTACACTTTAACATATCTGAAGAAGAAAATTTGTGAGAAAGGCAACATTTAATAATATGATATTGCAAAGTCAATATTATATGTAATAGGCTATTATATATAGGAATAGTACACAACGAAGTGACTTCCAAGTATGTCTGCTGTCATTGACACTAAAGGACAATTTCATAAACCCAAGTAACCTTCATGAAGGCTTTCTGACAAAAAACTGTTTACAAAATGAAAGCTGACAAAAAAGTATAGAATCTAATTTGTAAGAATACAGCTGTTGTTTTCTTTTCCTAGTGATCTTTATTTTCCAAAATGTCTGATTTCATAAAATTACCTCTATGACTTTATTCCCTGTCTGCTTGAGAGGAACACAAGACAAGAGTTACAGTGTGGTGAAAGGAGTTGGCCTTATTGAAGATAAATATATAAACCTTTGCATTTGTAAATAATGACAATTTGATAAAATGCCTAGAAAATGAACCTGCAGTACTTATAGGTTACTGCATTTGTATGGGAAAATATGAACAAGTTTTTTCAGATAGATATACTGCACAACCTTAGGAGTGCAGTATCCATCCGAAAAAACGAGTTCATATTTTCCCATACAAATGCAGTAACCTTTTTATTATATGCTCATTTTCTTATTCTACCAAAGGCTTAATTATATAAACAAAAAATACACCACAAGAAACAAAGTAATTGAATTTATGCTGTATTCCAATCTAAATACACAAGTGGAGATTCATCAGTACACAACAACAATATTAATGCGCACACGACTCCGGCCAGCTAATTTTGAACTTAGTCGCATGCTCGACATTACTTTCGAAAGAAATTGTTTTGGTCTACTTCAAACTGAAATTTGGAGTCATATTATGAATGAATGAGCATTGCAACAACTTTTCCATTTGGTCTGTAATTAATAAATTTTTGTATTTTTGTTGATTTAATTTTTATTTGCAATTATGGACTGATTTTATCTGTGTCTACATGAAGTAACATCTGATTTGTGCAGTGAGGGACAGCGGCTTGACTCATCTGCATGTGTGTTTCTGTTCTGTCATTGAATGTTTGGAATCATAATGCGGGATAAATATGAACTCTTTCAATTATAACTATCAAAAAGACGCTATGGAATTTTATGTTCATTTCAATTTCAGTGCAGTAAGGAGGATGTTATTGTACTTGGAATATAGTCAAAATTACAGCACAATTTTGAAATGTGTAATCAAGCTTTAAAACCCATGACATAGCTCATGTAATTCGGGCTTGCAGAACTAAGAAAGTACATAATGAGGAAATTCAGGATGTAAAACTTTAAGCAAATATTTTGCTATTTGTTTACAAAGTAGTTCCTAATATAGTATACTACTATTGGGCACATGTGTTGTGCACCTGAGTGCAATATGAAGTTGTGCAATATCATAAAATATTGCATGATTCTGACAATGTAAAGTTAACAGATACAAAAATGAGCATATAATAATCTTTCATATTTTAAACCAATACCCAGGCTTCTATTAATAACATGCATCCCATTACAATGCATGGAGAAAAAGAGGTATATTATGTATCATGCACACTAGATACCTATTTCAGTGGTACATTATTTATCATGCACACTAGATACCTATCTCAGTGGTACATTATTTATCATGCACACTAGATACCTATCTCAGTGGTACATTATTTATCATGCACACTAGATACCTATTTCAGTGGTACATTATTTATCATGCACACTAGATACCTATCTCAGTGGTACATTATTTATCATGCACACTAGATACCTATTTCAGTGGTACATTATTTATCATGCACACTAGATACCTATTTCAGTGGTACATTATTTATCATGCTCAGTAGATACCTATTTTAGCGATACCAGTCATAAACAGTAACACTCACTCCGACATTACCACTTCAGTACACAACCACTTGTTGAGTTTGACACTTGAGTAAACAACCAACTGTTGAGTTTGACACTTGAGTAAACAACCAACTGTTGAGTTTGACACTTGAGTACACAACCAATTGTTGAGTTTGACACTTGAGTACACAACCAATTGTTGAGTTTGACACTTGAGTACACAACCAATTGTTGAGTTTAACAGTTTGAGTACACAACCAATTGTTGTTTGACACTTGAGTACACAACTTATTGTTGAGTTTGACACTTGAGTACACAACCAATTGTTGAGTTTGACACTTGAGTACACAACCAATTGTTGAGTTTGACACCTGGGTACACAACCGATTGTTGAGTTTGACACTTGAGTACACAACCAATTGTTGAGTGCTTTAATACCATGTCAGCAGATCATTAATCAGCATAAACAAGGGTTTGTTTGTCTTTAGAACCCAAAATAATGACTGGAAAGAGGGATATATTTCAACAGGTTAATACTTTTTTTCAAAGTTGCAATGTTTTACATAATCCACTTATGCTGGCATGCAGGAAAATTATTTTTCAATTTAGAAAACAGATTCAAATTATTCAAACAAACATGTAGGTCATACATAGCACAATAACAAATGGAATATTACATTTAAACACAAATCTAAACTGTTGATGATGACAACATATGCTACAGTTTTTGTGTTGCCATGGTAACAGAATGAAGTTAAATCTTGTCTGCCTGCATGCATTAGTCATGTACTAAATCAGTGTTGTACAGTGTATCTGATTTAAGTTTAAAATTTAAGGTTTCTGCAGAAATTTCCTGCAACTGCATATGGTGCTCTGATTAACTTGTGAGCACTCACAACTAAATTTTTATCCAAACGGTAACAAAGGAACAAATGACTTTCAAAATATTTAAAACATAATCTTAATAGTGTCGATCATATCATGGAAAAGGGTACCTCACTTTCCTAAACAACTAAGCACATGTGATACACAAGTTAGTGACACACATAAAAGTGAACTTTTCTGAAATGTAATGGTAAGAAACCTTTAATATAATTATTAAAGTTTTTAAGACAATTAAGGCCCATAAAGAAATCAAAATATAATAGGACTTACAATATACCAAAGCTTCAAGCTGAATATCAAGTGATATATGGCACACTGAATAACACAAATCAAGTGTTATATGGCACATACATGCATTAAGAGATTCAATCAATGATGGTAAACTATATATTTTTTCAAGTCTGGTGCAAGATGACATATGAAGCATTTTTTTCTCAATATCATTGTTACCATTTATAAAAGCAAGCTGAAAGCTTTATTTCAAAAAGCCATTTTGTTTATTGAGATGAAACATTTTAACCAATCAGAAGTGACAGCTTAACCTAAGGGTCTTTGACAAAAAAAGTTAAATATACTCTTGACTACAAAAGTTAAATATACTCTTGACTACAAAAGTTAAATATACTCTTGACTACAAATGAATTTGCAGAAACATGTAATAGTCATCAGAAGAATGGATGAACTCACTGACCTATTACAAATTAAACACAATTCAAATTCCCATGATCTGTAATGATTTGACCTCACCATGTTATGCATAGACAAATCAAAGTCTGAACTCTAATTACTTTTTGGTTTGAATTTTTTTTATCCTCTTAATCTCCATGTTATTTATCTGTGTGTCTGGTTTACTGAATCCGAAAATTCAAATTTCAGTGCAGAGAACTTTTCATTTAACAAATCACAATTCAGAAGTTCCTATGCATAAATAACGACTACTGTTGAAGTGGAGCATAATTATGTGTTATTTTTAATGAAAACCGGGTCCATGCAAGATAAATTATTATGCAGCAACCAATGCAATTTCACATCCAGCAATCTTGACATCCGACCTAGACTGCTCTAGTGGCCTAAGTGGTTAGAGAATCTGCCTGAGATGCAGAAGGTTGCGGGTTTGAGCCCCAGCCAAATCATACCAAAGACTTGGTACTAGCAGCTGCCTTGCTTGGCACTCAGCATTAAGAGGTTAGTGTTAGGACTGGTCAGCCTGGTGTCAGGATAATGTGACTTGGTGGGACATCATGCTACATGTCTGCGGCATGATGCCCCAGTGCTAAACATCACTATAAACTGTCACACTGCAGATATCGTAGAAATATAACAGAAAAACTGTTAAAGGTACATTATAAATCCAAATCACACAAACACACCTTTGACATATTAATCACTGACTCAATGGGTAACTGTCCATTCTCAAGTGTGATGCAACTATGAAGTTGAAGAAAAAAAAATTGGTTGTAGGAAACTTGAAGAAAGTAGACTTTTTGTGTAGAACACAAATTGACAATTTACCTCTTGTGACCTTGACCTTCAACCTCTGGGCCTGAGAGTCAAAAGGGAGATGACTATTCCCAAATGTAAAGCACCTAAAAATGTTTGAAGAAAACTGGATGCAAGGGAAGCTTGGCTTATCAAGAGAAAACCAATAAAGATGCATTGTCAACTTTCACCTCTCAGCTTCAGAAACAGCACTCCTGACCAGTTCAGCTATTTGGTTTCATAACATTTAGACCAAGAAAACTTGAATTGTTATGCAGGAAGCACGGTCACAGTATCAACTCCAATGACCTTGATTTCAACTTAGCAGCCCGCAAATTAATAGGCTTTTGAATCTATCTAAAGAAGAGGCACATATTTGAGAAAAAGAGACCACAGGAAACTAAAGTTACGCTGCTGAAACCACTTCACTTACAGATGAACAGACAAATGGACACTGCTATAGCTATATTACCCCACTGCTATAGCTATATTACCCCACAGCTATAGCTATATTACTTCACTGCTATAGCTATATTACTCCACTGCTATAGCTATATTACCCCACTGCTATAGCTATATTACCCCACTGCTTGATAACTGTTTGGGGAACAAGATCATTGTCAATTCTTCCATATACTGTTTAAAATGCAAACATTTACATTCAGTTTTCAAACATGGCCTAATTTTGTTGTTTTATATATATATATAACCAAATCATATTAATACTACATTGAAAACTGACAAAGGAAATCAACAGAGATAAAACCATTTTTCAGTGGCATCTTTTTAATACATGCAGATTCCTAAAACAAACTGAACGGAGTCAAGAAGCTTAAACACCAAAATATTACTGCATGTGTACTTAATTTGGAAACAAAAAGGAAGTTATAGAACATAGCCCACTTTCCAACTGGCACTGAACTTGCAGTGCATATCGGAAGACAATAAAATTATATTTTCTGGATAAATTATTCTAAAATTTTTTATAAATTGGTATGAATTTAAGGGCTGTTAAGAGGAATTTAAAAATGTCCAAACATTCAATTGGAGCAAATATGGATTGGAGCAAAATGATGGTAATGAAAAAGAAAGAACAAAATGTGATGCCTCCTCTGCAACCAATATTGTTGGTAACTGGGTCTGACAAATTAACACAATGGATGACATGTACAAAAATAGCATAGCACAGTTTATGCAAATAGCCACAAAAACTAAAAAAGGCAATGATAAATGTAAAAGTTAGATTCAAAACCTTTCTTTTTTTTACAAGTCATTAAAAATTATTCTCTTTAACACATTAACCCCTGGAGCTTTTTGTCATTTCACCTGAAAATTGAGTAGGAAACACATTTTGAAAGCTCTTTCTGAATAGACTCGAAAACACCAAATCCCCGGTCATCTTTCAATAACATACTGCCTAGTTGTGTTAGAAACATCGTTTTTCATTTGGCTATTTGACTGAGCAGAAAAGCAAAAGTTGGAGTTCTTTTTTCATTTTTTGTTTTGCTAAACGAAGCCATTATTTTTGTATGGAGACCACTCTTTATTCCAAATGCCCATCTTATCCTACTTTTTGCAAAGGCTCATCTATCTGTTTGCAGTTCATACCAGTTTGACTTAAATCTGAGACCAAAAAGTCTATAATCAGGACACAAAATCGGATTCTGACCAATGGCAAATTTTGGGTAAAAAAAAAGTTGGGTCCAAAAAATGAGGTTTTTTAATCTGTATTTTGTAGTGCAACTAGATATTCCAGATTATTTAGTATCATTGTAGAGCTACATCTGTCTACCTTTCTATAATACCGTCCACTTTAGTGTATCATGCATGACCATGATGCTACAGAGCTCAGCAGTAGGCTACTACCTCCTGCCCCGTTAAGTCGTCGCTAGGGGTTAATGTGTTAATGAAATATTTATTATAGTTAAAAGTTTGTTTTGACAAAAATGTAGGCCAATTATAACATGTAGTAGGCTATATGAATTCAACATATGCTAACCCATAATCAGCATTCTGGTAAGCAATGTAGCAGCCCTCTATGGTATCTATGGTAACCAAGAACGGCTGGGCTTTGTAGGCAATGTTTGTCAGACCCTGCCCAAGTCAATTTTACCTTGCATGCAAAATCTGATAAAGAAAATACTGATGCAAGCAGGTTAAGCCATCACTTGAACAATTAAGAATAGCAAAATGACAAAAAATTGATATTAATTCCATATAGTTGTCATTTAAAGAATGACAAAAAATTGATATTAATTCCATATAGTTGTCATTTAAAGAATGACAGAAAATTGATATTAATTCCATATAGTTGTCATTTAAAGAATGACAGAAAATTGATATTAATTCCATATAGTTGTCATTTAAAGAATGACAAAAAATTGATATTAATTCCATATAGTTGTCATTTAAAGAATGACAAAAAATTGATATTAATTCCATACAGTTGTCATTTACAGAATGACAGAAAATTGATATTAATTCCATATAGCTGTCATTTAAAGAATGACAGAAAATTGATATTAATTCCATATAGTTGTCATTTACAGAATGACAGAAAATTGATATTAATTCCATATAGTTGTCATTTACAGAATGACAGAAAATTGATATTAATTCCATATAGTTGTCATTTACAGAATGACAGAAAATTGATATTAATTCCATATAGTTGTCATTTAAAGAATGACAGAAAATTGATATTAATTCCATATAGTTGTCATTTACAGAATGACAGAAGATGGATAACATGCTCACTATATCAAGCATGATGCAACATTTATTCTAAGCAATACTAAACAATAAATCTAAACAATCTAGAATTTTAGGTACAATAAAAATTAGGACTTCTGTAACCATGGCAACCATCACCATGACAACAACAAAAACAGATACCTACCACTGTACATACTTTGTGGTGCACCATAGTACATCTCATCTATTGGAAGAAAAATGTTAGTCTAGGATGTTAGGCAAGCTGTGAAATTTGTGTTATCTTCAAAGTGGACAAGGCAGTCAAAAGAACTAAACTAATTCAAAAGTGTGAAGCAAGGCAGTTTTTAATGTGACTGAAAAAGGAATGCTGTGCAATTTTCAAACCCTGATTCTGTTTTACAGTGAATTCAATAATACTCATAACCATCAGTTTTCAAGGCTTAGCAAAAATGTACATATCTATCAGGTTTTATGTATGTGGCTATACCTCAGACAGAACTGGCCAGATGTATCGCAAAGACAATTTAAATGGAATACAAAAATGCGTATTTTTTTGCACAAAATATACTACATGAGCCCATGTTGGTGTTAAGCCCACCTTTCATTAAGCCAAAAAGGATGTCTTTTTTAGAAACACTAAGCCTAATCTACAACAAAACTTCTGCATGTACCTTTTTCTAGGGTGTGAATGAACATAAGAACTAAAGTTGTTGTATCATGATATCCATGACAACAAATGTCTTCAATCGGATACTGTGTACATAATATGTAAGAAGAAATGTAAGTGGGTCCAAAGAAAGTTTTGACCAAAGAGTAAGAAAACAAAAGAAGTCAGTATTTGTCTTTCTTTATTAAATGAAAAATAAACCTTAAAGAAACAATTCAACAATGATCCAGAGTCTTGGGAAGATCTTACACATGATTTCTCCAGCTGACTGAGTCTCATCTATACTGGATCTTGAGACTTGGAACAAAAGAGAACTGCACAGGCAGTGCAAAAGCACCAGCAGCAGAACTGCAGCACATCCTCTATTTATCAAGTATACCCATGTGGCATCTCCTGTCAAGCGTACCAGACAGTTCAGAGCAAAAATTGATTTGATCAGCCATTCAAGCACTCACAAAAACCAAACCAGTTAGTGATGTCATGGTCAACTTTGAACTCAAAGGATGAACAATATGTAGAACAGACTTAATTACGGGAATTGATGAAAAGTACTTTTATTCGTTTCTTTCTATTTTGTATATGTAAATCCATGTGGTAACTATATAAATGCAAATGAATATTCTGGAGTAAAGATTTGTTTACCTAGATGAATCAAATATACATTATTAATTAGTGCTATCTCATGAAGAAAAAAACACTCTTCGTGAAGTGAAAATTAAAAAGAGTCCCTGTTACAGTTACTTAGTGGATAGCTAAACAAGTCACAATAATAGTAGGAATAAGGAAATATAGCTACATGAGTCACATAAATAGTAAGATTAAGTAAAAATAGCTAATTTAAAAATGTAGTCACAGTACAAACAGACAAAGCCATGTGAAATAGTAAGAACTTAGCTTAACCAGTCACAGAAATAGATGGAATTGGGAGACATAGCCACCTGAGTCACAGAAATAGATGGAATCAGAAGACATAGTCACCTGAGTAAAACAGTTGTAGAAATAAGGAAATATAGTTACACGATTTACAGAAATAGTAGGAATATGGAGACAAAGTCAAATGAGTCACAGAAATAGCAGGAATATGGAGACAAAGCCACATGAGTCACAAAAATAGTAGGAATATGAGGACATAGCCCCATGAGTCACAGACATAGTAGGAATATGGGGACATAGCCCCATGAGTCACAGAAATAGTAGGAATATGGAGACAAAGTCACATGAGTCACAGAAATAGTAGGAATATGGAGACAAAGTCAAATGAGTCACAGAAATAGCAGGAATATGGAGACAAAGCCACATGAGTCACATAAATAGTAGGAATATGGGGACATAGCCCCATGTGTCACAGAAATAGTAGGAATATGGAGATAAAGTCACATAAGTCACAGAAATAGTAGGAATATGGAGACAAAGCCACATGAGTCAGAAAAATAGTAGGAATATGGAGACAAAGTCACATGAATCACAGAAATAGTAGGAATATGGAGACAAAGTCACATGAGTCACAGAAATAGCAGGAATATGGAGACAAAGCCACATGAGTCAGAAAAATAGTAGGAATATGGAGACAAAGCCACATGAGTCACAACAATAGTAGGAATATGGAGACATAGCCCCATGAGTCACAGAAATAGTAGGAATAAGGAGACATAATTAAACTACCTTAAACTGACTCATTCGTAACTGTGATCAAAGAGGGCAGGCAACCATGCGAAATGAATACTTCATAAAATAAAGAGCTTGGTTTCACAGATATGGATCATTGTGGGCAAGTGAGTTTCAGAGAATTTCTGAACTGGCAATTAGAGATATACTCAAGGATGATAAGAAGTTTCACTATTACTTCCAATGAAATTGTGACATCAATATTGTTCTAATTGAACAATAAAATAATTGAGTTTTGATGTAGACGATTGTCTCACAAAATAAATGTCGCTAGTTTTTTTTTAAAAAAAAAGGAATCTTGTTTGGCGGTGTATCAACAGTTAGTCTAGTTCCCTGCTGCTTTGACTCCCAGCTTGGCACTATATGATTAAATACCACTCCAGGAAACAGACTAATCAACGAAACAAAAAGCAGTGATGTAATACACAGATGTTTTCGCGTACATCTCGATGGTTGTTGAAACCAGTAGAAATGATCTTTCATATGTTGGATATTTTGAAAATAAGTTACTTATACAGAATAATGAAAAATTTCATTAGAAAAAGCAGGTTATTAACGAATATTATCGATGGAATTGGAAAACGAGGATTCAGTCATTAAACAGCTCAGTTCCCTACCCCCGCGGTTTTCTCGAAGTGTTAGCACATTTTTTTATTTTTGGAGGTCCCTCGGTAACTCGCACCCTCGCTTATAGTGCAGACTATGTGGACCCCATTGTGCATGAGTTATCAAGCAAGAGGTATAGTAGGAATAAGGAGACATAGCAACATAACTCAGTTATTGGAATAAAGAAACACAGCTGCATGAGTCATATAAATAAGGTGACAGTGCAACATGAGTCACAGAAATAGTAGGAATATGGAGACATATCAATATGATTCAAAGAAATAGTAGGAATAAGGAAACATACATGAAGTTGCACAAGTCACAATAACAGTATGAATAAGGAGACATAGATGTAGCTACCACAAATCACAATAGCAATATGAATAAGGAGACATAGCTACATGAGTCACAGTTACAGAAATAAGGAAACATAGCTATATGAGTCACAGAAATAGTAGAAATAAGGAGACATAGATGTAGCTACCGTAAGTCACAATAGCAATATGAATAAGGAGACACAGCTACATGAGTCACAGTTATAGAAATAAGGAAAGATAGTTACATAAGTCACAGAAATAGAAGAAATAAGGAGACATCAATATGATTCACAGAAATAGTAGGAATAAGGAAACATACATGAAGTTGCACAAGTCACAATAACAGTATGAATAAGGAGACATAGATGTAGCTACCACAAGTCACAATAGCAATATGAATAAGGAGACATAGCTACATGAGTCACAGTTACAGAAATAAGGAAACATAGCTACATGAGTCACAGAAATAGTAGAAATAAGGAGACATAGATGTAGCTACCATAAGTCACAATAGCAATATGAATAAGGAGACACAGCTACATGAGTCACAGTTATAGAAATAAGGAAAGATAGTTAAATAAGTCACAGAAATAGAAGAAATAAGGAGACATCAATATGATTCACAGAAATAGTAGGAATAAGGAAACATACATGAAGCTGCACAAGTCACAATAACAATATGAATAAGGAAACATACATGAAGCTGCGCAAGTCACAATAACAATATGAATAAGGAAACATACATGAAGCTACCACAAGTCACAATAGCAATATGAATAAGGCGACACAGCTACATGAGTCACAGTTATAGAAATAAGGAAAGATAGTTACCCGACTCGCAGAAATAGCAGGAATAAAGAGACATAGCTACTTGAGTCATTGAAATACCATATATTCCCTAATTAATACTCCTGGGGTATTACATATTCCAATTAGGGTTATATATATGAGCACAATAATCAAAGCCAAAGTTGTTCTTCTCATGTACTCATAAAATGACCATATATACATCTGGGGGTCTTTCTGCTACTGAATTGAGTCATTGTAAATATCTGCAAAGTTAAAATGATCAATCAATCAACACATTTTTCCATTCAGCAGCTGGATGAAGTAGGCCAGGTAAGTCTTTGAAATTGCCACCAAATTACTGCATCATGTTTAATGCAACATGTGTGAATTCAACTTTATTAATTTATACATACATATATGCATTTTAACAGTGTGATCAACTGAGATTGCTGCATAATTTTGTTGCTATCATGGATCTAAAGCAAACAGGTATTCAAAATAGGTCTTACACTGCATCTTTTCAAGCTAAATTCAGGTAAAGGTTGTAAATAATTTATAATCATGGATAATATTTGTATCACATATGAATTGTGTTAAGTTTGTATTGTGTTGTTTCTATTGTAATTCTTGGTTGCATTTGTACTTGAATGTTTCTTTTATATGTTGTAGTTTTAACTGCTACCCAATGTCAGTACATAAATCTGTCATGACTAGGGAATCATTATTCAAACAATCAGTCTATAATGGCAAGCCGGACAGGACCAACATCAAAGAGGGAAATTTTGCAAAACCAAAACCAGAAGACTTCTATATAGTATTTCCTTATAATTCTTATGAAAGAAAAACAAAAGTAGACGTGTGTATGTATGTGCGTGTATATATATTCCAAAAGTGCTACATAGCAGAGAGAGTTTTGCAACTGCTCTCATGAAGGCTTCTGCATTGAGAAAAATGAGGACAGGTTTGGGTTAGGAGATGAGGATAGGTTGGGGTTAGGAAATGAGGATAGGTTTGGGTTAGAAAATGAGGATAGGTTGGGGTTTGTAATGCCTGCCAACATGCAATGCACATGCCATTATGGTGAACATTATTCTTTTACTCACTCTACCCAGCTATATATACATGCTACATTAGATGATCTCCACAAATGTATTGTACTACACTGTAAAATGGGGGCCCTGAGTGGCAGAGTGGTCTAAAGTGCTCACTGTTACAGATCACTGCCATCTCACCTCTGTCTGCATGGGTTTGAGTCTCAGGTTCGGCCAATGTGGGTTGGTGAGAAAGTCTGCCAGTGGCTTCTCGTGAGTCAGTGGTTCTTTCTGGGCTTTTCCTGGGTTTTTCTTCCACCCTTAATACTGACTGCCACGTATAGCCTATCTTGTGCTGAAAAATGGCATTAAACCCTAAACAACAACAAGAACTACAATGTAAACACATAATGGCAAGACAACACATACAACAGATATAACATTTTATGCTCAATATAACATTGGCTACAATTCTTCTTAAAAAAAATGGCAGAGAGGGATTAATCAGAGTTGGGGCATTAATTATGGAATATATGGTAGTAGGAATAAAGAGATGTAGCTACATGAATCACAGCAATAGTAGGCATAAGGAGACTTAGCTACACACTTCAAAATAACATTATGAATTAGGACACATAGCCACACAAGTCATAGTTAAAGGAATATGGAAATATAGGTACATGGGTCACAGAAAAAGTAGGAAAAAGGAGACATAGCTACATGAGTCACAGAAGTCGAAGGAATAAGCAGACAAAACTTCATAAGTCACATAAATAGTAAGAATAAGCAGAAAGCTACATGAGTCACACATATAGATGGAATAAACAGACATAGCTACATGTCACACATATAGACAGAATAAGTACACATAGCTATATGAGTCACATAACAGTAGGAATAAAGAGACAAGTCACATGAGTCACAGAAGTGTGTTATGTAATCTCCAAAGATAGCTTATATTCACTGATTTAAAAAGCCTGGTTGTTTACTTAAATCTTTAGAAAAATAGAGAAAATGTTCATTTTCATACAATTTATGTCATTAAGTTCATGTACCATTCAACTATGATCCTGTACTAATACTCTGAGTCTTTATCACCTTATGTTATCACCTGACAAAATCACAATGCATGAATGATACTGAACTAGCTCTAGATTGGACATATGGACGGACATGCACATGGTGAGCTTTCACCAACTTGGGCTCAACAAAACTTGGTACACCATGAAGAGAAGTGACATTCCAAGTATTACACAGCTTCTATTCCAAGTATTACACAGCTTCTATTCCAATACAATAAACATTTCTGCATTCGTCTCTCTTTAAGAATCAAAGGTTTTTGATAAATCTTAGTTTTGTTAGTAACTGCTAATTTTATTGATGTTTACTTTAAAGAGTGATGTACAGGGATGTATCCAAATAGCATTGTTACAGGGCATGTATCCAAAAAGTCTTGCTACAGGAGATGTATCCAAATAGTCTTGTTACAGGGGATGTATCCAAATAGCCTTGTTACAGGGGATGTATCCAAAAAATCTTGTTACAGGGGGTGTATCTAAAAAGTCTTGTTACAGGGGATGTATCCAAATAGTCTTGTTACAGGGGATGTATCCAAAAAGTCTTGCTACAGGAGATGTATCCAAATAGTCTTGTTACAGGGGATGTATCCAAATAGCCTTGTTACAGGGGATGTATCCAAAAAATCTTGTTACAGGGGGTATATCTAAAAAGTCTTGTTACAGGGGATGTATCCAAATAGTCTTGTTACAGGGGATGTATCCAAAAAATCTTGTTACAGGGGGTGTATCTAAAAAGTCTTGTTACAGGGGATGCATCTAAAAAGTCTTGTTACAGGGGATGTATCCAAAAAATCTTGTTACAGGGGATGTACCCAAATAGTCTTGTTACAGGCGATGTATCCAAATAGTCTTGTTACAGGTGGATTTAAGAATAGGGGGATTAAGAATTGAACATTAGTTTACCTTCATCTATTCTAAGGAAAAATAATCATGGTATGAAAATGTTGCTTCTGAGAATAGGCCCTACTAACTAGTTATGCAAAAGGTGCTGGATAGCAAACAAGATAAAGGTTTTTAAGTGATCAAGGAAGACACACACAAAAAATCTAGGACACACACAAGCTGATATTAGTAGCAAAGACATATGCAAGAATAAGCTCAAATTAATTAAATCGTCAGTTCAAATGTTATTATTGAGAATATGACGTAAATATTCAATATGACTAATTGAGCTATAATACATAACTAAATACATTAAAACCTGTCCTATTAGTCAGCTGTGTTCAGTGGTAAAATGGTTACAACATTAATTCTAATTACCCCCTGGCAATACAACAGCCATTCTAATTAACATTCTAATTACCTGCTGGCAATACAACTGTCAATCTAATTACCCCTGGACCAAACTACTAAACAAATGCCCTGTATCACCTGCCTTCTGCAGTCAGTGGTGAGTTGTTTCCCTAACCAAATAATGGTTTGAACCTGCCTTAAGTGGTCACATCAGTGGCCACTCGGAGTATGCAAATTAAAGACTTCTTTTGTTTGATAAGCAAGGAATTTTTCATATAAAGGCCTAACATGTGAATCCATGTTTAAGTGTTTCATATCTTGACTGTACTTACCATACTCCAGTCACATTGTCAAACAATCTCAAAGATGTCAACATGTCGGCTTCAAAAACAGTGAGATTTGTATTCTTACAAGAAAGGAGGAAATAATTTGTTTGCTGGATTGTGGGAAAAATAATTGTGTTATTACAGCAAAAGTGAAGTTGTCTTTTGTGATGGCATGACATTTATAGTTATCTATCTTCATCCATTTATCTGTGAATTAAAAACTTTTTCCGAAGAAAACAGGTTTGTCTTTGAGAAGAGATATGAGTTACATCCCTTTTTAATAGGATCAGGGGTTATTCAATAGTCAGAATGTGTTTGGAAAGGCAGGTGAAGTTTAGATTCCTGGGTCACAGTGAATAGCCATATACTGGTATGTCTTCTTTTGAAGCCACTGATCTAACTCTAAATCAGACTAGTAGATTATGCTAACAAATTTAAGCCACTGACCTAACTCTAAATCAGACTAGTAGATTATGCTAACAAATTTAAGCCACTGACCAATCGCTAAATCAGACTAGTAGATTATGTTAACAAATTTAAGCCACTGACCTAACGCTAAATCAGACTAGTAGATTATGCTAACAAATTTAAGCCACTGACCTAACGCTAAATCAGGCTAGTAGATTATGCTAACAAATTTAAGCCACTGACTTAACTCTAAACTATGTATCTACCATAAACCAGCTTTTTTTAAATATTGCTATTTACTCATATTTATCATGGAGAACTGTACCCAAACAGTAGCTGCAACAACAGTCTTAAAAAATATATGTATGTGGAGTGACAGAGATGGAAAAATTAAACTGCCTTGAACTCATCTGGCATCAACTGATTGTGAAATTCAGTAACCATGAAACAAAATCATGCTTACAGTATCTGGACTTGTATGACAAACTGCTAAAATAACTGCAATGTAACTGATGCTTTGGAAGTTATTAGATACAAAATTGGTTTTCATGATGTGTGAAGTTAGATATTTGAAGTGTGAGTCAGCTTAACTTTTGAAACAAGAAAATTAAAACCTAAACTATTACAGAAATAGATGCAAATCATAAACATGATGTTGTTTGTTTTTAATTGGTGAGTATTCATAAAGTAGCATGCATACACATAAAACATATATTAACAACTAAAAATGAAAGTGATGTCAATGTTACCTAACAACTGCTGTTGTTGTCGTGCCTTTTGTTCTTGTTGCAATTTCATGGCCTGAACCTACAAATGAAAGAGGAGAAATTAAAAGCCATGTAACAGGAAAGAAGAGAACTTAATAACCATGTGACACTGCAGTACTGGACCTATAAAGGAAAGAGAATTTAATAACCATGTGACACTGCAGTACTGGACCTATAAAGGAAAGAGGACTTAACCATGTGACACTGTAGTACTGGACCTATAAAGGAAAGAGGACTTAACCATGTGACACTGCAGTACTGGACCTATAAAGGAAAGAGGACTTAACCATGTAACACTGTAGTACTGGACCTATAAAGGAAAGAGGACTTAACCATGTGACACTGTAGTACTGGACCTATAAAGGAAAGAGAACTTAACCATGTGACAGTGTAGTACTGGACCTATAAAAGAAAGAGGACTTAACCATGTGACACTGTAGTACTGGACCTATAAGGGAAAGAGGACTTAACCATGGGACACTGTAGTACTGGACCTATAAAGGAAAGAGGACTTAACCATGTGACACTGTAGTACTGGACCTATAAAGGAAAGAGAATTTAATAACCATGTGACACTGTAGTATTGGACCTATAAAGGAAAGAGGACTTAACCATGTAACACTGTAGTACTGGACCTATAAAGGAAAGAGGACTTAACCATGTGACACTGTAGCACTGGACCTATAAAGGAAAGAGGACTTAACCATGTAACACTGTAGTACTGGACCTATAAAGGAAAGAGGACTTAACCATGTGACACTGCAGTACTGGACCTATAAAGGAAAGAGAATTTAATAACCATGTGACACTGTAGTATTGGACCTATAAAGGAAAGAGGACTTAACCATGTAACACTGTAGTACTGGACCTCTAAAGGAAAGAGGACATAAACATGTGACACTGTAGTACTGGACCTATAAAGGAAAGAGAACTTAACCATGTGACAGTGTAGTACTGGACCTATAAAAGAAAGAGGACTTAACCATGTGACACTGTAGTACTGGACCTATAAGGGAAAGAGGACTTAACCATGTGACACTGTAGTACTGGACCTATAAGGGAAAGAGGACTTAACCATGTGACACTGTAGTACTGGACCTATAAAGGAAAGAGGACTTAACCATGTAACACTGTAGTACTGGACCTATAAAGGAAAGAGGACTTAACCATGTGACACTGCAGTACTGGACCTATAAAGGAAAGAGAATTTAATAACCATGTGACACTGTAGTATTGGACCTATAAAGGAAAGAGGACTTAACCATGTAACACTGTAGTACTGGACCTATAAAGGAAAGAGGACTTAACCATGTGACACTGTAGTACTGGACCTATAAGGGAAAGAGAACTTAACCATGTGACACTGTAGTACTGGACCTATAAGGGAAAGAGGACTTAACCATGTGACACTGTAGTACTGGACCTATAAGAGAAAGAGGACTTAACCATGTAACACTGTAGTACTGGACCTATAAAGGAAAGAGGACTTAACCATGTAACACTGTAGTACTGGACCTATAAAGGAAAGAGGACTTAACCATGTGACACTGTAGTACTGGACCTATAAGGGAAAGAGAACTTAACCATGTGACACTGTAGTACTGGACCTATAAGGGAAAGAGGACTTAACCATGTAACACTGTAGTACTGGACCTATAAAGGAAAGAGGACTTAACCATGTGACACTGCAGTACTGGACCTATAAAGGAAAGAGAATTTAATAACCATGTGACACTGTAGTATTGGACCTATAAAGGAAAGAGGACTTAACCATGTAACACTGTAGTACTGGACCTATAAAGGAAAGAGGACTTAACCATGTGACACTGTAGTACTGGACCTATAAAGGAAAGAGAACTTAACCATGTGACAGTGTAGTACTGGATCTATAAAAGAAAGAGGACTTAACCATGTGACACTGTAGTACTGGACCTATAAGGGAAAGAGGACTTAACCATGTGACACTGTAGTACTGGACCTATAAAGGAAAGAGGACTTAACCATGTGACACTGCAGTACTGGACCTATAAAGGAAAGAGAATTTAATAACCATGTGACACTGTAGTATTGGACCTATAAAGGAAAGAGGACTTAACCATGTAACACTGTAGTACTGGACCTATAAAGGAAAGAGAACTTAACCATGTGACAGTGTAGTACTGGATCTATAAAAGAAAGAGGACTTAACCATGTGACACTGTAGTACTGGACCTATAAGGGAAAGAGGACTTAACCATGTGACACTGTAGTACTGGACCTATAAAGGAAAGAGGACTTAACCATGTGACACTGCAGTACTGGACCTATAAAGGAAAGAGAATTTAATAACCATGTGACACTGTAGTATTGGACCTATAAAGGAAAGAGGACTTAACCATGTAACACTGTAGTACTGGACCTATAAAGGAAAGAGGACTTAACCATGTGACACTGTAGTACTGGACCTATAAAGGAAAGAGAACTTAACCATGTGACAGTGTAGTACTGGACCTATAAAAGAAAGAGGACTTAACCATGTGACACTGTAGTACTGGACCTATAAGGGAAAGAGGACTTAACCATGTGACACTGTAGTACTGGACCTATAAGGGAAAGAGGACTTAACCATGTGACACTGTAGTACTGGACCTATAAAGGAAAGAGGACTTAACCATGTGACACTGCAGTACTGGACTTATAAAGGAAAGAGAATTTAATAACCATGTGACACTGTAGTATTGGACCTATAAAGGAAAGAGGACTTAACCATGTAACACTGTAGTACTGGACCTATAAAGGAAAGAGGACTTAACCATGTGACACTGTAGTACTGGACCTATAAAGGAAAGAGAACTTAACCATGTGACAGTGTAGTACTGGATCTATAAAAGAAAGAGGACTTAACCATGTGACACTGTAGTACTGGACCTATAAGGGAAAGAGGACTTAACCATGTGACACTGTAGTACTGGACCTATAAAGGAAAGAGGACTTAACCATGTGACACTGTAGTACTGGACCTATAAGGGAAAGAGAACTTAACCATGTGACAGTGTAGTACTGGACCTATAAAAGAAAGAGGACTTAACCATGTGACACTGTAGTACTGGACCTATAAAAGAAAGAGGACTTAACCATGTGACACTGTAGTACTGGACCTATAAAAGAAAGAGGACTTAACCATGTGACAGTGTAGTACTGGACCTATAAAAGAAAGAGGACTTAACCATGTGACACTGTAGTACTGGACCTATAAGGGAAAGAGGACTTAACCATGTGACACTGTAGTACTGGACCTATAAAGGAAAGAGAACTTAACCATGTGACAGTGTAGTACTGGACCTATAAAAGAAAGAGGACTTAACCATGTGACACTGTAGTACTGGACCTATAAGGGAAAGAGGACTTAACCATGTGACACTGTAGTACTGGACCTATAAAGGAAAGAGGACTTAACCATGTGACACTGTAGTACTGGACCTATAAAGGAAAGAGAACTTAACCATGTGACACTGTAGCACTGGACCTATAAAGGAAAGAGGACTTAATAACCATGTGACACTGATATCCTGGACCAATATAAGAGAAATTAATAACCACATGATAGTGTAGCACCCACTAAAATACTGTAGTACCCACTAAAATACTGTAGTACCCACTAATAAACTACTGTAGTAACCACATGATACTATAGTACCCACATGATACTATAGTACCCACTAAAATACTGTAGTACCCACATGATACTATAGTACCCACATGATACTGTAGTACCCACTAAAATACTGTAGTACCCACATGATACTGTAGTACCCACTAAAATACTGTAGTACCCACCAAAATACTGTAGTACCCACAAAATTACTGTAGTACCCACTAAAGAAAAGGACTTCTACTGACTGACTATCTAATAACAGGACATAAATGACAACCACCCCAGCCCCCCCAAGAGGTAGCAGTGTAGTTATTGTTTTTATAAGTGGCAAAAAAGTGCAAATTGTGCATCAAAAGTGTAATCTATGTAGATTACACGCCAGAATTAGAGCAGATATCATAAAGATAAATTTTTACGACCAACCTGGTTCTGCAGCTGGTCAAAATTCTTGTCAAAAAGGGCTAAAATCCATATGGATTAGAGCCAGAAAACAAAATATACTGAAAAACTTTTTATATTCATCACTCACTTCAACTAGCCTACATGTGCAACTTTTGCTGAATGATCGTGAACTGGAATTCTCCTGTGATTATGGTGAGGTGCTCAGAATGCTGTTGCTGACTATGATGTGTTCAAGCATTTTGCAGCAGATACATGTAAGGAAGACATGTCTATAATTGGTGGCCTTGAATCGTTCTCCATTTTTGAAGATAACTATAATGTTTGCTGTTTTCTGCTCATCAGAAACATAACCTGTTGAGAGGAACTTCTGGAAAATATAACTCAAGTATGGTACACACTCTTCTGTTAGATCTTTCAGGATCCTTGCTGGAATCATGTCTGGTCCTGTGACCATCTGTGGGTTAATTTTCTGCAACAAGCTGTATACACCTTCTTCAGTAACTTTGATGTCAGGTATTAGTGTGTAACGATCTCCATGTAGGCTTGGTAGATCACTCTTATCATCTTGTGTGAAGACTGGTATTGACGATTCAGTATGTTAGCCTTGTCGGATGCCATGGAATGTAGTTTCCCGTGTTCCTTGAGTGGTGCCACACCACAGGTGTCTCTACATAAGACTTAATGAAGTTCCAAAATCTCTTCTGCTTCTTTGGTTGTTGTTCTTGATTTGGATTACCAACTTCTATCAAATTTTCAATATATCTCCAGTAGGCCTGCCGTTCTAAGCATTGGGATCTTGCTCTTGCTTCTTTGTATAGTTTCCAATCTCTTGTTTTTCATTTTGTCTTCTGACTTGCAAACAATCTGTTCAGTCTTCTGTATTGGACTCTAATGGATTTGTTTGTTTTGTTTCCAGATAAGGTCTCAGACGGTATAAATTTATCATTTAACCATCTGATGTTCTACTCAAACATTTTCTATGTGTCATTTGCAGAAAGGTTATGATTCATGCAGCATTCCCTTGGACCCCACCAGCAAGGACAAGAGGGGTATCCTAACGTCTGTGCAGCCCAGGATCTCCATACTCCACGCCCAGGCTTGCGCCCTGGAGAGGTCACTCCAGTATCGCTACTGAGTGAGGAAACAACACAGAAGCTGGCAGTTTATGGGTTATAAGTCCCACCTGATTGGCGTAGGGAAGGGGTGCCACAGGTCAGCTTCGACGGTGGGAGGGATCATCGTGTCCCACTGGCTGACTACCGCCCGCCTCAAGCCGGGCAGCCCCAAGTCAGTAAGGTGTTGACCTGCCATCGTCTGCCTGCTCCAGTGGGTGTCTGGAACTCAGTGTGTTGCTCAGCATGATAAGCAGATGGTAATTCCACACCAGACAAAAGAAACAAGAAATCAATAAAGAAGACTCAAGCTCTTCGAATTGCAAGCTGGAACGTGTGTACGATGTGTACAGGCATCTATGACAACCTCAGGGATGTGGACAACATCAGGAAGACAGAGAACTCACCAAACTAAATATCTGCATATCTGCCCTCCAGGAAACCAGGGTCGCCTCTAGCGGCTCCCTAAGAGAAGAAAACTACACCTTCTTCTGGAAGGTTCGAGAACCTGAGGATCCCTGCCAGCACGGAGTGGGCTTTGCCATCAAAAACAACATCCTGGCCTCGGTTGAGCCTCCCACACAGGGCACTGAGCGTATTTCTTGTCCATTTGCCTCACCATTGCTGCAGGTCCTGTCAAAACATCCTCAGTGTCTACACCCCCACCCTCACATCTTTAGAAGACACAAAGGATCAGTTCTATGGGCAACTGGACGAACAGATCAAAGGATGCCCCAAAGATGAACCACCATTCCTCCTCGGCGACTTTAATGCCAGAGTAGGTGCAGACCATAGGTCATGGCCTCTCTGCCTCAGACATCATGGCACTGAAAAGACCAATGAAAATGGTCACAGACTGCTGAAGCTGTGCACCTACCATGACCTGTGTGTCACAAAGCATCGCTAGACAGTGCACGAACGAGTACTGGCAACAACTGTGTGAAGGAATCCAGTGCAGTGCTGAATCCAGAAATGTCCAAGGTATGTACAGTGACATCAAGAAGGCTTTAGGCACTACAGTGAAAGGGGTCGCCCCCTGAAATCTCTGACGGGAGAGAAGAACACTGACCGTGAGCAACAGCTGGCCAGATGGGTGGAGGACTATTCAGAGCTATTCTCCCGAGAAACACCAGTCACTGATGCGGCCCTTAGCAGCATAAAGAAACTGCCCACCATGGAGGAGCTCCACAAAGTGCCCACCTTAGAGGAGCTCAGCAAAGCAAATGAATCCCTCCCAAACGACAAAGAAACCAGGTAGTGACAGCATCCCGCCCGAAGCTATCAAACGTGGGAAACCAACATTGCTTCAGCCACTGCATGAGCTACTTTGCCTCTGCTGGGAGGAAGGAGCAGTCCCCCAAGACATGCATGACATCACAATTGTGACCCTTCACAAAAACAAGGGTGACTGCAGTGACTATAATAATTACAGAGGGATCTCGCTCCTGAGCGCTGTTGGCAAAGTGTATGCCCGCATCATACTCAACAGGCTGCTGGCAGACCATGTGTACCCAGAATCCCAGTGTGGCTTCAGAGTAGGCAGGTTGACAACAGACATGATCTTCTCCCTATGACAACTCCAAGAGAAGAGCAGAGAGCAAGGTCAACCACTCTACATGATGTTCATCTACCTCACCAAGGCCTTTGACCTAGTCAGCATGAAGGGCTTTTCTGAACTTCTCAGTAAGATCGGTTGCCCCCCAAAACTCTGCAGCATGATAATCTCTTTCCATGCCGATATGAAGGGAACAGTCCTGCATGATGGATCCTCCTCAGCCTCCTTCCCAATCAACAGTGGCGTGAAGCAGGTCTGCATGATGGCACCAACCCTTTTCGGGATCTTCTTCTCCCTGCTCCTGTCCTACGCCTTCGACTTGTCCACTGATTGTGTATATCTACACACCAGGTCTGACGGAAGGCTGTTCAACCTGGCACGACTGCGCTAGAAGACCAAAGTGAGGTCGGTGCTCATTAGGGAGATGTTTTTGTAGATGATGCAGCTTTTGTGAGCATACCGAGGATGCATCCAGAGACTGGGAGATTGTTTTGCTGATGCCTGCAAGCAGTTTGGGCTCACCATCAGCCTGGAAAAGACAAACATCAGCATGTAAGATACCACCATTGCCACTTCCATCAAAATTGATGGTGTCACCCTGGAAGCAGTCAACAACTTTACTTACTTGAGGTCAACCATCAGCAATACTCTCTCTTGCTTGATGTTGAGCTGGACAGAGGGCTTGGAAAGGCAAACACCATCATGGCATGACTAACAAGGAGGGTGTGGGAAAACAACACACTGACAGAGCACACCAAGATCCAAGTCTACCCGGCCTGCATTCTCAGCACCCTTCTATATAGAAGTGAGACCTGGAGCACCTACATGTGGCAAGAGTGCTGGCTCAACTCCTTCTATATACGGTACCTAAAACGCATCCTTAAAATCAGCTGGCAAGACACCATCACACACAGCAAGATCCTGCAGCATGCAAGTACCCACAGCACGTACTCCCTGCTGAGCAAACGCTGCTTCGATGGCTCGGACATGTCCGACACATGGAGGATGTGAGGCTGCCAAAGGACATCCTATATGGACAGCAGAAGAGTCGGCTGCCCCTCACTCCATTTCAAGGATGTGTGCAAGTGGGACATGAAGGCATGCAACATTTCACCGATGGCTGGGAAGTGCTGGCCGAGGACGAGGCACCTGGAGACTGACATTAAGCAAGGGCATAGCAGTCACTGATGCAAGAAGAGGCCAGTTGGCGGCAGAGAAATGTGAGAGAAAGAAGAGCACGGCAGCAACCCCAGTAACTCAGACTTCCCATTATGTCTGCACCAACTGCAATAGGGACTTAAACTCACGAACAGGCCTGCACAGACACAGCAGACAACATCCCTGAGACAGATGACACTCTAAGGGTGCTATATGTATGGTCTGTCGAGACTAAGCCACCAATGATGATATGTTTCACATATGAATGATTCTTGTGATGACTTCAATTCTTCACATATGTGACAATATAGTCAGCATTCCTGCATTGGAAGACTTTACGAGCTGCTTTCCTCACTTTCATTTGTCATAGGCTGGACTCTATACAGACTGCTTCATGGTCAGCAATTCCTGGTGACATCACACTTGTTGATTAATGTTTTGTTGTTTGTGAAGAATAGTTCAAGTAGATTTGAATTAAATTCACTTAGACATGTTGCTGCATTAACAACCTTTACCAGGAAAGAGTCCTTTATGATATTTAGTAGCTGTTGGCATTGGGTGTTGTTTGTGGCTTGTGGAAGTGGACACTCATTCTCCCAGTCAATATCTGCAAGGTTGAAGTCTCCTCCTAGCCATACGTGCATACTTTGTGGCATTCTTGTAAGGCATGAATGAAGCTGATCTAGGTAGTTTGGTTTGGTTAAGGATGGAGGTTTGTAGAAGGCACCAATGTATAGGCCTGATGCCCATTCAACCTTGATTTTGGCCCAAACTAACTCAATGTTATTATCTGCTCTAAGTTCTTCTGGCTTGCAGCTGGAATACTGGTCTGATTCTAGGACAAATACCCCCCCCCCATGGGATCCCTCTGGACTATCTTTGTGGTAGGACCTGATGTTTGCTGGGATTACTTCTGATGAATGTATGTTGCTGTCTAGCCATGATTCTGTACCAATAACAATGGTAGCTTTGGTAGAGGAGATCATATTGCTTAGTAGTCCCTTCTTTACAGGCCCCTTTATAGACTGACAATTAATTACTAGGATTCCCATGGGCAAGTCAGTTCTACTTCCAGTGGGACCATGTGTTGTAGAGGTGATTCTCTGCTTGTGTGGAGATGAAGCAGCAGTTGGGTTTTAAGACTTATCTCAATGTCTGCTTGGGTACTGTCGCTAAGGCATTGGTAACTGTTACTGGTATCGAAGATGAAAGTGTCAAATATTCCAGTGGAGAAGTTGGGCAAATCACACTGAATACATTCCAAGCTTACATTGTGGAAGGTTTTGAACACGGAGTTTGGCATATTCATTCACTTTTGATGATACCATACTTCGCATGAGTCACAACGCACACAAGGTGTTGTCCATTGACAGGCTTTGCAGTTTTCTGACATATGAAGGACAACAGACCATTCCAAGAAGATCGAAAAATTTTTAATAACAAGGCATTCTACAGCCTGTTTGTGTCATAGTTAATTTTGATAGAAAAAGTGAACAAGATTTGAAAATGTGGGAATTATGTATTATTATCAAGTATGTATAAATACACATGCAGGTTTTGCTTCATAACTGAAACTAATCATTATGTCAAGGTAGAAGTTTTGGTACAGAGATAATCCATAATTCTTGGCAAGGTTGCCTAGTACTCACCATACTATCTTGTGGATCCATGACAGACTGTCCACCTGGTACTGTACTCATCTGCATTGCTGTTGTGGGCATCTAAAAAGAGAGAACAAGTCAATGCAACAAAGACTAAATAAACATGCTCACTTCTATCAACCTACCAATAAGTCTATGAATATCAAAGGTAGAAAACACAATTGATAGATATCAAGTACCAATATATATATATAATGGCTTGCATCCTGCATGTATCTCCCTTAAAAATGGCCAATTTCACATTTTTTCTTTATTTCAAATATTTTTTGGGTAGTTCAACCATTGCAGTAGAAGGAGGTAGCAATGATTTGGAGAGTAAGAGATACAGCTGAAACAGAGAAATGGACAGAAGAGGAAAATGTGCTGTACAATTTTTCAGGACAGGTAGAATATGTAAATGATACTGCAATAAAATTACAACCAAGAACCTCTGTCAAAATTATGACCAAGAACTACTGTCAAGATTGCACTGCAACAATCATTGTGAAATTTACAACCAAGAACCACTTCTGAGATTGCAATTTGCTTCTGTTCAAAACTGGAATTGTTAAAGGAAATGTAGTTTGGATAACAGTGGCTATGAAACTTGATACTAAGTTCAATTCCTATTCCAAGTAAGTATAAAGTTTAACAAAAGGTGCTTGGTGATGGTCAGTACTCTGGTGTCCAACACTCCTAAAGGATTCAATCTTGGTGATGGTCAGTTCTCTAGTGTCCAACATTCCTAAAGTTTTCAATCACACCACCTACCTGTCCTGCCTATAAAACCTAATTACAAGCTTTTGAAATTCATGTAATGAACTTATAGAAAGATGCATGATACTAAATTTTCTAAATATCACAGCTTGTCACAAACCTCTTAACTTTAATACCACAGTGTGTCACAACAGACTCACACTGTAATGGGCAAACATAATTTCCAGGAATGCAAGATGAGACCATTTCTTCCTTTCAATTACTGCGTGTTCAAAGCATCTCTGATATTTTGTAGCTAAAAAGATTTTCAAATTAGCTGCTGTGGTGGTCATGCTGGATGTCAGACTGACACCACACTCATTTAGAACAAAGCAGACATCATTGGAAGTCATTTGTTGAATGTCAATATGGCCATAGTGACAACAAGTTTTCAAGACAGCCATTGTGGCAATCATACTGGATGCATGATTAGTCCCGTTTTTATTTCGGAACAACTATTTATCATACAAAGTCTACTGGTGAAAATTCCATGCCGATATTGTCATCCATTGAGGAGGAGATGTTATGACTCTATGGTTTTAAACTAAATGACAGAAAAGAGTGAAAACCACAGAAATGAGTAAAAACCAACAAATTTAGTAACATTCTAAAAATGATCTATTTCCACAGAATACAAAGTGAAAATTTTAAAAGAGCTTTTACAATATTGTGAATTAAATCCCAAATAGTCTTAAAAGTTTTATCACAAGTCCAAGAGAATAGAATATTCTAAATGAATTCCACTGATGTTCTGAATGAATTCCAATCTTGAATTTGCTGATGCACCAATAGCCTAGAATAGTGTTGATGTGCAGACAGTCTTGATGTAACACAATGTTATAATCTAAAATGTGTCTAAAGGCATTTACTATAATCCCAAAATTGGGATCTGGTCCTAATAAATTAATGAGCACTTTGGAATTCCAGTTTTAAATAATAATTTAAATAAATAAACCCTCTCAAATATTAACTAAAACACTACTACTAGACTGATTCCACTTCAGATGTTAAGATAGGAATGAGTAATTCCAATATAAACAACCTTAATATAAAACCCAAAACACAATAAAAGTACCAGGATGAGATCAAGAGTTCATTTCTAGAACATTCTAAGTTGTCAACATGATCAGGTCTATTAATAGAAGCTTAGAAAAGAACATGGAAGGATCAGGTACACCAAGAATTCTTGAGGGGAAAACCAATATCCTGAACTCAAAGACCAGTAAACATATTTATCTACAAGCAATAACAATCTTACAATATAATCTACAATCACTGACAAAAATCAGCTATGTAATATGTTGTTTATAAATAAAGACATCAGTCAGGTAGGCCTTAACTTCTACCATCAGTTATGGACAAAGGTCAATCACACAATACAAATTAAATGTACATGGCAGAAGAAGAGATATCTTCAAGAGGACCTCTCACCGTGAACTTATTGAGGGTCAATTTGCATCCTTTTCATTTAGGGCCAACTAGACACCAGAACAACTTCTCTGACGAAAAACCCCATATTAAAATGACTTTCCATTTAAGAAGCATAGTGATAAGTTTTTCAAGATGGCCACCATGGAAGCCATACTGAATGTCAGTCAAAGACCAGCTTAATTCAGGGCAAAAAAAACCCCCAAAAACACAATACAAGTCTTCTAGTTAAGACTCCATGTTGATGTGACTTTCCATATTTTTCATTAAAATAACAATAACAACATTTCCAAGATGGCTGCCATGGTGGTCATACTGGATATTAGATTCACTGCATTTCCATTTAGTACCAACCAGACATCAAACAAAGTCTTTTGGTGAAAGCGTAATGTCAATGTGACTAGCCAGCTAGGAGAAGTAGCAATAAAAACATTTTACAGATGGTCAATGTGGAGGCCATACTGGAGGTAATTTTCATTTAGGACCAATCAGACATAATAAGAAGTCTTTCACTGAAAACCAAATGGTGATATGACCATTCAATCAGTAGTAGTAGTAACCCAATGGTAATATGACCATTCAATCAGTAGTAGTAACCCAATGGTAATATGACCATTCAATCAGGAGTATTAGTAACCCAATGGTGATATGACCATTCAATCAGGAGTAGTAGTAGTAACCCAATGGTAATATGACCATTTAATCAGGAGTAGTAGTAACCCAATGGTGATATGACCATTCAATCAGGAGTAGTAGTTACCCAATACTGATATGACCATTCAATCAGGAGTATTAGTAACCCAATGGTGATATGACCATTCAATCAGGAGTAGTAGTAGTAACCCAATGGTAATATGACCATTTAATCAGGAGTAGTAGTAGTAACCCAATGGTGATATGACCATTCAATCAGGAGTAGTAGTAATAACCCAATGGTAATATGACCATTCAATCAGGAGTAGTAGTAATAATCCAATGGTGATATGACCATTCAATCAGGAGTAGTAGTAACCCAATGGTGATATGACCATTCAATCAGGAGTAGTAGTAATAACCCAATGGTAATATGACCATTCAATCAGGAGTAGTAGTAATAATCCAATGGTGATATGACCATTCAATCAGGAGTAGTAGTTACCCAATATTGATATGACCATTCAATCAGGAGTAGTAGTAACCCAATGCTGATATGACCATTCAATCAGGAGTAGTAGTAACCCAATGGTGATATGACCATTCAATCAGGAGTAGTAGTAGTAACCCAATGGTAATATGACCATTCAATCAGGAGTAGTAGTAATAATCCAATGGTGATATGACCATTCAATCAGGAGTAGTAGTAATAACCCAATGGTGATATGACCATTCAATCAGGAGTAGTAGTAGTAACCCAATGGTAATATGACCATTCAATCAGGAGTAGTAGTAATAATCCAATGGTGATATGACCATTCAATCAGGAGTAGTAGTAACCCAATGGTGATATGACCATTCAATCAGGAGTAGTAGTAATAACCCAATGGTGAGATGACCATTCAATCAGGAGTAGTAGTTACCCAATATTGATATGACCATTCAATCAGGAGTAGTAGTAACCCAATGCTGATATGACCATTCAATCAGGAGTAGTAGTTACCCAATACTGATATGACCATTCAATCAGGAGTAGTAGTAATAACCCAATGGTGATATGACCATTCAATCAGGAGTAGTAGTAACCCAATGGTGATATGACCATTCAATCAGGAGTAGTAGTTACCCAATGGTGACATGACCATTCAATCAGGAGTAGTAGTAATAACCCAATGGTAATATGACCATTCAATCAGGAGTAGTAGTTACCCAATATTGATATGACCATTCAATCAGGAGTAGTAGTAATAGCCCAATGGTAATATAACCATTCAATCAGGAGTAGTAGTAACCCAATGCTAATATGACCATTCAATCAGGAACAGTAGTAACCCAATGCTGATATGACCATTCAATCAGGAGTAGTAGTAACCCAATGGTGACATGACCATTCAATCAGGAGTAGTAGTTACCCAATGGTGATATGACCATTCAATCAGGAGTAGTAGTAATAACCCAATGGTGACATGACCATTCAATCAGGAGTAGTAGTAATAATCCAATGGTGATATGACCATTCAATCAGGAGTAGTAGTAACCCAATGGTAATATGACCATTCAATCAGGAGTAGTAGTAACCCAATGGTGACATGACCATTCAATCAGGAGTAGTAGTAACCCAATGGTAATATGACCATTCAATCAGGAGTAGTAGTAACCCAATGCTGATATGACCATTCAATCAGGAGTAGTAGTAACCCAATGCTGATATGATGATATGACCATTCAGTCAGGAGTAGTAGTAATAACCCAATGGTAATATGACCATTCAATCAGGAGTAGTAGTAACCCAATGGTGATATGACCATTCAATCAGGAGGAGTAGTAACCCAATGGTGATATGATGATTTGACCATTCAGTCAGGAGTAGTAGTAACCCAATGGGGATATGACCATTCAATCAGGAGTAGTAGTAACCCAATGGTGACATGACCATTTAATCAGGAGTAGTAGTAACCCAATGGTGATATGATGATATGACCATTCAGTCAGAAGTAGTAGTAACCCAATGGGGATATGACCATTCAATCAGGAGTAGTAGTAATAGCAAGATGTTCAAAAATGAACAAATTATGCTGCGTGCTATATTGGCACTATTTTCATTCAAGATCAACTAGATATAAAAAGTCATTTAATAAAAAGGTCATTTAAGTATTACTGTTATTTGTGAACACAGTGATAAAATCCCACCATAACCTGTGCAAGGTGGAATTAGTATATTTGTTTGTGGACAGAACAAGGTCTTCATCAAACAAGTCAAACACAAAAATAAAATGTAGTCAGTACAAGTGGAGAATAAAATTTTGGAAGAATGGTGAAGGTTAAATTAAATTCCAGGCCAGTACATGGTGTAAAAAAGGGTAAAGTTTTTCACTCACCTGTATACCCACTTGAATGTACTATGAACAAAATTTAATGAAGCCTTATGTAAATAGACTTGATATGAAAAGAAAATGACTGCATCTTAAACCAAACAGTTGAGAATCTTGTCGCAGAGATCCATGTTGCAACCCATGTCAGAGTTCTAATCTTGATCTTTCTAAAACATGCATGAAGTTATCATGGCTGGATAAATCTAATCATTCCCCATTTCCCAGAATGCTGTTGTTTTTGTTAGGGTTTTTTGGGGGTCTTTATTTAGGAATTTCATACAAATCCAGCCTTCTCTATCATAAAATTGACTCAAATCCAAATATTCCTTGAAAATATATTGACCAAAAGGCAACATACATCTATTTCAAATAAGATTTCCCAGTCTAGAATAACATTTTTTATTCTAAATGCTGAGTCAAGTTTATTGACATAGGTGCTTGATTTATTTTGTATTAAAAAAAAAGCAATAAAATATTTTTACTTGCAGAAAACAGTCAACTTTTCCTAGAAAGATTTTTGCATCAGCAAACATCAAGCTAATAACTTGTGCATGCCTAGTGCAGATGTAATGTTAAGACAATTGTATTTTACTTTTAATTATGTTGATTTCTTTAAAAATTTGAAAGCATTGTGGAGATGAAGCAGAAATACAAACTGATAACTCTGGCTTTGTTTTATTGTCATCCTATACATTTAAAACGTACTTCTGTTATAATGCAGTCTAACATGTCTGAAATTTATCTCTCACACATTCTGACTGACATTTTTTTAAACAATTATTTCCTCAAAAAAATTCATTGCAGTGTCTGATCTAGAGCCATAGACAGGATGTTGAAACTTATTCCTGTCACCTTTGACATCTAATTACATGATCACAAGAAAGCTATGGAGCCCTGAAGAACAAATGGCCACAACTGCTCTGCTGAAGAACATTGTTACATAAATTATTTATGCAAAAGTGTTTGACGAAAGAATTTGTTTTTAAAACTCCTGGGCCGGAGTTACTGAAAATGATAACTAATAATAGACTTTGGATAATTAATGTAAACACTTACCCCTGGTCCAGGGTTAGGCCCCATGGGGATTCCAGGTTGTTGTGGGGCCATTACTTGGTTACCCATAGTGTTCTGTGGTCCTGCCTGCTGCATCTGCAACAGTCCAAAGCATTAACTAAGTAACAAGGTGTAGAAAAGAATCTATAGTCAAGAAATATATACTCAAATACTGTTATAAATTTTCTCTTGCCAAAATTCTTCACTCTATCCTTAGTTATAAAAACTCTGGCCCCAACACAACCCACTCTGCTAAACTCTCCTTGACATAAATCTGAAAAGAAACCTTGGTTATAACAACACTTGTTTATCTTGATATACCCCACCCCCCTGTACTGCATTCCTAAACATATATAAAATATTCAAAAGAGCGTGTTCTAATTCTTTCCTACATGATGTAATTATGCTGGTCTTCTTGTCATGGAAGTGAATAGTGTCCCCCTTCTCTCCCCCAAAAATATGTCTGTCCAGAAAATTCCAGATTTAATCATCAAAAAAAGGTGTAATTAAAAAAGTTTCACATGCATGTTATCTTGAGATCTAAGTATGAACCACACCATTTAAGAACACATTTTGTAATCAGGCCGTATTAAATAGTTCCTAAAATATGAATTAAAAAATTATATTAGCTTTCAATTTTCTTCATGGGAACTAAATCCAAAAACTTTTGAAATACACTGTTAATTAAAATCAAAGTATTTCTGTCTTTCATTAAAATGACCCCTCCTTGTAAGGCTCCTCCTAAGAAAAGCCACCAATGACAGGAGACACTCCTATTATTAGGCCCCTCTCAATAAAGCCACCTATAAAAGTGTTCTCAATTAAAAGACACCTCACAAGAAAGACTACTGGTCCTCCTTATGAGACCCCTCTGATAAAAGACCACCCATGAAAGTGGTCCCTGTATGAGGCCCCTCTCAAGAAAGACCTCCATGAGTACCCCTTTCAAGAAAGACCACCCATAAAAGTGGTCCCCTTTATGAGGGCCCCTCTCAAAAAAGACCCTATGAAAGTGGTCCCCCTTATGAGGTTCTTCTCAAGAAAGACCCCAATAACAAAGTTAACTCAAGAGAAGGCTACCAATGAAAGTGGTCTGCTAAATATGAGGCCCTTCACAAGGAATGCTACACTTCATAATAAAACCATGCACCTGTCAGGAGGCAACCTTTTATTTGCATGGGGAGCAATGTATGACAGTCATACAGCTCTAAATCTAAGAGGTGGCTTATTTTCCCAATAGCTAATCTTCTTGATCTGTACATAAACAGTCTCGAGATAATGTGTACAATCCTAGAAGTGTACAGACTCCATATAATGTGTACAATTCTAGGAGTGTACATAATCTGATCTGATATTCAAACAAGTGCAACTGTTTTAAATGCTCTGTTTCGCTTAAGCAGTATAGTATGATGTACCTCACTATACCAACCTATACACAAAACTTTAACATAGAATCTTTGATATTATGACCATCACTATCACAGCTGTTAGAACTTGAACACAGAATCTTTGATGCCACACCACCATCATCACAGCTGTTAGAACTTGAACACAGACTCTTTGATGCCACCACCTTCACCATCACAACTTTTAGAACTTCAACAAATAATTTTTATACTACCACCATCTCTATCATGGCTGTTAACACTGCAACAAAGAATCTTTGATACCACCACCATCACTAGGACAGCTGCTGGATTAGAGGTATTTGTTGTCCTGCCATTTTAAAAATGCAGGTAAGACAAAACCTCCATTATGCCTGGTCTCATTACCCTCAGGTTAACCTATCTAACAAACTACAGGTGAGACAAAAACTGTCTAACTTTCTAGTCTCATAAACCTGATGAAAACTATCATGTTAACCCAGCTATAAAAAATTCCAGCAAAACAAAAACTGTCTAACAGTCTAGTCTCATTAGCCAGATGAAAATTATAAGGTTAACCTAAACAAATGCTATTAAATTGATTGAACTCATCACACAAACTGGTTTAAGTTGGAAAAATCCCACCCAAGGATCAAAAATGGTGGGAAGAAACAAGACTTTGCTTTTGAAGAGTTCTTGTCCACAAATTCTGATCTCTATGGTGCGTTCCCCATTTCACAAAGTATAGGATGGATTATATTCCTAGCTAGGAAATAGTTTTGGAAAGAAAAAAAAAATGATTACTGTCTGTTGATCAGCAAAATGATAGCCATCAATCAAATAATAAGGATTAACGTCACTTACGCAAACTCAGTGCTTTTTTAGCCATTTATTGGCCAATCAAAATGATCACTGTTTATTGGCGAATCAAAATGATCACTGTTTACTGGCCAATCAAAATGATCACTGTTTATTAGCCAATCAAAATGAACACTTTTTATTGGCCAATCAAAATGATCACTGTTTACTGGCCAATCAAAATGATCACTGTTTATTGGCCCATCATAATGATCACTGTTTATTGGCCAATCAAAATGATCACTTTTATTGGCCAGAAAATCCTGTCAGTTAAATACTAAAAGCACAAGAAACATGACAGTCATGATGTTAAAAGCATACACAAGTGGGACAAGTGTATCTAACATGACTTTTAACAATGGTAGAGTGAAATAGTTGACCCACTTCTGCTATTGTGTACCAAAATAAAACAGAAGACCAGACCTGTTGTTGGGTACCAAACTGAAAACAAAAGACCAGACCTGCCATTGTGTACAAAATTGAAATCGCAGACTAGAACCTGCCATTGTGTACAAAACTGAAATCGCAGACCAGAACCTGCCACTGTTTGCAAAACTGATAACAGCAAACCCAGATCTGCCATGTGGACCAAAATAAAAACATGGGGCTTGAAAAGAGTGTCCAGGATCTGTCACCCTCTGAGGAAGCCAGGTCTGACATGCATATAACAGGTCCCCGTTGCTGAGCTGTTGTGGGGAACATCAGATTCAATACAAAACAGTTAAGAGCATTAAGAAATGAATAATGCAGTTTCATTTCTTTACTGATCTAAATAAAATATCCAGTAATCTTAAATAGTCTTTGTTTTCATTGTCACAGACTCCAGATAAGTCCTACAAATTAACCTTTAAGTCTGATTTAACACAGCATAGAGCACTGGAACTGTCAGCTAAATCAAGGAACTTTAAACACAACATGGGGCTCCGAGTGGCCGAGTGGTCTAAAGTGCTCTCTGTTACGGATCACTGCCATCTCACCTCTGTCTGTGTGGGTTCGAGTCTTGGATTTGGCTAATGTGGGTATGTGAGAAAGCTTGCCAGTAGCTTCTCATGGGTCGGTCGTTCTTTCTGGGTTCTTCCTCCACCATTAATACTGGGCGCCATGTACAGTCTATCGTGTGCTGAAAAATGGCGTTAACCCTACAACAACAACAACATAAACACAACATATTTCCTGTATCCTGATCATATTCAACCCATGGTCAATTTGTCTTCCAGTGTTCTTTAAATCTGCCAACACAATGTTTGTCATATTTCACATCTTTGTTTGGCTTATTCTTTTTTAACTATGGGTCCATTTTCTTCATTTTTGGGATCCTAGAGCTTTTTGGATTTGTCAATGGATGAGAAACCAAAAGTAAATAAAATGTATGTTCAAGTTTTAGTCTTGTAGTCAGTGGCTAATTCAGCCTTATGGTATAGGATCAATCATGCATGAACACAATTTTTTATCCAGCCATTACATCAGACTTATTGAGTCTCTTTAAACAAGGCTTCAAGCGGAGGACTTCTGAGTTGTCTCTTTCCAAGTAACAAGGTGAAGCCTCTTTGAATGAGATTAGACTTTAGGTCTTGGGACTTTGATACTTGTGTGGAAGGGTACTCAAATTTAGAGGTAAACCAGCACTGACCTGGACACTTTTCTACAGAAGTCTGACTATCTTGTACACAGCAGAAGTGTTACTAGGCTTTGACTAACATTGCTTGTATGTAATTCTGCTATTATATATTTCTTGACATTTTCTTTTGGAAAAGTGGGAGGTCAGACAGACTTCTGACAGCAGACCTAGCAAAGTGAAAACAGCAGACCTAGATCTGCTGTTGTGGACCAAACTTAAAACAAACATAGACATAGATTTGTCTTTGGTTCTTTACTCCTACTGCCTCAGCACTAGATAATGCACTTGTATTGCTGTGCAACCAACCCCAAACCAAAATCTATGTAAAACATGCACCAAAAAAACAGCATTGACCCAAGTCTAATAACGTGTCTCAAACCTGAAAGCAGCATACACTTATCTATCAATGTGTCCCAAACCTGAAAATAGCATAGACCCTGGTCTAGCAATATGTCCAAAACCTGAAAACATCATAGATCCAAATTCATTGTGCATAGTAATTATCCAAGAATAACCTGTACCAAACTGAAAACAGCAAAGACAAAGATCTACAACTGCATACCAAACTGAAGACAGCAAAGACACAGATCTACAACTGCATACCAAATTGAAGACAGCAAAGACACCGATCTACAACTGCATACCAAACTGAAGACAGCAAAGACACAGATCTACAGCTGCACACCAAACTGAAGACAGCAAAGACACAGATCTACAACTGCATACCAAACTGAAGACAGCAAAGACACAGATCTACAACTGCATACCAAACTGAAGAGAACATAGACCCAGATCAACTGGTGTATATAGTAATTATCCTTGTATAAAGTGTAATTAACTGCAAACAGTCTGAGTTTGAATGAAGAGTTTGTTTCACAAAACCACCAAGAACATGCTTTTGACTAGCTGACTGTGAAAACTCAAACTCTAGACTATAATTTTGAGACTGAAAACGTTTCTTATTCAAAATATTTAGAGAATATGCAGCACACTTGGTCCTTGCTGGTAATTTGACTTCAAGCATGGCATACACCTTCATCAACCACAACATAACTTTTGATAAGGTTCTATGCTGTTATTTGTCTACTTGCGACTTAAACACAGACTTAGATCAACCACCACATAATGCACCTGTAGTTCAGGTTCTATGTTCAGTTTTACCTATGGCTTCATATAAAAGTGCAGACCTAAATTGACTACTATATGATGCACCTGAAGGTCAGGTTCTATGCAAAAAGCGCATATGCATCTACTCTATAACATAATGCACCCGTAGTTCAGGTTCTATGTTCGACTTCAATATTCAGGCAAACACAATCAATTCTGACCTACCTGCACATCCAAACCTGTCTTATCATGCTCTTTATGGTGTGCAAAATCAATGTATAAATATAGCATATTTATGGAGTTGCACTGATGACATCGTTGCAAACTGGGGGGTGAAAATAAGCTGTGCTATCTCTCACCTGTGATTGATGTGATAAAATTTTATTGTTTTTAATGAACGTATATCAAATCTTGCTCAGCCTGAATACATTTTTTGGGAAAGATAAGCTATCATTACTTTTCTGTTGAATGAATGAGTTAATCAAAGCTACTCTTCTAAATACAGTCAAAGACCACACTCTTACTTGTTTCACTATGTTGATGATGATGCTCTTTTGTTCCAAAGAGAAACAAGGTAAACTTGTTGCAGACAGCCACAGGTGAAAAAAAAGAATGTAGCAGATATTTGCCCATGGCTGTTGACAATGCACTGATGATAGCAGACCATGGCTATTGACAATGCACTGATGATTGCAGATCATGTAAGTGATTTCAAGAATTAATAAAGTTTATAAAGTAGGTCATTTAGTCCCAACACTAATATTCATGAACATAATGACTGTTTCCTCATCTGAACAAAATGAGGGGCAAAATTTCCAGGACCAAAAGGTCACCTTAACTATTCTTTATCTTGCTTTGTGAGACTTCTCATCCTGATGATGACAATGAAATAGAGGGTTATTCATGTATGTACATCATGTCACATCACATTAAATCTGTCAATTATATTTCTACTCAATAACTTTAACTCTTGAAAGGCATCATGGATTGAAACCAAATTTGTTTTACAAGACTTTACAATATATTCATGGGGTCATTCCTGTTGTATGGATACATTTCTAGTGTTTGTACCTTTAACACATGATTGTTGGTGATGTTCAGAGTTTATACAAATCAAAAGTCAGCAATTAAAATTTTGGAGTGGAATCAATTCCACAAAGCCCTTTTCTACAAGGAATTAGTAATAACAGGTGCATCAGAAAGGGTCCAACATCCAACAATTTGCTCATGTGCATCAGAAAGGGCCCAATGTACAACAATTTACTCAGGTGCATCTTCTAAGGGCCCTACATACAACAATTTGCTCAGGTGCATCAGAAAGGGTCCCACATCCAACAATTTGCTCAGGTGCTTCAGAAAGTGCCCCACATCCAACAATTTGCTCAGGTGCATCAGAAAGGGCCCCACATCCAACAATTTGCTTGGCAGAGCTTTAAACTTAAGAACTTCTGTTCGGAAATCAATTTGTTGAGAAGACATTCAGGGACCATAACTATTCTAAATGATGACATGCCGTCAATCAAAATCTCATCAAAATAAACTTTTCCTTGATAAAGTTATGCTGCAGAAGGCAACATTATGCTTATGAGCAATCAAGAGCCATAACTCTTCCCAATGATAATGTGGAGCACTTAAAATTAAACTCATTCAAGGGCTCAATAACATAGCTCTACCTGACAAATGTGCTTGAAATCCAAAAGACTGCAGTAAAGTATTTTTCTGCAGAAACAACTGATATAAATTTCGGTATGTAGTGAAGTACAGAAAATCAAACTGACATATGGTCTCATTGATCTGAAGCCAAATCCGATTTCAAACCAACAATGTTGGCAAAACTATCTTGAAGAAATCAAAGCCCCGAGGATAAGGGAAATAACTTTTCTAAATGTAAACAAACCAATATAAGGCACATGTAAGGATACTAGACAATGTTCAAACCAAACCAAATAAAAATATGTTGAATGGTTCTTTAGTGATACCAGTTAGAAGGATCTGCTGCAACAAAGATGCAATAATGATGGAAAATGGCAATGATACCATGTAATAATGATGGAAAATGGCAATGATACCATGCAATAATGATGGAAAATGGCAATGATACCATGCAATAATGATGGAAAATGGCAATGATACCATGCAATAATGATGGAAAATGGCAATGATACCATGCACTAATGGTGGAAAATGGCAATGATACCATGCAATAATGATGGAAAATGGCAATGATACCATGCAATAATGGTGGAAAATGGCAATGATACCATGTAATAATGATGGAAAATAACAATGATACCATGCACTAATGATGGAAAATGGCAATGATACCATGCAATAATGGTGGAAAATGGCAATGATACCATGCACTAATGGTGGAAAATGGCAATGATACCATGCAATAATGATGGAAAATGGCAATGATACCATGCAATAATGATGGAAAATAGCAATGATACCATGCAATAATGATGGAAATGGCAATGATACCATCAAAGTTTTACCTGAAAATTCAAATCCTTGAACAGGCACACTTAAATGTAATAAATAATTCACATACAAAACGACATCCAATTATGTACAAGTTTTGTCAAGCTATGCTGGCTACAAGCATCATTCCTTATCAATATATAATGTAAATTGTCATGGGTGGGTCACAACTCTTCAATTGGAATTCATGAACCACCATGCAAAAATGCCACATCTAGGTCTTGAAATAATATATACATCAAACTGCATCCAACTAAATGGATTCCTGAACTAAGCTGGTTAATAGAATCCTCTGGAGTTGCAGGTTAACATTAACTAAAAAAAGACAATAACTCCATCAAGACTGGATCTTGAAAATAATGAAACCTTTAAAAGGCACTTCTACATGTAATAGGCAATTCACCTACCATATGGCATCCAATTTCGTCTAACGGTTTCGGAGGTCCATCTGTTACAACATGTATGAATGGATAGACAGATGAACAGACAATGAATGGACCTACCAAGTTGATGAATCTGAATAAACCAAAATTAAATTGATTTTGGAGGAATGACAAGTTTTTTTGAATATTTTATTGGAGACATCAAAACTTGTACCTGAAAAATATTGCTTTAGTCATCCCAATTTTAAACTTTTGACATCTACATAAAATTGCATATATGTAATAATCAAGAACAAATATTTCATTTTATGCCAAGCATAATGTAAATCTGAGCAGCAGGATGCTTAAGATATGCTGATATTTAAAAAATTTTCTCCACAAAAAAAATTGCTACAGCTGATAATGTTTGGCATAATCATCATGCAATATATACAGGTTTGTTAGCATGCTTCCTTTTCACACACATTAATATATTATATGCATTGGTAAATGATGTTAAATCCAAAGAACCTCCGCAACAAGAAAAAAAGCACACAAAATATTCAAATATGATCAATTAATTGCAGTGTATTTATTCTGTATTAACACACACAGAGAAAATCTGGTTCAAAAATGTAAGTCACAATGTTCAAATGGGTAATAAAAGTGCACAGAATATGTTAGAATAAAAAAGTGTGCCATCATCATTATATCTACAGAAGATGATCTGACCCTGTTTCCTTAAAACTATATGATTTTAAATTCACAATAATTAACACTTTCAAAATTGGTGATGCTAAATCAAAAACAGCATAGTTGTACAATACACATACTGCTAATGACAAAAATATATTGTAACTAATATTTAAACGGTTTTGAAATATCACGTTATACATTACTTTGAAAGGGGACAGAAAGTTTTGATTATATACTGGAGCAAATGACCTCACTGAAAATTAAGTAACTCCCTGCATGCTGTCATAAATAATTCTTGATTCCTGAAATTGCTATTTCTGACAAGAAAAACAGACTTTGGTGTTTGACAGTACTTTAAATTACAAAAAGAAATTTTCATAAAAAGTTTCTGAGATGTCAAAACTATATAATTCTTAATATGCATACTGTAATTTCTGTATAATAATGATATATAGTGCAATTACTGTAAAATAATGATATATAGTGTAATTACTGTAAAATAATGATATATACAGTGTAATTTCTGTATAATAATGATATATACAGTGTAATTACTGTATAATAATGATATATAGTGTAATTACTGTAAAATAATGATATATTCAGTGTAATTTCTGTATAATAAGTATATAGTGTAATTTCTGTATAATAAGTATATAGTGTAATTTCTATATAATAAGTATATACAGTGTACTTTCTGTATAATAAGTATATACAGTGTAATTTCTGTATAATAAGTATATACAGTGTAATTTCTGTATAATAAGTATATACAGTGTAATTTCTGAATAATAAGTATATACAGTGCAATTTCTATATAATAAGTATATAGTGTAATTTCTGTATAACAAGTATATACAGTGTAATTTCTGAATAATAAGTATATAGTGTAATAATTGTATAATAAGTACATACAGTGTAATTTCTGAATAATAAGTATATACAGTGTCATTTCTGTATAATAATGTTATATACAGTGTAATTTCTGTATAATAAGTAATTACAGTGTAATTTCTGTATAATGATGATATATACAGTGTAATTTCTGTATAATAATGTTATATACAGTGTAATTTCTGTATAATAAGTAATTACAGTGTAATTTCTGTATAATAAGTAATTACAGTGTAATTTCAGTATAATAATGTTATATACAGTGTAATTTCTGTATAATAAGTAATTACAGTGTAATTTCTGTATAATGATGATATATACAGTGTAATTTCTGTATAATGATGATATATACAGTGTAATTTCTGTATAATAATGTTATATACAGTGTAATTTCTGTATAATAAGTAATTACAGTGTAATTTCTGTATAATAAGTAATTACAGTGTAATTTCTGTATAATAATGTTATATACAGTGTAATTTCTGTATAATAAGTAATTACAGTGTAATTTCTGTATAATGATGATATATACAGTGTAATTTCTGTATAATAATGTTATATACAGTGTAATTTCTGTATAATAAGTAATTACAGTGTAATTTCTGTATAATAAGTAATTACAGTGTAATTTCTGTATAATAATGTTATATACAGTGTAATTTCTGTATAATAAGTAATTACAGTGTCATTTCTGTATAATAATGATATATACAGTGTCATTTATGTATAATAAGTATATACAATGTATAACATTTTTTTAACAGTTATCTTACAAAGATAAGAAAATCGTACCCTTGACCGACCCTTACCACTGCTAGATGGCAACCCATCAACCAGATGTTGACCAGATTAAGCTGAGATTAACATCAATAGGATATTTGTGGGGAGGTTTAGAATGGTTTTGGTGGCAATGCGGGGAGGGTTTTAGTGGCAATGTGGGGAGGTTTTTAGTGGCAATGTGGGGAGGGTTTTAGTAGCAATGTGGGGAGGGTTTTAGTAGCAATGGGGGGAGGGTTTTAGTGGCAATGTGGGGAGGGTTTTAGTGGCAATGTGGGGAGGGTTTTAGTGGCAATGTGGAGAGGGTTTTAGTAAAATGTGGGGAACGTTTTAGTGGCAATGTGAGAAAGATTTTAATGGCAATGTGGGGAAGTTTTAGTAATGTGGGGAGGGTTTTAGTAGCAATGTGGGGAGGGTTTTAGTGGCAATGTGAGGAAGGTTTTAGTAGCAATGTGGGGAAGGTTTAATAGCAATGTGGGGAGGGTTTTAGTGGCAATGTGGGGAGGTTTATAGTGGCAATGTGGGGAGGGTTTTAGTAGCAATGGGGGAGGGTTTTAATGGCAAATGTGGGGAGGGTTTTAGTGGCAATGTGGGGAGGGTTTTAGTAAAATGCGGGGAACGTTTTAGTGGCAATGTGGGAAAGATTTTAATGGCAATGTGGGGAAGGTTTTAGTAATGTGGGGAGGGTTTTAGCAGCACTGTGGGGAGGGTTTTAGTAGCAATGTGGGGAGGGTTTTAGTGGCAATGTGAGAAAGGTTTTAGTAGCAATGTGGGGAAGGTTTAATAGCAATGTGGGGAGGGTTTTAGTGGCAATGTGGAGAGGGTTTTAGTGGCAACGTGGGGAGGATTTTACTGGCAATGTGGGGAGGGTTTTAGTGGCAATGTGAGGAAGGTTTAATAGCAATGTGGGGAGGGTTTTAGTGGCAATGTGGGGAGGTTTATAGTGGCAATGTGGGGAGGGTTTTAGTGGCAATGTGAGAAAGATTTTAGTGGCAATGTGGGGAAGGTTTAATAGCAATGTGGGGAGGGTTTTAGTAGCAATGTGGGGATGGTTTTAGTGGCAATGTGGGGAGGGTTTTAGTGGCAATGTGAGGAAGGTTTTAGTAGCAATGTGGGGAAGGTTTAATAGCAATGTGGGGAGGGTTTTAGTGGCAATGTGGGGAGGTTTATAGTGGCAATGTGGGGAGGGTTTTAGTAGCAATGTGGGGAGGGTTTTAGTAGCAATGGGGGAGGGTTTTAATGGCAAATGTGGGGAGGGTTTTAGTGGCAATGTGGGGAGGGTTTTAGTAAAATGCGGGGAACGTTTTAGTGGCAATGTGGGAAAGATTTTAATGGCAATGTGGGGAAGGTTTTAGTAATGTGGGGAGGGTTTTAGCAGCACTGTGGGGAGGGTTTTAGTAGCAATGTGGGGAGGGTTTTAGTGGCAATGTGAGAAAGGTTTTAGTAGCAATGTGGGGAAGGTTTAATAGCAATGTGGGGAGGGTTTTAGTGGCAATGTGGGGAGGGTTTTAGTGGCAATGTGGGGAGGGTTTTAGTGGCAATGTGGGGAAGGTTTAATAGCAATGTGGGGAGGGTTTTAGTGGCAATGTGGGGAGGGTTTTAGTGGCAATGTGGGGAGGGTTTTAGTGGCAATGTGGAGAGGGTTTTAGTGGCAATGTGAGGAAGGTTTTAGTAGCAATGTGGGGAGGTTTTTAGTGGCAACGTGGGGAGGATTTTACTGGCAATGTGGGGAGGGTTTTAGTGGCAATGAGAGGAAGGTTTAATAGTAATGTAGGGAGGGTTTTAGTGGCAATGTGAGGAAGGTTTAAGTGCAATGTGATCAGTGAGTATTCTTGGAGAAACATTTAGTACTAAATAAATAAATATGTGTTTTCTCCATTGAATATGTTCCCTGATCACATTAACATGTACAATAGGAGGAGGAAATGCAGGAGAATCCATCTTTTGTGGGAAGAATGTCTGGATTCCCTGTATAAGGATAAATGTCCATCAACAATGAAAGTTTCACACAAAAATTAATCAAAAATAAAATATGACATCAGCATGTTGCAAAAATATCCAAAGACAGTACTATACCAGCTTTCTGAAAGGATGGGTAGAAATAACTGATTTTCTAGGGCAGGAAATGCAGGGCAACGTTGACTATGCAGAGAAAGCTTAAACTTGGTAAATATCTGGTTAATGGGCAAACACCTAACACTAACAAAGGGAGGTAATGTGTAGAGTTTGTTCCCTTTATCATCTGGAGATGGATATGACTTTCTAAAGAAAACTGGATTCCATAAGGAGCAGAGCTTATTTACCTAAGATTAATATGACTGGAGAATTATTCAATGGAGAAATAAATGCATTAAGGCCTTCCCACATATTCTACATGTGTGAAATACAATGTGTAAGATGTTATATAAGGTCTTCAAACAACTGTAATTTTCCTCTCTTGGAAATTGGCATGACCACTTACCTAGTAAAATAAACTTATTTGGAATCAGCCTTTCTTTCTTACTGTAATTCACGTATAATCATTTGAATTCAAGAGGTTCTTACAATGGCTGAGCATGAATCTCAAAGCTTTACAAATAGTGGTATCCTGATGTCTATAATTATAAGGAAGCCTCCACAAACTTTACTAATTTAACAAATAAGCAAATGTTCTTACTTTCCAGATTCTACAGACTGTTATATTGTGAAAACTGCAGGTGTCCCTTCTGTCCAACCAAAAGAACTTTCACTAATATTTAACAAATAAGGACATATCCCTATTGTGCAGATTGTACGGCAGGTTATATGGCAAAAACTTCAACTGGTGACCCGTTGGTCCAACCCAAACACTCTCAATTGTGTAACTATTCAGACAAAGCAAAATGTATTGGTCATCAGTCTACTGAAATTACTTTAAGGTGAAAGTTTACAGCTGCCACATGTAGCTCCGAGGTCAATTTGATATTGTATACATAATTTTAATTAAATTTTAAGGAGGGCCCCATATATATATATATATATATATATATATATATATATATATATATATATATATATATAATACTGATACAATCATCCATTTAGTAAGGAGAAGAGATAAAACTATTTTCAATTCAAAATATGACTTTCCATTCAGAACAAGCAGCATCAACAAGATTTAAAAGATGACTGCTATACTGGTCTTATTAGTAGAATTTAAAAGCTGACTGATATAATGGTCTTATTAGTAGAATTTTCATTCAAAGACCAACTAGAGTTCATAAATAGGTCTTCTAGTGAAAAACTCATGCCATTATGACTTTCTGTTGATGTAATAACAAGAATTTCAAGATTACTGCCATGGTGGCTATATTTGATGCTAGATCAAAACATTTTTGATTCAGAATTAGTATGACAGCACAAGAAGTCTTTTAATGAAAACCCCATGTTGATAAAACAATCCATTCCGGAGAATTAGCTATAACAAATTTTTCAAGGTGGCCATATTGGGAGTCAGATTGGCACCATTTTCATTTAGGACCAACTAGACATCATAAGTCTTTTAGTGAAAATTCCTTGTTGATTTGGGCTTCCATTCAGAAGTACTGATATCAAGATTTTTAGGATGGTTGATGTGGTGGTCATATTGGGCATCAGACTGGTACCATTTTCATTTAGGACCAAAACTTGGCATCATAAGTCTTTTAATGAAAATCCCATGCTGACTTGACTTTCCATTCAGGAGGCGTTAGACGTAATAAAATTTTGAAGATGACTGTTGTGGTGGCCATATTTGACTTCAGATTGTCTATCTTTTCTGTCAAAGACCAACACACCTCATAATAACTCTTCAGTGAGAACCCCATGATGTCTCGTGGGTCGGTGGTTCTTCCCTGGGTTTTCCAGGGTTCTTCCTCCACCAGTTATACTGGCCGCCATGTATAGCCTATCTTGTCCTGAAAAATGGCGTTAAACCCTAGAACAACAACAACAACAACAAACCCCATGATGATATGACTTTCAATTCAGGAGAAGTAGCAATAACAAGATTTTAAAGATGGATGCCCAAGAGGCACCATTTTTTTTAAAGGACCAACCAGACCATCGGATAATGCGTGCGTAAAGTTTTAAGGCAATACTCCAAATAGTTAAGGAATAGCAATAACAAACTTGTGCTAACAGGTAGACAGATGATGGACAGCAGACAACAGACCATCCAAAGGCTCTCTGGTGTATGACCAGAAGAGCTAAATATCACAAACTGTAAAGAGATTTAACCTTTTATATAGACTGAAATAGCTTCCAATGACAAGAAAAGATTCCAAGCCAGTAAACAGTATTTCAAGAACACAGATTTGTAATAATGCTTCTGGCAAGACTTAAGAACTAGGGTATTAGTTACAAACTTTTAGTACACAGTAATGTAATTTTCAACACAGATTCTGATCATTGTTGATGACAACCTAAAACGTGATACCTATTTCACATGACAATTATGTCACATACTAAAAAGTGATACATATGTCATATGGCAATAATGTCACATCCTAAAAAGTGATACTTATGTCACATGACAATTATAATGCTACAGCCTAAAAGGGAAAGCTGTCACATGACATTTATGTCACATCTAACAAATGATAGCTATGTCACATGACAACTATAATGTCACATCTAAAAAATGATAGCTATGTCACAAGACAATTATAATGTCACATATAAAAAATGATAGCTATGTCACATGACAATTATAATGTCACATTTAAAAAACGACAGCTATGTCACAGGACAACTATGTCACAACCTAAAAAGTGATACCTATGTCACATGACAATTATAACATCACATCTAAAAAATGGTAGCTATATCACATGACAATTATACCAGTAAAACCTAAAATCAATATCGCCTTTCTGTAACAAAATTATTAAACTGCGACAAACCTGAAGTGCTCTTAAATTGTAATCAATTATGCATGATGTTCTTTGCATCCTACATCAAATGGAGGTATCACTAAACTACTGTTAACTTTCTGATGTAAACTTAGGCACAAGATCAAAGTTTCAGATTGTATTTAAATCAAAATCATCCCTTAACAAGGCACACATTGGCAGCAACCACTCCTATACATGAACAGCATGCACAAAGCTCCAAACCAAACCCATCTACAACAAAAGGATGACTGCACTTTCAAAAAAGAAACAAAACAGTGATATGAAATGTCATCTGATTTTGTTTAATGACTGGTTCTTCATCATCTAAATATCCTTTTAAAAAAATTAATTTTACGTTTCCTTCCCCACCCCCCAAACGACAACCTTAAAGAAATAACACTAATAATTCTTTTAAAACAGGTATCAGTTAAAACAGTTTCCAAACCTGGACCATGTATAAAAGAGTTGTGAAATTTAGGAGTTTTTCTAATAAAATTAATAAAATGAAATTGAAACATTAAATCCAAAATATTCTCTTATTGTCTGACAGTGTATTGTGTCAGCCTTTTGTCTAGGTTACCTCCCTTTACCTCATCTGCCATCCCAAATAATACCCATGAGAGATATAGGTAGGCATAATGATACATATACAGACAAAACTACCTGTGGCAGGGCTAGATAACCTGAAGTCGTAGCCATGGTAACTGGCTGAAGCTGGTGACTAAACTGGCCAATGATTTTTGCTTGCTGCTACAGGAGAACCCAAAGAACACATGAAATAGTTTGACATTTGACCCCAAACTGTCACAGACTTCTGTATAAGGGTTAAGAGGATACTCCATTAATCAGCATGATGCCTTGATTTTATGTCTTGTCAGCATGATGTATTATTGGAAACACATGGATATGGATGATGTATAGAAATTTATATGGCAATAGATAGAAAATACATGGCATAACTGAACAGTACAGTCATAAAAATTTAAAAAAAGCAACCCTGTACTTTTGCATGAATATGAGAAGTCAAGAATTTGATATAATTATTAATTTATTAAGCATGAAACAACAAAATTACACCACTCTTTTGAGACAATACATTCCATGGTCTCAATAAAGATTATACAACAAAAGTCCCAAAGAGGTTATTAAATTTTGGTGAAAGTGTATCACAGCAGTTAATCTTCACTTAAACAGACTGATCAGAAAGTTCGCAAGCATACTATACCACCCATTCCCACTGCGAACAAAAACAAAGAGAGGTAAACAATGGCTTAATATCACTCACCTGAGTATTTCAATTTGTGAATGCAAATTCACACACACACACACATTGAAACTAGGAAATCCTGGAGCATATAGTTGCTAGACTGAATATTAATGTTGATGTCAAGTACCTTCTTTCCTAAACCATATACAGTATTCCTTCATACTATTAATGTTGATGTCAAGTACCTTCTTTCCTAGACCATATACAGTATTCCTTCATTACAACACTGTCCATAGGAGCCATGGAAGCTTAAATATCAAATCTGATCAAAAACTACAGTGACAATTAAAAGTAATGTTCTAATACTATACAACAAAATGTAGCAAAAGGCTTCAGCAAAACAAACCCTTCTAAAAATGCATACATTTGTAGTCCAACAAGATAAAAGGCAATGACCTTAAAAAACTTTTTAGAAATACATACGTTAATATGGGAAGATAAATCATTCCTAAAAAAATAAACATTTTCTCTAACAACATGATAAAAGACAGATGGTAAAATAACCCTAAGTTTTGTAGTAAGGTTTTAAAATGAAAACAAAATGATGATCACAAAGGGCGGTAATGGACAACAGTTACTGCCCTTTGTCTATCAGATAGCGGAAGAAACAGAGCTGGATTCAAGAGGTATCAGGCTAATGATCCTAATGTAATTTGATAGGGAAATGTATTTGAAGGAAAAACAGGTAACAGCTCTAGCCTCTTTATCTACTGACCCTTAATAATGACGTGACTGGGCATCTAAAAGTACAGTATGTTATTTCCAGACTGTATAACCAGACTATGTTTCTGTAAGACTTCGGTCATTAAAGTGTTGTAAAATTTAAGATTTTTTAAAGACTTTTAGTATGGAAAGTGAATCTGAAACAAAATGTGTTTTTACAGAGGTTTCAATATAATGAAATGATTTAAGTATCACTTTCACTTTTGCAGTAAAACTGGAAGTTGTGTTCTGTAACTAGCTGGTGATGGTGTTGTGAGATGGTGCAACTAAGGATGCCACTTTGTCAACATCTTTTGAACCATCAGTGCACAGGCACATAAGATGGCTACTAAATTATTCTCTTGTTATACTGAATATACTCAAAGAAATTAGAGGAATGGTCAATGACTTTCTGATTTGGCAAAGATTAAGTATTATAGGGGCTGGATTAATTGTATTGGCAATATTATTTTTGCTGCTTCACACTGATGGCAAATTTATGTGCCAAAATGTGGCATTAAATTTGGTTTATGGTTGCACCTCATTTGGTATTTGGGCCTCAAGACGACCTCTTATTCAGATTTATATGGATTGGAGGTTAGTTTGATAAGAGGCAAATCTTAGAAGAAGTGTTGATTTATTAGCCTCGATATGGAGGCTTTCTGAGAAAGCCAAAGTCCCAGATTGTATGTCAGACCAATAAGGGAAGTTTTAAATACAGTGAAGTGAGAAAGCTTGCAAGTAGCTTCTTGTGGGTCAGTGGTTGTTTCCGGGGTTTTTCCAAGATCTTCCTCAACCATTAATACTGGCCGCCATGCGTATCCTATCTACAGTGAAGCTTAACTATGAACAAAGTGTTTATTATGGAAATGATCTTTATTTGAGGTTGTAAGACTTCTAAACAACTGCAAAGAAATCTGTTTTGTCTAGAAACAAAGTGAACCCAAATACATGTTAAAAAATGATGGTTACTGACAAGAAAGTGTCATTTGAATACCATGATAGGTAATTCAAATATCTGCATCAATTTAAGACGTGGTTGAAGCCTGCCTTCTGATTTGAAGTTTAAATATTTCCCTACCATGTCTGTCAATGAATGCCTTAAAGTCAAAGGTTATTAACAATGGAATGAACCTCATTTAAATACAGTTCACCCTAGTTATAATGCACTAGTTGGGGTCCACAATGGCTGACCACATTATGTACCAATGTGCCATATTGAAAGAATGATAAAAAATTTGATGATTGCATTTGTCACGGTTCAATCTAGGAATGAGAAAATGCATTCATTGGCTACTTGATATTTTCTAAATGCATTCATTGGCTACTTGATATTTTCTAAATGGGTCAGGACTTGATGAGCTAATAATTTCATGGTTTCTACATTTAAAAATACAAATTATTTCTTCATTTGGGTCAAGTCTTTCTCTGCATTTCTACTACACTAAATAAAAAGGGTTTGATTTGGTTCAGTCTTTTATGGCAGAGCAGCAAAAGTAGTTTATTTAGTGCAGAGGCTGACCCACGCTGATCCAATGGTGGGATTTGACCCCACACCATTTCAGTTGTGAATCCAGCAGACTAACCACCAAGGATCCCAATTAAAAATGACCATCCACCATTTGATTGACAGCAAAATCAGATGTTTATGATGGCCTACTTGTGAACGATAAGTTTACTGTAGATATGAAACAAGTTTCAGCAATTATTAAACAGAATGAAAATTTACTCAGGGCCCTATATTATGGTGCCAGTTAGAATGATGTGATATTGTTTACTTAAACAAATTGTTCTGAAGAGCCAGCAGAATCATTTTACAAAGCAAATACATCATTTTAAAATCACCTTTAAATCACTGCATTGTCTTTATCCTGCATGACACAGATACAAATTTCAAATCAGACAACTTTCTCACCAATGTCATAACCAGTAACAATACACAAGCTGCTAAATTTATTACAATTATTCGGTTATGATGGTGGACTGCATGAATAGGGAGATGTACTGTAAGATAATTTCAATGGGACAGTATCACTGAGCCTTTCAATGGGATAGTATCACTCTCAGTCTTTCAGTGGGACAGTATCACCATAAGTCTTTTAATGGGACAGTATCACTCTCAGTCTTTCAGTGGGACAGTATCACTGAGTCTTTTAATGGGATAGTATCACTCTCAGTCTTTCAGTGGGACAGTATCACCATAAGTCTTTCAATGGGACAGTATCATTCTGAGTCTTTCAATCAGACAGAATCACTCTGAGTCTTCAATGGGATAGTATCACTCTAAGTCTTTCAATGGAACAGTATCTCTGTGAGTCTTTCAATGGGTTAGTATCAGAGTCTTTCAATGGGACAGTATCACTTTGAGTCTTTCAATGGGACAGTATCATTCTAAGTCTTTCAATGGAACAGTATCTCTGTGAGTCTTTCAATGGGATAGTATCAGAGTCTTTCAATGGGGCAGTATCACTTTGAGTCTTTCAATGGGACAGTATCACTCTAAGTCTTTCAATAGAATAGTTTCTATGTGAGCCTTTCAATAGGACAGTATCAGAGTCTTTCAATGGGATAGTATCAGAGTCTTTCAATGGGGCAGTATCACTTTGAGTCTTTCAATGGGATAGTATCACTCTGATCCAACGTCATTCAGGCAAATTTCAATTTAAAGTTGGTAGCATGTTCGCAAAATGCCGAACATGAAGACATACAATTGCATAAGTGAGACTGGTTATCATTTATCCCTATATTAAATAAGAAACTGGTACATGGAGCAGGCAGGGTAAACAGTCTAACTAAACCCCTATAGGTCTAAGTCAAACACTCCTCTACAAAATGCACATTACAGATAAAAGAACTGAATTTACAACCCGTAACACGAACTGTGCAAATCTGCATCAATTGTTACAACAATGCACCAAGTGGAAGCACCTTTCATATTTAATTAGGCACCATTGGCACACAGAAACAGCCCAGACTTAACTCATGTGGGGGAGGAAGGAGGGAAAGGGGGTGAAATAAACCAAATGCCAACCAAACATACATAAATATTTAAAGTTTACATAGATTAAATATTCTTTTTCGCTTCATGGTATTTTAACATTTATTTCTCACAAACAATATTTTAGAAAAGGAAATAAAGATAATATACTAAGCTTCATTTTATTTTCTTTCAGCCCATACCATCATACATTTGATACATCAATTCTATACAATCATTTAATTTTGGTGACAGTGTTCACGACATTCATTCATTATATCCAAAATAGGGTGGCAGAGAGGTCTAAAGCATTTGCCTTTACTGATCACTGCCATCTCACTTCTGTCCACATGGGTTTGAGTCTCAGGCTCAACAGATGTGGCTATGTTAAAAAGCTTGCCAGCAGTTTCCTGTGGGTCGGTGGTTCTTACTGGGGTTTTCCCAGGTTCTTCTTAGACAAGTTATACTGGCCTTCATGTATAGCTGATCATGCTCTTAAAACTAGTGTTAAATCCAAAACAACAACATCAACATATCCACTCTACAGCTTATACTAGCCGTTAATAACCCATCATGTGCTGAATACAGGCAATAAACCCAAAACAACTACAACATATCCACTCTACAGTTTATACTAGCCATTAATAACCCATCATGTGCTGAAAAATGGCATTAAACCCCAAACAACATCAACATATCCACTCCAGGAGTTATACTGGCATCATGTAGCTCATCATGTGTTGAAAAATGGCATTAATCCTAAAACATCAACATATCCACTCCACAAGTTATACTGGCCGTCATGTATAGCATATGCAGAAAACTGACATTATACTGAGAACATCAACAACAACATATCCATTCCACAAGTTACACTGGCCGTCATGTATAGCATATACAGAAAACTGACATTATACTGAGAACATCAACTACAATATATCCATTCCACAAGTTACACTGGCCGTCATGTATAGCATATACAGAAAACTGACATTATACTGAGAACATCAACAGCAACATATCCATTCCACAAGTTATACTGGCCGTCATGTATAGCATATACAGAAAACTGACATTATACTGAGAACATCAACTACAACATATCCATTCCACAAGTTACACTGGTCGTCATGTATAGCATATACAGAAAACTGACATTATACTGAGAACATCAACTACAACATATCCATTCCACAAGTTACACTGGCCGTCATGTATAGCATATACAGAAAACTGACATTATACTGAGAACATCAACAGCAACATATCCATTCCACAAGTTATACTGGCCGTCATGTATAGCATATACAGAAAACTGACATTATACTGAGAACATCAACTACAACATATCCATTCCACAAGTTACACTGGCCGTCATGTATAGCATATACAGAAAACTGACATTATACTGAGAACATCAACTACAACATATCCATTCCACAAGTTATACTGGCCGTCATGTATAGCATATACAGAAAACTGACATTATACTGAGAACATCAACTACAACATATCCATTCCACAAGTTACACTGGCCGTCATGTATAGCATATACAGAAAACTGACATTATACTGAGAACATCAACTACAACATATCCATTCCACAAGTTACACTGGCCGTCATGTATAGCATATACAGAAAACTGACATTATACTGAGAACATCAACTACAACATATCCATTCCACAAGTTATACTGGCCGTCATGTATAGCATATACAGAAAACTGACATTATACTGAGAACATCAACCACAACATATCCATTCCACAAGTTACACTGGCCGTCATGTATAGCATATACAGAAAACTGACATTATACTGAGAACATCAACAGCAACATATCCATTCCACAAGTTATACTGGCCGTCATGTATAGCATATACAGAAAACTGACATTATACTGAGAACATCAACTACAACATATCCATTCCACAAGTTATACTGGCCGTCATGTATAGCATATACAGAAAACTGACATTATACTGAGAACATCAACTACAATATATCCATTCCACAAGTTATACTGGCCATCAAGTACAGCATATACAGAAAGCATTATATAATGAATGGCATTATACGAGAGAGTGCTGTAATTGTTTATTTTGCTATCAAACATCCCACTTCTCGAAGTAATTCCAAATTTCAAAAAGACAAAGTGGGAAAAGCACAGTGAACAAATATTAATAGTGAAATCTCCACGCATGTTTAAAACAGTAATTTTTATAAAGCAAATGCTTCAAGATAATCTAAAGATAAATAAATAGATTTTGTTATTATAATCTTACATTCCAGGATGGATACTGTATTATTGTTATATTACACACCTTATATCACAAACAATTTAATGAAGTAACAAGGTAAAACGATGCCCTGGTGTTATATAAAGTCAAGACATTAAAATTTCCAAGGCATATTACTGTATTTCAAAGTCAGCTGACTACACGTTTTTGAAGTTTTACTGAATCACAATTAATTAACACTAAATGTTACAGTTTCAAGGTTAAAGAACACAACGTGCATTGAAAGAAACATAGGATACATGTTATGCACAAGGTCTCACTACATGAAACTGTTACATTCATTTGAAGACAAAATAAGCACTCTGAAAAGTAACTTGCTCTAAGTTTCATCAACAAAAAATACCTTGACTTCTGTACATACCCTTTGTTTCTGTAATGTGATGACCTCTCGAATTCCATTCACCACTGCAGCCTGGTCATTTGGAATCAGCCCAACAAAAGCTTTCCTTCTTGTACTGAAGAGTAGCAAAAGGACACGAACCTCACACATTGTCCCAGTTGGGAAGTGTACACAACCAGCCTGGAACAGCAGTAAAAATCTGTACATACAATATAATATCATCCATCAGGCAGTACAAATCTGTACATAGTCTATACTCATACATTAGCCTGGAATGGCAGTGAAAATCTGTACAAACAGTATGATATCATCCATCAGCCCGGAATGGCGGTACAAATTTGTACATACAATCTAGATTAATTCATCAACCTGGAATGACAGTACAAATCTGTACATACAGTCCAGACTCATTCATCTGCCTGGAATGGTCATTTATCAGCCTGGAGTTACAAAACTAAAATGTACACACAGTCTAGACTTGTTCATCAGCCTGGAAGAACTAATCTGTACATTCAATCTAGAATCATTCATCAGCCTGGAATGGCAGTGCAAATCTGTACATAAGGTCCAGACCCATTCATCTGCCTGGAATGGTCATTTATCAGCCTGGAGTTACAAAACTAAAATGTACACACAGTCTAGACTTTTTCATCAGCCTGGAAGTACTAATCTGTACATTCAATCTAGAATCGTTCATCAGCCTGGAATGACAGTACAAATCTGTACATACAGTCTAGACTCATTCATCAGCCTGGAATGACAGTACAAATCTTTACATAGAGTTTAGACCCTGTTATGTATATCTGTATTTTGTAGCTGACCCTTTATTCAAAATATAGTTAATATTGTGTCTGACCAGTGACATTTATTTTGTAAACAAAATAAGACATAGCTAATATTTCTCTGATTGTGGATTGAATATTCAGATCATTATTAATTGTAAACATGTTTACTTCAATTTGAATTAATGAGTCTTGATTCCAACCTTAGAAACTTCCAGAATGTAAATTTCCTATTAAGTTGACAGAGTATTTTTACAAAATTGTAGCTAGGTCAAGTAGAGGTTGATATAATCTAGTTTACATTGGGATTATTCATTCTTGCCTTAATATCTGAAGCAGAATCAGTCTTACTGTGGTGCTCAATTTTTAATTTGGTTGGATTTATTTATTCAAATTATTATGTACTAAAATTATAAAGTGTTCCATAATATCCTTGGTCTAAAACATTAATCTGTAATTATAGTGAATTCAGACAAGGGTATTTTTTTAATTAAATTATTGTTATACATCAAAAGACAGCACATCACCACATTTCAGGCCATTGACACATTAGCATGTTCAAGACTACATGCACATCAACACATTCAATATTGGAGTTTATTTGGAATACCACTGGAATTTATACCTTTTAGCAGCAGAGGGGGCGAATCGGACATTTTGTCCAATCGTTATTTGGCTTAATTATTACTTTCTGCACTCAACGATCTAGTGTCGTCAGCGCCTGGTAAAAAAAAAACGACGTCGTCGTTGGGGGATCGTCCAAACGTCATTTGGTTTAATTAACACCTTCTGCGCGCCGATCCCCAGCGTCGTCAGCGTCCGGTAAGCACATCGACGACCGCGTCGATGTCATCGCCCCCTCTGCTGCTAAGTAGTTATTTACAATGAAAATTATTTACAACTAACCGAATATTTGGTCAAGTCCGATACGATATCGTGTCCGAGGATCATGTAAATTTATCGTTATGAATCCATGTGGGGTCGACTGAGCATGACTAAAAAAGTTTCGAAAAACATTAAAGTCCATGTCACCGCCGCACCATGTCTGCCAAATATTTCGTAGCGTGTGTGTATCAACGCCGTTGAATACAGCAAGAATATTGCAGTTATCTCTGATTACTTTTGGAATCTGAGTGTATCGTTGAGTGACATATATCACGTCAGTGTTTTTATGCCTGCCTCTGGAAAATATCCTAGCTGGGTTCTTTTGATTGTCTAACATAACATCATCGTACACGACTAGATTGTTAACGTCGCCATCAATATCATCAATACCCGGTGCATCATTGATATCCGTAATAAACTCAATAACATTCTTTTTAGCGATCGCTGATGCATTCTCGTTGAAATCTTTCAACACCTCGTAGCATCGTTGATCATCTACGCTAGGAGCAACCAAATACAACTTATCCCACTTCATCCATCTCATTATTAAATTGAGTAACAATTGCGTCTTGCCGGATCCAGATGGTCCGATGATAATCATCCGGATCGAGTTTGGTAACGCTGCAACATGCTTAACTGGTTCTCTTGTTTTAGTCGCCGAAAAATCAATTATATTCATATCTCTATACATAAATTATGGATCTATATTGTGTGAAGTGTAGAGTGCGTACTGGCACAAATGATATGACAACCGTTACGACAAGAAATAACAGATCGGCGCTTACTGGTAAGTGTGTACAATGCGGTACAAAGAAATTTAGATTTATTTCTATTAGACCCGGAGATGTTTTAAAAAAAAGCGAGGAGGTGACATCGCAGCCAAATTGGCAAAACTCCCCGGAACACCGTGGGCAAAGTATCCAGGAGAAAAACACCTCCCAGGATATAACTACTGTGGCCCCGGAACACGATTAGATATTAGACTCGATGATCAAAATCAGCCCAAACCCGGTGAGTATCCAATAAACGCTATCGATAAGGCGTGTCATGCTCATGATGTTGCTTACAAAAGTAGCGATCTGCAACAGCGTCATATCGCGGATGTAAAATTAATTCACGCGCTAAATGCTATTCCTGATAAATCCGTCAAAGAAAAATTGGCCTCATGGTTGGTAAAATCGGCTATGAAAGGTAAATTAATGATTGGCGCTGGTAATTAATAACAATCATCCAAGAAAAACGATGGATTCCATCTATTATTCTCCGAGAGGATACTGGAAGGGGAAGGCCGCAATTGGTAAGCTTGCAAGCGCTGCAAAGGTAACAAAGACCACTGCGGCTAATTGGTTATCCAAACAGGCTATATGGCAAATCTATCTACCACCGCCTAAACAAATCAACTTCTCGCGCTTTGATGTCAGCGTACCTAATGAAGTTCATCAGGCTGATATATTATTTCTGCCGCATGACAACGGTTACAAATACGCGCTAACCGTAGTTGATGTTGCGAGTCGATACAAACAAGCGGAACCGTTGAAAACAAAGTCAGCAACTGAAGTAGCCGATGCGTTTGAGCGGATTTATCGAAGAGGTCCTCTGCGCTGGCCAAATCTATTACAAGTTGATCCTGGTAGTGAATTTCGCGGCGCTGTTTTATCAACGCTGAAACATCATAGCGTCGCGATACGACGAGGTCATACTGCGCTACATCGTGATCAGGCAATTGTTGAACGATTCAATCGGACTCTCGCTGAACGGTTATTTGGATATCAATACGCGAAGGAATTCATCCAAGAAAAACGATCTCGTGAATGGGTTAAAAGGTTGCCAGGTGTAATTGCAGCGTTAAATAACGAGATTACCCGAGTAATCAACATGAAGCCCAGCGACGCGATTAAATACGAGTATATACCCGGAAAATTAAAAATAAATAGCGTTTCTAAGCCGATTCTTGGCGATGTCACTGTTAGATATCTATATGAACCAGGAGAGCTTGAAGGCGGTAAAAAAAGGGCTACCGATCCTATTTGGAGTGTTACCACACATAACATATCAACGATAACACGATCAACTGGTAGACCACCGATCTATAGACTGGATTCAACTGCTCCTCAGCGCGGATTTACACGCGAGCAACTACAAGTGATACCTAACGATACTCAATTACCCCCGCGTGGTCTTAACTAGCGCCGTTGCGTCTATTACACTCAAGACAGGTCAACCTCACATTGTTTTTGACATGACCGAGACTGTTATCGATCCTATCCACGGTAAATTGGCGAGTGTTTTTATCCGAATAACGCCAACTCATTATACAATTGCAACTCGCGCAGTGATTATTCTGTTGTTGTCGTAGCGAGATTATTAGTTCGGCATCAATATCAAAACGCCGCTGTTTTTTTTTATCCTGTTGGCGGTAACCCGAGAGTTTTCTATCAATGACGCTTGCATCGATGGTGACTTTGTCGCCGGCTTCGTCGGTGGCTTCGTCAATAACAATTCTTCGAAGCTGATTTATCCTTCGTACTCTGGACACTGCAAGATAGACTAGATTCGACCATTCGATGCGATTATCAACTATCCAAACAATTGTGTCCGTGATGGTTAGTCCCTGCGAGGAATGTATTGTTGTTGCGTATCCTAGCGTCCACGGGGATTTATCAGCACGTAGCGCGTCCTCGACGACGCTGATATCAACGAGCACGATATCATTCAGCACGAGAATTTGTTTTTCTGTCCGGCCTGGAATTTCAACTTCAATGTTCTGCCGCCGTGTGTCCGCGGGTCTATAACATAACGGCACTGGACGCGTTGGAAACTTTTCCTTATGCAATGTAAACAACTTCCGCTGAAGTGTGTCTCTGACTATCTTTCTACTCGCTACAATCAAATCGTTTGGTCTCCATGTTTCCCAGAATTCATTTAACGGCGTTTCCGGAATCACCTCGCGAATTATTTCACATTGAATTCTATCCGGCTGTAATCTGATTAATTTCTTAACCTCGCGCAGTTGTTCATCAAGTGCTCGGTAATCAGTATCGGTTTCTTCATAATAGTCCACAAAACCCCTTAACCAATCATGTGGACCCTCGCCGACAAATGGTGGTGGTTGGCCATGGTCCCCACACATGATTACCGCTGTATTCGCGCGCAGCAACCACTCAAGAAACATTTGTAAAGTATCTAACGAAACAGTACATATCTCATCCCAGATGATAATGTCGGGAATAAATTTTTCACCCATTCGATCAGGAGTCCACTCACCGCCGCTGTATCGAAAGAAGCTGTGATAAGTAACGGCGTCAACATTTCGTTGTTTTATCTCTCGCGCTAGTCTATGAGTCGGTGTAAGCACGATTATACTTGCCCGCGTTCGAAATAATTCAATTGCCCGAGTCGTCTTTCCTGACCCGCCACAGCCGCTTAAATAAACCGTCTTGTGTCTACAAATTGGATCAGAACACGATGGTGCATTAGACCATTCTGACAATTTATCACCGCGTAAGTAGTTGTTCTCAACGGTGACATCTGCTGACGGGGAATAATCGCGTCGTATTTCATTTTTAATTCTCCATGTACCCCAACTCTCGTCCGGACTAGTAAACTCGGCTACGTTTCCCTTATACGCTACGTCAACATAAAACGAATCAACGGCTACTCTAACCGCGGTATCGGGAAATCTATTTATCATCGAGAATAAATTGATAGCGGCATATCCCAGCATAGACGCCCTCAAATGTGGATACGCCGGGCTGTCTCCATCGCTGTAGGTAACAACTGTACCCAACCTCGTTCCATTGGACAAGAAAGCTGTTTTGCAGTTCACGTATCTATTTTTTGCCACTGTGTCCTTGATTACGAAATCATATTCTGCGTCATCTATAATCAGCCGTGAGCAATATCGTTTGTAGTCGTGGTTTTTTCCACCTTGTGTGAACTTACCAATTATTCTTCTACCGAGATCTTTTGCCTCGCGGTTTCGTTGGTTAAATATCCTCCTGGACCATTCGATGATATATTCCTCGTCGGCATCAATGTTTTTTCTGGACTCGTCAATTATGCTATCTAGACGCTCCGGTTCTGGTAACCAGACTTCAGTCTGTGCCCGGTATGATATAATCGCGTCACTGACAATCAACGAAACTAGCATGCTACAATCAATCATATACCGTAGCAGCGCTATTGGCAGCCATCTCTTTTCAGCCATGTGTCTACCGATCCAAATATAGCAACAGCGATGGAGTCCTGCCGCGAATTCAAATGATACTATGCGAGCGAATCCGGTTAAATCAAAATCAGGCAGTGGTCCATTAATAGCAACACGAGTCATTTCATGACTGGGGTGTCCAAATCGTCTAAAGTACTCAGCGGCGGATCCATACCCGAGAAAACTCGCTGGATAACAGGCAACCATATCAACCGAGATCATAGCGTCGCGGTTGTATTCAGTGTTCCATAGTCCACCGTGATAGTATTCCAAACAACTGGATTGTACATCCGGTAGAAATTCCCTGCGCGTTGGTCTCCACGCATTTTTCCTTGCTGCAACATGAGCTACAACCGATGGAATCGTAAAACAATTTGTTAGCAGTTGTTCATCATGCTCCTCAAATTCTATGGCGGTTTTTTTCATCCTGTTGTGAAATGCTTCAGTGCGATATAATTCACCGTTTGGTCTTACAAACTGATCAAAGGTATCCGCATCGTTTTCAGCGCTGCGAAGTAACCACATTGATACAGGGTCGTTTTTACACAAGTAGGCAATAGCATCAAATAGTTTCCTCTCCGCGAGAAAACCGTCCTTGGAGAATTGTTCTCCCAGGAATTCTTCGGGTATATACTTTACTGTTCTATCCCGTGGAAATATTGTGATCACGGGCGTCCATGCGTGTTCGTTATGATCAATAATTTTGATTGGGGCTCCCTTCGATTTATACTTCGATTCGTATAATACTTCACCGGTTATCGTTGTAACGGTTATTGGAAATCTCAGCGATGTTTCTAATCTCGCTATGTCGCTGATGGTTGCTCCACGCTCTTTTACGGTTAGTTCCCACTGGTTGATTTTGCTACGTCGTAAATCAGTCAATTTGTTTCCTCGACATGCATTTGTAAAATGCTCTATTATTCGTTCTGCTACACAATTTATCCCAGTTGACTGTTTCATCGGTTTCAGTTTTCCGATATCAGGTTTCTTATTTAACGGGTATATTCCATAAACAACTGCTGTTTCAGGATACGCTCGTTCATAGTATGGTTTGTCAATTCCGGTTAACAACCCCGGCTTGGAGTCGCGGCTGACAGTGACTGTTTTCTTGTCGCTGAGAACTGGTTCAAATTTATCACGCATGATCCAATCGCCTGATTCCACCCGGACAATGAATTTTACTCTGAAGAAATACCTTTTACCGTCAAGTTGTGATATTATCATTGCTGCGCGGTTGTCGTTCATGGTAGCATCAACAATGCCATCAATTCGAAATGTTGACCAACTGTGAGATGCGCCATCACGCTTGAATTCATTGATACAATCGCGTATTTTACTCAACAGGGTTTTATCGTTTATTAACGCTTTTGGTGTGTCCTTGAGGACTCTATCGAGATTAAACCTAATATTTTTCCGGGGCTTAATTGCTGCCAATCTCTCGAACTCATCCATATAATTAAAACAAGTATTTAAATGAAAGAATATAGTATAATGAATCACTGCAAATGGTTGATGATTGGGTCGACAACCCCGTGCAATAAATCATGTAGAGGTGAATTCTGCGGGTATCATTTACAAAGCGTTCGTAATGGTTCTCTTGGTCCCCTCCCGTGCTTGGTTTGCCACGTCGGTGTAAGAGGAAAATCACAGTTGTGTATCAATTGTGGCGGAAAGCGATACAGGGAACTAAAACGCTATTATGACAAGCGAATTAAAAACGCCGTCATCAACCCCACCGCCGACTTCGTCATCAAAACCCCCCAAGACTACGTTGAAAGATTCATAATTAAACCAAATAATAAATTAGACAAGTAGTATTATTATACAAATGGACCAAGAATTTCAGCCGCATCCCCTGCTCGTCAATTACGAGGCATCTCGCGACGGCATTGTTCGAAATCGTAGACTGAAGAAGCCGGTTGGATGGAAAAACAATCACGGATATTTGATGTTTACTGCTGGAGGGAAAAAATATCTCTGTCACAGAATCATCTATGAATGTTTCCACGGATTGATCAAAGATAGTCTCGTTATTGATCACATTGATTCTAATTATCAGAATAATAGACTGTGTAATCTGCAAGCCATCTCTCAGAGTGAAAATAGTAAAAAAGGCCAAACTGGTAAATACTCAAAGAAAGCAAAACCCGTAAAGTCATTTGATACAACAACTCACGAGGAAAAAATATTTCAGTCGATGAATGAGGCAGGAAAATATTTTGACATTTGTATCGCCTCAATACAATTTGTTGCAGAACGAATATATCAAACAGCGATCTCAAAAAAGACGGGTCATAGAATTCGATTTTCATATATAACATCAAAGGGAGATAACTCGTTTTGTGATAGCGTCGCATGACAAGAGTTACGTCCCTTGAAGTCTAATTAATGTTGCGTCCCTTGAAGTCCAATTAATGTTGCGATTAATTAATCATTTTACGATGAAAACTAATGAAATACACGCTATTATCTAACAGCTGTATTCTTTTTTTTAATGTTTTATTTGAGTATTTGGTTTCATTTAAATGCCGTGAAACACCATTAATAAGTATTTAAGGATTCAAACGATTCAAGGGAATTCAAATTAACACACACCTTGTGACTGACGCCGCTGTATTAGTCACTTTATATATAAGATGACTCGTTATAAGCCTGGGGCTTTCGAAAGCCAATTCAACTAATCAAAACTAACCCACGCTCTTGACCCGGGCGTGTGGTTGTCTTTTGTTCACAATCATGCAACCGGGTTAATTTAATTGGGTTGCTTTTGATTGGTTGAATTGGCCGTAGAGTTCCGCCCCGCCGTTTTATGTTTGTGCTGTCTTGTGCCGTCCCATCATCCATCAATCATTTCATTGTAAATATATTCATCCTTAATTAAGTACATGTAGTGATGTCCCCCAAGCATATCTTCTGGGCGGTCTACGATGACGTTTGTCACCCTAGGCCTCCCTCTCGGAGATGTATGCTTTGGGGTTCCAAGATGTGAATGTCCTTAATTAAGTATATGTATATGCCTGTAATCTGCCACAACACTCGAGTGGAGATCTACGGCATTGTACTGTCCATGTATGCCTGCAATCTGCCACAACACTCGAGTGGAGATCTACGGCATTGTACTGTCCATGTATGCCTGCAATCTGCCACAACACTCGAGTGGAGATCTACGGCATTGTACTGTCCATACAAAAAACGGGGTCAAAAATGGCCCAAATAATTTTATTAAAATTTTTGATATTAGAAATAAGATGTTTTATAAGAATAATGAATATCGAAGACATCAATAATATATTAACTGAGATTTCAAAATTAAAAAATCAAGGAATTGAATTATCTGATGGTCTCGACAGTGAAAAAATATTATCCGATTATGAGATTATTAACGAACAGTCGAAACGGGGGCGTTTTACCCTGGCCCGCGAGTACTTTTTTATAAAACGATTACAACATACGATTAATGAGAACCTGTACCACAATGACGCAAATGCATTCATTGGACTATTCACTGCCGTTGAAATAATACGAAAAAAACTCGGACGTGTTTATGAACGACGCCGGGAGATTTCTAGTAAGATCAAAAACATTAGAAGGATTATAGACGAAAACTCCGTGGAGCCCCCGATGGTACACTCGGCGGAAAATTAGAAAATTGCGGATCAATTTACAATAATGGTAGGTGAATCACTTACTACTCGGTTAGCCAGAGAGCGGCTAGCAGCGCTTAAAAAGTTCATACCGTTACGAGACAGAGTGAGAGAGAAACTTCAAACGCGACAACAAATGCAAACCGATTTTACTGTTGGAAGCGAACAGTTATTTGCCCCGGTAACTAAAGCGACTAAGGATGTTACAGCTGCAACAGAACGAGCAATATACGGGGATATTCCTAAGGAGGGCGAACGGAAAGAGGCGCCTCTTCTTCCTGTACTTGAAAAGATAGCAGCAGAGACAGAACAAACACAGCAACGGATAAAACAACTTTCCAGTGATATAAAAACCCAACGAGAGTATGAACGATTAGCTGATATTGATGATTCTGAACAGGGTGATGTTGGTGAACTTCAAAAAATTTCCACTCAAAAAGGAGTCCCCTTTATAGATAAACTCACTGAAGAGGCTATAGCACAAATAAAACGACCTCAATTACTGAAATCCGACGAGTATAGGGTTTTTGGTAATTTTGCCGCTCAAAGCTATCATTCAAGAAAAAACTTTTTAAAAGACGAGTATAAAAACAGTAATATAAAACGAGATGACTGGGTTAATTGGTTGTATAAAACGAATAAAGAGATTGATCGCTTGGATACAAAAGAATTGGGATATAAAGAATTTAAAAAAGGAATTGATGATTATGATATACGACAACAACAAGAAATACTACAACAGCAAAAAGAAGAAGTCCGAGAAAAACGTCAAAAAAAAGCTGGTTCTAAAAAAACAAGCGGAGAGGGGTATCCAAGTGGTAGTGGTCTAGTTGAAAACGCTAGTGTTACCTGCCCTAATAGTGTTCTCAGTGATATATCACGGCTAGAGGTATTAATTGGAGGAAAACGAGCCGGAAATAACTCTACGGAAATAATCAATGAGGCTGCTGATATTTGCAAGCGGTTATTTGCAGGCGGTATCATAGACATTAATACATATCGAACGCTCATAGACGAACTCGTGGATGATTAATTGGAAAACTGGTGTTTTTAATAAGGATGATCATACACTACAATCACGATAAACCAGTACTCGTCTACGTGGTAAACTCGCGATTGCCTGTTTACCGTGCGTACTATGGAGATGGTCTCGGTAGCACCATTGCGGGGTTATTTACAAGAATGGCTCCAAAAGTAGCGCCGTTAGCCAAACAATTAGGAATGAAGGCCATTGATGTTATTCGTGATAAGGGTATTAGTGCCATTGGAGATGTTGCCGGAAAGGCGCTTTCAGCCGCGCGGGACAAACTAATGTCGTTGGTGAGGAGAAAAAAACAGAAACCACCGGTGATGCCATCAACGACAGTGATGCCTGCAAATATCAGTAAAGTAATAAATAACGCCGTGGAAGAAAAACTAGAGTCGTTGGCGGCTCAGTCATCCACCAACGCGCCCATGAACGCAATAGCGGGAGAGTGGTCTTAAACAGAATTCAAAGAATTTACGACGAAAAAATCGCAATTGAAAACATCAACATGATAAATAATAGAAATGTTTGCGCGAACCGCTGATCCCGCGTTTGATATGGACGCCCCAGTGCGCAGGGATGATTCTGTCCGTGATTATCAATATTATTCTTATTATGCAGCGCAACCCGACCTACGATCGCGAATTGAACTTCAGGTCCAAGATACCAGTAAATACTTTCTGCCGTGTGAAGCGTTTATCGAAATCGAGGGAGAACTCGTGACAAATGCCGCCGATAATGCACCGTACGCAGATGACGATCATGTTCGAGTTGGTTTCGTCAACAACGGTATCATGGCGTTATTTGAGAGCGCCAGATATCTTATTGACGGGCGAGAAATTGAATCAATAGAACGCGAGGTTGATGTTGCAACGACGATAATTGGGTTAGCGAGATATTCGGATGATTACACAAGATCGGCGGGTCCATCTATGATGTTTGCGAAGGACTCCGCCGATAACGCTGATCATTTTCAGTACATCAACGTGCTAATAAAAGAAAATACCACAATTGACCAGGATGAAGCAACCAATCCAGATCGCAGGGCAAAACCAGGCGCTAATTTCACTGTTATAAAAAGTCTTAACGATAATTACAATATGGGATTCGCAGCACGAATGTTGATGCTAAAAAGACCACGCCGACAGTTTTCATGCGCGATTCCACTCCATCACATATTTGGATTCTGCAGAAATGTTAGAAAAGTTATCTATGGGGCCAAGCATACAATCGCGCTGACGCGAAGGGGCGATGATAACAATGCAATATGGCGTGCTGCTGGCGTCGCTGCCGGTAAGGTTGTTTTAACTAAAATGGCATTGTGGATGCCGGTGCTGACTCCATCAGTTACCACGGAGGCACGATTGTTAGCATTTATGGAACAGGGAGGGAAATCGTTGTTGAGTTGGCTAGCGGTAACAACTGATGCTAAAGAAGATAACGTCGCCGATACGTTTACATGGCACCTGGCATCAAAACAGGGTGTTTCGGCCCCACGTCATATATTCATAGCGCTGCAGAATAGGAATCGATTGGGTAATCAAGAACACAGCCATATGATATTTGATCAATTAGGAGTCAGGGATGTTTCGCTGAGAATAAACGGACAACAGGAACCATCCGAGGATATACAGCTTAATTACGGTGACAACCATATCGCACGTGTGTATCATCGATTGCTGTCGTATATGGGTCGTGATCAAAACGTCGACACTGGTTTGCAAATATCACAACTTGATTTTAAAAACCGGTATCCGATTTATTATTTTTCGTTGGAGCATCTCGATTTAACGAGACAATCCGTCGTTGATATACACTTCCGAGCTCGTATAGCCCCCCCGGGTGGTGTTAATTATAGAGCGGTTGCTGTCATTCTCAGCGATAAATCAATGCTGCTAGAAGGTGTTGGTGGACGAATGAGAATCGTTGATGCGCCAGTGGAAAACATGTAATTGAAAGCACAAAACGCGTTTACAATAAAATGTCGTATAGTGTCGTCAGTGTAGAGTTGACTGATGGTCAAGTCAAGAAATTACGATCAAAGTCGGCTAAACAATGCGGAACCACAATAACGCTGAAGCCGTCGCAGATGGCGGGTGGTAATCATAAGATATCGTTGACGGCGCGTCAAATAAAACATTTCAATGATGCGATGAAGAATAAAAAGGGTGTTCAAATAGATTTTTCAGCCGCAGCAATTAAAAACATGGAAAAGACCGGTGGAATATTTCCGCTGTTAGCTGCGATTCCGGCATTGATTGCCGCGGCCGCACCAGCAGTGGCTAAGGCGGCTGCGTTGGGGGCCGTTGGTACCGCGGCGGGGATGGCATTGAAGAAGGCAACCGGGAAAGGCTACAAAAAAAAACGACCCGTAGCCGGAAAGGGTCTAAGACTACCGGGAACCCCGTATTCATGGTACTCGGGAAAGGGTCTAAGACTACCGGGAACCGTTTATTAACGCAGGAGTCAATGACTCCTGAGTCAATGACTCCAATGTCTAATTTTGATTTAATAGACGCCGCAAACGCGCTAGCGATAAAAAACTTCAGAGGTGTTTTTATGAGGGATCAATTACCGGCGGCACCAAGGAATATTGAAACCGGTATAATTAACCTCGATGGGTCCTCCGGAGCGGGAACTCATTGGGTTGCATACGCGATTGATCCGCGTGCGATCGTCTATTTTGATTCATACGGGTTAGCCCCGCCGAAAGAGTTCATGCGGTATATCCGGGCGTGTTCAGCCCGGGTTTTTTATTCCACGCTGCCAACACAGCAATTGAGTGACCCGCCGATATGTGGCCGCGAGGTATTGAACGTACTCGCGGCTATTTCATCATCGCGGAAACCACCTCATGTGGTTGTAAACGAATACACTAGTGGGGTCGTAGAAGCTCAACGGATTTTAGAGAATAACATTTACAATAATAATGATTGATATCTGGGGGCGACCGGTTTCGGCGCTGAAAGAATCCACGGAAACGACCGCCGCCGACATAAAAAAACTAATTGAGGATGAAATCGCTGATACGTTGAATCTAACAAGTGTTGACCCGGGCGAAATAGTTGTATTTCAAGACCGCCAGGGTAAATTGAAATCCGGTAATGTGTCACTGAATGACGTTTTAATACGACAGCGTGATGCCGCCGAGGACACTATCGCGCTGTATACCAGCGACGGACGACTCAAACCGGGTGAAAATATATTGGATGTGATGGATAGGGTAATATTAACCCAGAACGGTTTTATAAGGTTGAATGAATTGGTGATCAAACTCGACACGCAGGTGAAAAAATCTGTCACCGATATACAACTCACTACTGCTAGTTTTTTTGGGACCCCGACGGTAACCGAACCAAATCTTGCAACAATAAAAAATACTATTTCGGAGTTTACAACGCTGTCGGGCCAATTTTACACGTTACGAAAAAATGTTAACAGGATCGATGACAACTTTGATAAATTCCTTGGCAAAAAAAATACCAAACCGGATGAGATTACAATAACTATAAATGATATCACTGCGTATGGACAGAGAATAGAAACAATCAAAACTGATGTTGCAACGAACAAAAGGAGTGTAGACGTGCATGAACGGGAAATAGGAATAATCGGCGCTAATGTTGCAACGATCATAAATAATGTAGACTCGCATGGACGGAAAATAGAAACAATCAAAACTGATGTTACAACGATCATAAATAATATGAGCGCGCATACACAGGAAATAGGAACAATCAAAACTGATATTGAAGCGAACAAAAAAAATGTAGACGCGTATTGGCGGGAAATAGGATTAATCAAAACTGATGTTGCAGCGAACAAAAAAGGTATAGACGTGCATACATATGAAATAGAAACAATCAAACTTGATGTTGCAGCGAACAAAAAAAGTATGACCGAGAATACACGGGAAATAGAAATAATCAAAACTAATGTTGCAGCGAACAAGAATAATATAGACGCGAGTTGGCGGGGAGTAGGAATAGTTATAACTGATGTTGAAGCGATTAAAGACAGACTACCGAGAATGGCAGAGCAACTCGAAAAAATAAAAACCCCTCATGAGAACATCATTAACACAGTATACACAATTCGGCATGGATCATTCGATTGGACTCCTACACAGAATACAGTAAATATCACCGCAACTGTTAAGGGCATTTATCGACTGACACTGGTTTCAATGATGCAGTTTAATATATTATCGTCGAGTTCATCCGGGTTTAACAATACAATATCAACAATTATAGACAAGGACGCAACTGAACCGTTTACAATTTATGCCGTTGATGGAAATTTAACCAGGGCAAACATTACATGGTATGTGGAATTTGTAGCGAATCTAAGTAATTAAAAACACTAGCTCTTTTAAAATAAAAATGACCACCAAGGAAATTGAATCAGAGGTATCACCTACGTCACATCAATATCGATTCGATACCGCAAAAGAATTTTCCGCGAACTTGAAAACACTTTCCGAACAATACCGTGCAAAAATAAAAAAATACCGCCGAAAAATAACCGCCATCGACACGGTCGTGTACTCGGTGTCGGGTATAGTGGCCGGTACCGGCGTCGTTTTATCCACGGTGACCACGATAGCCCCGATCGCTGTTCCAATCGCCGTCTCCGCGATGACAACAATTGCTGGAGTCGCCAACGCAATCACTAGGAAGATATCATCGTGTTTTCAGAAAAAACTCAACGAGTATACAGTAAAACATCAAATAGTATCCGACGCGTACTCGAAATTATCCGGGTTGATCTCGTTGTCAATTGATAATTTGTTCGTATCCGATGTTGAATTCTCCACGATGGTCCAGTTATATAGCTCCGCGATGTCAAAAATCGAGGATTTTCAACTGGAAGCCGAAACCACCTGGTTGTTAAAATTAGACACTAAAAACAACGAATAATAATAATGTCGCTGAACCCCGAAGGGTCTCAATTACTTCAGCGGATCGCGGAGAATACCACTCCGGTACAAACAAATATGATATCGATAACATCAACGAAACCCGAATTCAGTGTAAACTTTCCATCACCGGTTCCAGTAAAGGAAATAGCGCTGGCAAAATTGCGAGTATATCACAGTTGGCCTAATATCCGAGCGGACGCATTTAACGGACAACAACCTAATAACTCGCTGGTTTTTGCACGGACAAATAAACCCGATGGGACCCCAGACTGGGAGGAGGTTACAATACCAACTGGGTCATACCAAATAGAGCAAATCAATAAAGAATTTCAACGCAGGATAAAATCGATCACAGGAAAGGAATCAAAAATCGCTATTACGGTTCATGAACCGACGTTATCGTCGACGATTGAAATAAGCACACCGGGGTATATGGTTGATATTTATAACAGTTCAATAAGAACCATACTAGGATGGCCTGAGAATCCACCTCATGAAAGTCCGCCGGAATCTTACACGAATGCGCGATCGTATCATGAGATTAATCCCAGTTATCGAGATAATTTGTCTATTATGAAAAACACGTTATTACTCAGTCGGTTTGCATTTCAAAACAGGAATACCATGCAATGGTATTTTTTGTATGAGGACACTCCTGAATCACACGTCCAGCTCGCAGTTAGTTTAGATGATATCATTAATACGTTTGCTGAGATTAATCGTATTTGCCAATCACAACTAGAACAACTACGGAAAACAAAAGCACAAAAACACATCGAGGTGTTAAATCAACTTATATCAGACATGGAATATATTAATAAACGAATCGTCGGGATAATATCTGCTAACAGCGATGATAATAAGCAAAAATTCCTAACCGAGTATAATATCACAGAAGCCGATTTACCCGATTTTAGGTTTCCAGAATACAACGCGCCAGAACTAAGAAAGTCTCTTAATGATTTTTTCGCCCCATCAACTATCCTCAGACACGATAACGGAGATGGTGGTAGGCATATTGCTCCATACAACGTAAATATCGCATCGGTGATAGCGATCAATCTAGTGTGTGATGTTATCGAAGGGAGTTATCAGGTGGATACCAAGCAATCAAATCAAGCTCAACAGGGATATATCCTTTATTCGTTTTCACCAACAGCCCCTCCGGGATTTTTAATCGTTGAGAGTCCGATTAATCCGGTCTATATGCGATGCCATGATCGGTTTTTAACGAGAATTAATTTCAGACTTACCGATCAGTCAAATAACCTAATTGATCTGCAAGAGGAGGAGTTAGTGATCACTCTGTTTGTAAGATCATAAAGACCCTCATTGTAAATAACTACTTAGCAGCAGAGGGGGCGATGACATCGACGCGGTCGTCGATGTGCTTACCGGACGCTGACGACGCTGGGGATCGGCGCGCAGAAGGTGTTAATTAAACCAAATGACGTTTGGACGATCCCCCAACGACGACGTCGTTTTTTTTTTACCAGGCGCTGACGACACTAGATCGTTGAGTGCAGAAAGTAATAATTAAGCCAAATAACGATTGGACAAAATGTCCGATTCGCCCCCTCTGCTGCTCTTTTAACTTGTGATAGAACTAGTTCTTTTTAAATTTTCACATTCTGTTTGAAGGAAATAAATTATCTGTTGAATTTTACAAAACTGGTTGTTTTTCACTTTTCTCTGTTACTAAGACCTTAAAGTTGTAATAACTCATTCATCAGCCTGGAATGGCAGTACAAATCTGTACATACAGTCTACACTCAATCATCAACTTGGAATGGCAGTACAAATCTGTACATATGTTCTAACTCATTCATCAGCTTGGAATGGCAGTACAAATCTGTACATATGTTCTAAACTCATTCTTCTGATTGGAATGGCAGTACAAATCTGTACATATGTTCTAAACTCATTCATCAGCTTGGAATGGCAGTGCAAATCTGTACATATGTTCTAAACTCATTCTTCTGCTTGGAATGGCAGTGCAAATCTGTACATATGTTCTAAACTCATTCTTCTGCTTGGAATGGCAGAGCAAATCTGTACATATGTTCTAAACTCATTCTTCTGCTTGGAATGGCAGTACATATCTGTACATACAGTCTACATTCATTCATCAGCTTGGAATAGCAGTACAAATCTGTACATATGTTCTAAACTCATTCATCAACTTGGAATGGCAGTACAAATCTGTACATACAGTCTACACTCATTCATCAGCTTGGAATGGCAGTACAAATCTGTACATATGTTCTAAACTCATTCATCAGCTTGGAATGGCAGTACAAATCTGTACATATGTTCTAACTCATTCATCAGCTTGGAATGGCAGTACAAATCTGTACATATGTTCTAACTCATTCATCAGCTTGGAATGACAGTACAAATCTGTACATACAGTCTACACTCATTCATCAGCTTGGAATGGCAGTACAAATCTGTACATATGAATATGGGGCCTGATCTGCAAGATCTGCCAATGCATTATGGAACTGTCCATGGGTTTATATTATACCAGAGAGGTATCCAATATTTTTTACTTGGCACAGCCAGAGCTGAAGATAATATTTAACTGAATACAAACTTACAGAAGCAAAAGACATAGAGCAACTGCAGCAAATGAAATGGCAGTAGGTCTGACTCCTATTCCAAGAGTTGCAGGTTTGATACCTGCCAAGGTCAGCCTGAGTTGGCTGGCTCAGTGTGTCCTTGGTTAAAGGGATGTAACTCCCATTTCCCTATCATGATACAGCCAATTATGTGTTTAAAATGCCATTAAAAACAACAAAAAGAAAATATTTTTGAAACAAAGAACTGTCCTTCTGTGGAAACAACAGGATCCCCTCCAAGTCTGATGCAAACAATAATATATTAGTTCACAGTTTCAAGCAAGTAAACCATAGTAACTTCATGAATCTGACACACTTACTCATTTAACTGTTGTCAGAAATGCTTTAAAAAGCTTGCTGTCCACTAAATTAGTTAACTCCCATTTACAAGCATTTACAATTTTTAACAAAAGAAAATAATGTTCCATACAACTCATGTGCTGAAATATCACCCTATTCCAAAACTGACTCCTGTTGCTCTCAGGAAGTGACACCCATGTCTTACCCCACAGACGCAAGTAATACTCACAAACCCAGTCCCCATTACTCTATAGAGATTCTTTAAAGCATCAAGGTTAGAATTTGTCTGGTGGAAATGGAATGCTACTTGTCGAGAATTTTTAAATAATGGGTTCAGCTTTGGCGAGTTCAGCAAGGCTTGTGGCATCAATTGCATGATCAGGGTGCCTGGCCAACTGGAGGCATTGCTGAAACAAAAGATACATGTCACAAATTTTGTGAGGAAACAGAATTCAGGAAAATATTCTATGTGGGAAAGACTATAATTGCAAAATACTATACAATCCAATTAAGTTTTAATATGATGCATTTATTCAATGAAAATGAATCTGATGTTGATGCCAACATTTTGTGAATCACAGTACTAACAAGAGGCCCAAAGCATCCGAGATCACTCACCTGAATGATACTGGCAAAAAGCCAGGCACCAAGAAAAGAATATGAAGTAATCATGTTATCAGAGCACTTTTTAATCAAATTTATGTAAATTCTGTTGAGTGATTTAAAAAAATATATCATGCTTTCGAGTTTTTCTATATCTGATGGAAAATAAACATAAATGCATAAAACTGAAACTGTAAAAAAATAAACATAAATGCATAAAACTGAAACTGTAAAAAAATTATCTTAAAATAAGCATAACTGTCAATTATAGTATCAACAAAATGTTGCAACAGTTTTTAAATGATGTGTACATTTCCAAGAAGTATGACTGATTACTTGTCACACTTATTTTCATTTTAATTTCACTCATACTTATGTTTAGCACTGACTGGTTCTTTGTGTATGCCTGGTTATTTGTATATGCCTGGTTGTTTGTATATACCAGGTTGTTTGTATATACCTGGTTGTTTGTATATACAATGGTTGTATGTATATACCTGGTTGTTTGTATATGCCTGGTTGTTTGTATATACAATCGTTGTATGTATATACCTGGTTGTTTGTATATGCCTGGTTGTTTGTATATACAATGGTGACGGTGAATCTGAGCTGAAGACCCAATGCTGCCACTATGTGCAAAAAGTTATGTGGCAAATCATCTGAATAATACTGAATCATGAAAGATAATGGACCTAAACATCATCAGGTTCCATTAAAACCATATAATATTGATATTTCATCATATTATGAGCCATGTAATTTCTCTCTCAAACTGAGAACCCTGCCATTTTTTTCGCGTGTACAACTTAATGTGATGTTAATCTGTGACATACATTGTTCAACCAATTTTAGTCAAAAGCTGGAACACAAGATTTGATGACATCACCACAGTAAACATAAGAAGCCAACACAAGATTTGATGACATCACCATTGTCAACATAAGAAGCCAACATGATGCAATGTCTGATTGTCTTCAGCCCAAGTTCGCATATCAAATTATTCCAGTGGCCAGCTGATTAGCAATATTTACCCAAGTCTTATTTTATTAATGCATGCTTTTTTCTCTCAGATCAGCTTAAAAAAACATTCCTGCCTCTCTTCATTCTTCCCTGAATCAATTTGTGTGCCTCATCTAAATGTTGTTATTATTAGATTAGTCACTAACGGAATTTTTTTAATGTATCACATCACTACTTCTGAAGCACTCACAAACAAGTACCATCCAAAACAAGTCAACGCGACCATGTGTCCATGATCAGTAATATCATCCAAAGCAGGTCAACATAACCATGTGTCCATGATAAGTAAGTAGTATGATCCAAGACAAATATACCCATCAAGTATCATGATGTCAGAGAAACAAAGCTAAATGCAAAATCCTAACATTGACACCTAAAACAAAAACAGCATCATAGCTGTTGGAAAAGTGATTATTACCGGTATTTAAGGCATATAATTCACGGGTGAGACAAAATTCAGTAAAAGTGTGTTAAAAAGTAATCAATAAGGTCAGGAAAATGTTATTTAAGATCCAAAAGTGAAATTCAAACCCTTCTTAAGCTAAACCTAAACACAAAACCTGGACCTGTTGTCTACATAGAGTAAACAATAAAAGCAAACTTTACCCTAAAACTTTTCCCATAAATAGCAAATAAATCTGCAAAAACGGGTTACAACTGTAAAAATCGGTTACAAAGTATTGAAAAAGCCAGGTAAATGCTATTTAACACAATAAAGTGAAATTTAAATGTATATTTCCTTCATAAAAGCCATAAACAAACCATAAACATAAACTTTAATATGTTATCTACACAGAGCAATTTTTAACAAACTTTAACCTATTGTCTGCATCTACTGATGCTGACAGCACTACAATCACAGTATCAGCCCACATGAATGTACAATTTAGCTAATAGCTGTTTCAACACAAGGAGTTTGTTTTATTTTAAATTTTGCTATTTTTCCATTTTTGTGGGGTATCAATTTTGTGGATTTCATGGTTTTACTTAAGGCCAATCAACAATAACCCTTCTGTTACCAAATACTGGCAGATGACTAGTTCTTGCCATATACCAATTGACACTAAAGTTCTAATATATCTTGACGAGATTCTAAGTTTACTGATTATGTATAACTTTAAAATTACTCAATAAAATGATCTTTGAAAAGTATGCACAGTAATTATAGGTTACTACATTTGTATGGGAAAATACAAACGAGTTTTTCAGATGGAAATACTGCATGACCTTGGGAGCGCAGTATATCCATCCAACAAAACAAGTTCATATTCTCCCATACATATTCAGTAACCTTTTTATTATATGCTCATTTTCTTATTCTACCTAAGACTTAATTATGTAAACAAAAATACACTACACGAAACAAAGTAACTGAATGTATGCCATATTCCAAACTAAATACACAAGCGCAGATTCATCATTACATAACAACAACATTATTAATGCACACATAACTCTTCCCAGATAAATTTGAACTTAGTTGCACACTAGACATAACTTTTGAAGGAAAATGGCATTTTGGTCTACTTAAAATTAAAATTTGGAGTCATATTGTGAATGAATGCGCATTGCAAGAACTTTTCCATTTGATCTGGAAAGAATAGATTTTGGTGTTTTTGTCATTTCTACGAAATTTCATGATTATGGACTCAATTTATCTGTGCCAATTCTACATGAAGTACATCAGATTTCAGTGGGAAGGAAGCAGCATGCTGACATCTGCAAGTGTGTTTTTGTTCTGTCATTGAATGTTTGAAATCATAATGTGGGAAAAATATGAAGTCTTTCAATTGCAATTATCAGAAAGACCCTATGGAATATAATGTTTATTTCATTTTGAGTGCAGTTAGGAGGATGTAATTGCACTTGGAATATAGTTGAAATTACAGTACAGTTTCGAAGTGTGTAATCAAGATTGAGAACCTATGACATGGCTCATGTAATTCGGATTTGCAGAAGTAAGAAAGTACATTTTGAGGAAATTCAGGATGTAAAACTATAAGTATATTTTCTTCCATTACCAGCTAAAGAAGACAGTACAGGTAAACCACCTATTTTCCGGCACCCTTGGTTCCAAAGCCTTGCCTGATTAACAGTTTTGCCAGACCAACCGAGGTCACGCTTCGCCAATATACACCTGCTCAGGACTGAGGTGCTTATAAACTACAAGCTTGTGAAATTTGTCTTCTCCACACACTTTATGCATGGAAATTCCATGACACTTCTTGAACCTTTGAAGCAATCCTTCACTACAATCACACCCATGTTCTACTTTAAGTTCTTTATGAAACAACTGAGTCTGGTCCATTTCATTCCTGCCAGACAGGTCCACTCCATCCCGCTGACATCATCAAAACCATTCCATTATCACTTGGTCATGCTCAGTACTCTTACCATCCTTCATTCGCTTCATGAATAGAATTTCAATATTTTGTCCCTCTGCTTCTTTATATCGTAATCAGTTGATGAACCAATACCATATGTGTCACTGCTTTAGCACGGAAACGCCACAGTCCAGTTTTTTTTAATTGTTCTACATTATCTTGACTGGTGCTTATGCTTGACACCACCAATGACACTTGAATTTTTCTTTGAAGCCATAGCTAGGGTCAAATGTAAGTTAAATAAGCAAAGAATTGCACAAAATATAAGTACAACCACCAACAACTGCAGTGTAAACAATCCAAGTGAGTGCATGCCCAGTGAACTAATTTGGCAGTGTTGTGAAAATTTCAAGTGCCTTCTCGTAATTTAGTCCGGACTAAAAGAGGTGCCGGACTATCCGTTGCCTGAAAATCGGTGGTGTACCTATATATGCCCTGTCACTTGCATGTTATTTGTAAGGACCCTGTCTGGCATCTATAGCTAGCTTAAATCCAAAACAAAAAAAGTTAACACAGAATGTGGCAAAGCAGCTCGTATGTGGCAGTCCACAAAACATCTGCTTTAGTTCATTCAGTTGATTTACTTCAACCACAGACAAATAAAATAAATCAAAAGTGCTGGCATCTGCATCCATTGTTTGTTTACAATAGAAAGTAGTTCCTTAATGAATACAATAGGAAGTGCGCATGAGTTCAATATCATAAAATACTGAATGATTCTGACAATGTAAAGTTAACGGAGAAAAAAAAGAGCATATAATAAGAAAAAATTCATATCCATTCATAAGATATTAGCTATCTGGGGACAACTAGCATCCAGCAAGAATGAGTCCTCAGCCTGTACAATCCACAAATAATTGAGTCCTAAGCCTGTACAATCTACAAATAATTAAGTCTACAGCCTGTACAATCCACAAATAAACAGTACCAACATTTAAGTAAACCAACAAAAAACTTACGTACCATTTATGCAAAATCATGACAACATATATCAAGAAAATATCAAATTCCCATTAATATATGGGTGGTAGATACATATAAAATTGTATTCATTTTCAATATATCCTGAAGAAGACTGCTGATGTAAACTGGATGTCATATTTCAATGCGGCTGAGAGGCCCTGATGCAAAGATGCATTCTGCTGAATTTAATCAGATTTTGTTTAGGTTTGTAAGAAGTCACTTAATGGCGTTTCTAGATTATATATACCACTTAAACATAGCTGCCAACCTTCCAGGCTCATAATTAGTGAAAATAGGGATAAAAAGTCGTGAATTTGGACATGAATTCGTGAAAAATACCATGACAATAACTCCATCCACTCTGACCACTCCGACCGTCAATACTACACTATATCAAGTTCGCAAAATAAATATAAAACACTACACATATGCACAAATATTTATTTATCAAGGCATTATACTGTGGCAGACTTGAACTTCCTCAACTGCTTGATCGTAAATTTGTTTTCTAAACAGTTCCGACTTATTACCTGCAGGTTGATGTTGGGGACTAAAATTGCTGACAAATTTTCTGCAGCTTAGGAGGCCCTAAAATCTGTCTTATTTTTCCTCACTAAAGAAAATACTCTTACGCTGTCACTGTTGCTGTGAGTAATGCACAGGAACTGCAGCATTTTCGGTTCTTCCACAAGAAAAAAAGCGATTTTCGAGTCCGGGAACATTTGTCAGAACAAATGTTTAGCATGGTCTCCAGCTGATAAAGGTAGATTGCGTTCGACAAGAAAACTCACAAATAATGCTTCAGTGTTGGTAGCCTGCAGGTCTTCCGCAATGGTTTAAAATATTCCAGAGATGAAATCTGCGAATTCTTAATTTTCCCAACTTCGACGTGTTTTTTTTTTTTTGCAACCGACATTCTTCCTCACATCGTCTCTGCGATGACACACTGAGCGCAAAAAGCATGAATGAATATCAATGTTTAATGGCAGAATGCAGGCCAATTTTTGATATATTCCAAATTAAACTTCACTTTTTGAGTAATACATTTCTTTATCCTTGGTGGTGAAGACATTTTCAAAATCTTACATGCGAAGCTGAACGGTAACTCAAATCAGTGTTTTGACGCATGCGCGGAGCAAATTTCTGGTTAAGCCCCAGTTTCTCTCAAAAGCATTTGTAAAACTACTCTTATACATATAGATTAAAAGAGGCTAAAATGCTTGCTACCGGGCAAACTGTACTAATCGGCTATAGATCTACTAATATCGTGACCAGCAGTACCGGACCATTTCGGCAACTGCGAATATCATGACTAGCGCTTAACGGGAAATCGGTTGTTTTATTAAAGATTTAAAACAATTGAGGATTGGAAAATTCGTGAATTTTTGGCTTACGGCGTGAATCCGTGAATCGCTAAAAAAAGTCGTGAAATTCACACCAAACTCGTGAGGGTTGGCAGCTATGCTTAAAGGACACAATGCCATAAGTGAAAAAGGAAAATCAAAGGATGAAGAAACTTGTGATGAAAGTGACACTAAATTACTCACATATCTGGGTCTGTCTGTCCTATAGACACCATACAGCCCAAGGATCGAGTAATTCTACTGTTTGGTCCAACTGTCTTTGATTTTTCTTGCCACTCCAACTGACCTGTAAGCACAATAATTTTCAAATTTTAAAATACTTTATATTGATCATCTAGTTCACTGTGACCTAATTTTGATAGTACTGAACAGTATATGACCAACAATACAAACGGTCAAAAAATTGGTGCTATATACACAACATAGTAACTGCCAATGCTAACAAGACCTTGTAAGTAAGGAAGTCGATATTTTTCTATAAGTTAGACCAATTTTCAGTAAAGTGTAATGACATATCATGCATTGCTATTGTTAACTTGGGAAAAATGCACCTGAAGTGTCATCCGATGTAGAAGGCAACATCACGTTCAACTAAAACGTTTGTCAAGTACTCTTGGTCCTTAAAGACATCCAATTCGATTTCAGAAATAGTACTGCAGTTCCAAACTCCATGGAAGTGAATGGCTTCTTACTCAAAGTATTCCCCATTTTTCTATAATTTCACATGGCAGCAGCATTCATCTCCCCTTCTATTCAGATCCATATTACATGTCCTATAAATGTTGCCGTTGCTTTCCTGCCTTTTCATCTGAATATTTTACACCTCTCTGCTGATTATTTGAACCTATAATGGCCGGAGTGTCCCTTATGCCTTCAAGATATTTTCATTTGCTGGACAACATTTTTAGATACATCTATAACATAAAAGCAAATGAAACAAATAAATATCTAAATGTGACAGCAAAAATTGTATTTTCACATTTGTTTTTCTATTATTCCACAAAGACCATGGCCCTTTCACTGATCCTCAACTCTACCCGATTGACATATGTGGTCCATAAGTGACCACTGCAGGTTGATCACTTTTAATTTTGTCCAGTCATGGCTGGTTAGAGTTTTGTATGGATGGAAGTGTCCCAAAAGTTCCAGTAGGGACAAAACACTGCCCTTTCATACGGATGGAAGTGTCCCAAGAGGGCCAGTAGGGACAAAACACAGCCCTTTCATACTACTCTTTGATTGTAGAAACAAATCCTGCAGAGTGTGCTTATTCAGGCAAGCATATGGTAGTGATCAATAACATACACTGCAAGTCCACTGCAATGAATGAATGTACTGTGTTGTTGATCAATAATGTATACAGACAGGTCTTATTATTAAAAAGTTAAAAATCATTGTCAAATAATAACACTGCACAGTTAATCTTTCACAAAAGCAAAAGACAACTCTACCAATTATAAAGAAAAGTAAATGCTGAAACAACCAGCTGGCCAAAATCAAAGGTGGAATGAATACTATGCTGAAGTTAAGAATCTATGTTACGGTATGCTGAAACACTAAAATGTATCAACAATGATCAGTTATATGAATATACTGTATGCTGGTTATACGACTTGTATAATTGTTGGATCGCTTGTGTCACTGAAAAACGTTAACTCCTGAGTGCCTGGGTAAATAATAAAATAACAATTGATGTCTTTTTTCTAAAATATGATTTGGAAGAAGCAATGATATACAATCTGCACTGTGCAAGTACTGTTCTGTACACTACATATAGTACTGGTCACCTGGTAAACTCAAGTGCCCTGTGAATTATTGACATTTGTATGTACCTTTATTTTATTTAAATGTTCGAAAAATCAGAAAATATGCACATGTAAAGTAATAAAATAAAAACAATCACAGTAGTTTATAACAGTTTACTGACATAGTAAGAGCTGGTAACTGCTCTGTGTAAATTACGGCAGTCTTGCCAATTTTGCCTTTACATTTTTATGTCTATAAGTTTTGGGACACACAAAATGCTACAATTTTTATATGCATATAAATCTTGGGACATGGAAAAAAACATTTTTGCTGTCCCAAGATTTAAAGTCATTATGGTTCAGAGTAATACAGCTTTATATTGAAATTATTTCTTTTCTAAATTTCCAATTACTGCATTTCCAGATTGGGAGTTGTTTCTCCATTATGGTCATAACTATATGGTTCTGACATATCAAAGATGGAAAAGTTTCATTTTTAACCAAAGAATTTAATGCCTGCCCAACCAAAATAAACAAACTCTGTTAACCTGTTATTTAAAATAAATCTAAAAAAAATTAAGTTTCTTATCAATGTATGAAAAGTAAAATTTCATCTTGACAAAAGGTCCAACTCACCACGCCAGATGATCTTTCGGTCACTAAGCTGATGGGGTCGGTTGGGGTCACCGACTATATTCTGCTGTTGTTGTGGTTGACCAATCTGCTGCTGGATCCCACCAAGACCTCCTGGAGGTTGATTGCCTGGCAACATCTGACCCTGAAACTGACCGGTTGAAATAGGCACCTGTGACATTTGACTTTGCTGTGACACTGGTATCCCTTGGTAACCAGAGGTCACTGTAGGTTGAGACACCATTCCACTATGCTGCTGAATTTGACCTTGGTGTGAGCTCACCACCTGTTGTCCCATACCTAATGTCTTGGGGGCTGAGGGATGTACTAAAACAGAAAAGAAAGCTTTAACAGCAGATACTCTAAGCTGCACTATGTGATTGGAAGTTAAAGGGATAAGCCCATGCATAAACAGATGTGATTGGAAAGTTAAAGGGACAAGCCCATGCACAAACAGATGTGACTGGTTAGACAGAAGGACAAGCCCATGCACAAACAGATGTGACTGGTTAGACAGAAGGACAAGCCCATGCACAAACAGATGTGATTGGATAGTTAAAGGGACAAGCCCATGCATAAACAGATGTGACTGGTTAGACAGAAGGACAAGCCCATGCACAAACAGATGTGATTGGATAGTTAAAGGGACAAGCTCATGCACAAACAGATGTGATTGGTTAGACAGAGGGACAAATCCATGTAAAACATGTGATTGGTTAGACAGAGGAACAAATCTATGTAAAACAGATGTGATTGGTTAGACAGAGGGACAAATCCATGTAAAACAGATGTGATTGGTTAGACAGAGGGACAAATCCATGTAAAACAGATGTGATTGGAGATTTTTAAAAATGCCTATGCTGGACATAATGGATCTTTCATACCATCTATTTCTCCAACTAGACCAATATACAAATGTCTACACTGGAATGATCAGAGCTCAGACCCAAAGCTGTCTTGTCTATGAATTCTGAAGCTGATATTCAACCTCAAAGTATTTCATGCTGGACTCTAATCATTGATCAAAATGACAGACAAAATAGGGCAAAGTTAGTAAAAACATAAAAGTCAGTGTAGAATGTTTAAATAGTCACTTTAAACTTTTGTCTTTACATATTTTCAGATTATGAAAATACTGGTAAAATAATTATATTAACACCTTTAAAAATAATATTACTTTTTATTATTTTGATTCAGCAGAGCTGTGCAAAATGGCAAAATCATTGTAGTTATTTACTGTATAAAACTGCAACTTCAAAAACAGGTTGCATTTGCAAATCAGCAACTATGTCCAAAATAGAAATTGTCTTTCCAAATGTCTACGAAAGAAACATTGGACAAATTGATTAACTTTAAAAGTGATAGAACTGAATGTGCTTTCAATTGGGCAGGATTTCCATAGATTACATGATAATTTCTGGCACTTAAAATCATCAAATTAGCACTTAAACTGATTACAGACCAAAATACTTCTTTACATAACTGTCCACCATCTTCTTTTAAAGTGTTGTTGAAACAAATATAAATGTTTAACTTGGATTATTAAGGCATTTTTATTTGAGACACAAGAGATGAGGAAATGGTATGAATAGCAAATTTCTGGCAAGTTTCCATAGAAAAACAAAATGTCTGCATGACATCATGGAAAAATTATTATATAGTACTCCATTTTAAAGTCCATTTTTCTCTATTGAAAAATTCTACTGAATTTCTCGAGAAATCAAAGATTATTTTTTTTACAGCTTATGATACAAAACTAAATTCGAATAATAACAAACTTTGCATATTAAATATAAAAGGATGACTACGATTGTATATACATTTAAAACAACTGGAGCCAACTTATTGTTGCATACCAAATAGCAGGTGTCATTTCTGTTCGCATAAGTTTCTTCTTAAATATGTTACCCAATCGTAATACCTGAGAACAGAGAAGAGGTGGAGAGACTTATATCCCCTATCCTGGAGAAGGCCCATTTCTGGTCTTTCAAGGTATATGAGACAGCATCCAACTGAAGAGAAGTATATAGGCTGTAGTAAAGACTTCATATGCCCAGGAATGGCTGAGCAGGAAAATCTCCCATCAGAAGTCAATAGGCTATGCCACAAAGAAGCTGCCAAACAACCAAGGAAGTAAACCTGATGCATTGCCTTAATAGGTCCCACAAGGTCAAACTTAATAGCTCCCACAAGGTCAAACTGAACCTTTGTGGATTAAAGGCTGAGAGGTACAGAATTTGAGTAAGTTGACTTATGATGACAGAGGTTTCATCACAAATGTTTGATTGCTAAAGAATAGGAACCCATTCTTATCAATGAAAACCAGAGCCATCATGGGTGAAATTGAACCTTCATGACAGAACCGCAGATAGTTCAAGTCAACCAATATTACATGTATTTAAAAATACTCTGCTTGCTGCAGCTTAGACAAGAAAATAATGTGTGTTCCTAGTCAGCCAACCATTGCTGTTTTTCATTGCCGACCCTAGCACTTTTTATGTGTTCCTCACTGAGAAAACTTTTCACTTCCCCTCATACACTTTCAGCATGGAAGACCTCACCTGAGTGATTCTGTCTACAGCTTGTTCTTATAAATGTCTGTTTGAGGACTTGTTTGATATGATCCACACATCTAATAGATCTGAAACACCCACTACTGGCATTGTTGGAGTTGGTAAGGAAAGATTCCAATTATCCTTGGAATTTCCACTCTCAAGTTTAAGAAGTCATTCATCCAGCGGGGAGTAGTCAGGATAAAGCAGCACTCCAATTCCCACACCTTTGACAGGATATTTGGGATCAAAGGTGCTGGAGGATAAGCATACAACTTCACACAATTTCAACCAATGGAAAGAGTTGTTATTGTTGTAATAGGGTTTAATGCCATTTTTCAGCACAATATAGGCTATATATGGTGGACAGTAGAAATGGTGGAGGAATTGAACAACAGAAAGAACCATTGACCCATGAGAAGCTACTGGCAAGCTTTCTCACGTACAAACATTGGCTGAGCCTGAGACTCGAACCCATGCAGACACAGGTGAGATGGCAGTGATCCGTAATGGTAAGCGCTTTAGACCACTCAGCCACTCGGGGCCCCAAGCAAGGAATAGTTAGAAATATAGAGCAGATCACCTGATACTGGATCTTTTGCGAGGTCTGTAAACAAGTCCTTTTTAGCATGAGCAGACGTAGTAACTTAAGAATGGATGGAATTTGGTGCCAATCTCGATATCTTAGGGGTGATCACTCTAGTCCGACTCCCACCTATGTTGGCAAACAACCTCTGGCTTATTTTTTAAAGTAAACATTAACTTGTCAGGGCTAAATGTGCAAGGAAGTGGTCATACTCCCAAGCTATTATGATCAAGTACACATTTGAAAAACAAATTAGAAACTGAATAAACCTTAATGATTAACTTAAAACCTCAATGAAAATTAATCTGACAATTGACCTACTTTAGGCATATTACCAGTTGAACCTCTGTTGTGTCCTAAATTAGGGCTTTTAGTTATTAATGTCTGTGATTTCATTCAACAATAATTCCCATAAGGAAAAGATAACTCTTACTGTAATACTTACTGGGCATGATGGGATCTGAGAATAAGTCCATCTGAAATAAAAGTATCATAATTAGAAAATGCATGCAAGTAAAACAAGTTTTATTGTGAAATGTTTACCATTACTCCTTTAAAAATGCATTGCCATCATTCTTGCTTTTATTATTTCATTTCAGATCCTTAAAGATGATCTCCTCAAAATTGTATTTGGTGAAATATATAACAAGTGAGAACTTATTAATTTCCTGATACAAGAGAACATACCTCTCCAACAGGACATTTACAGTTGCAACAGTTCAGAGAGCTAAATGTGATATTTTGTTTTGGAAACTAACAAATTGTGTTAATTGAGATTATTGTTAGCTCACATCCGTTTATTGTTAAAATTGTTTTGGGTCAATTTCCATTTCTCAGTGCTCGAGAGGCTATGTATGGTAGCCAGTGCAGGAAGAACCAGGGAAAACCCCCGGTAAGAACTACCCACACACATGAAGCTACTAGCAGCTTTCCCACATACGCACACTGGCCAAGGCCAAGACATGTGCACAGGAGCGAGATGGCAGTGTTCGGAAAAGGAAAGCACTTTAGATCACTCAGCCACCTGGGGATTCTATCTATTTGTTATAAATGGTGTTTAGACTTAAAAAAATTTCAAAACTGCAGTTATCTGAGGGGAGTAAAACTACTTTTAATGATAATTTCCTGTTGCTATTGCACAGTTTTAATCTTGTCTAGAAGGAAAATAACCTTGACCTTGGCAACTCTGCATGAAAACTTGTCCTATCAAAGAGATTGTTTGAGATAAGCCATGCATGAGGGTGGAGATTCTGCTAACTGTTGTGTGGAAGACAGCTCCTGTGTTGCAACGGAAGGTTCATCACATGGATTAATATCCTGGAATGGTCTACCAGCATGTCAAGCAGATTAATGATCCATGATCATTATTATCACAAAATGAGTAAAGCAGTGGAGATCCTTACTGTCTGAAGCATATGTATGATAAGCCCTATAGTAGGGGACTGGCATTTTTTTTTTTAAATGGTGGAGCTTGTGTTTCTTTTAGTCTTGTCACAATCAAGTCTATCAAGGATCTCCCCCAAAATCTGAACAAAGAATCTGCTGTGGATTGGTGTAAAGACCATTCTGTGATGACTATCTTGCCCCTACTGTCTGTCAAAATGTTTTTTTCTTCTTCCAGGAATGTGCCAAAACTTGAGGGGGGGGATAATTCCTTGTGAGGTAGCCCAGTGATGGAGGCTCCAAACCTCCATTCTAAGAGAAGGAGCATGCATTCCTTCTTGTCACCTGAGCCATGCAATACCAACATGCTGTTGGAGGAGACCATCAAGCAGCAACCTCTAATTCTGTCAATGTACCACTACTGGGTCAAGAACACTGCTCTCATTTCCATACTGTTAATGAAACCATGAACCCCCAAGAATGAATCAGTGACAAGTCCTCCACCAGATCAGATGATGGCAGAAATCCAGACTTTGAGAAATCTGATGGTGGTGGTGGTGTGGGGTTTAACGCCATTTTTTAGCACACGATAGGCTATGTATGGCGGCCAGTATTAATGGTGGAGGAAGAACCTGGGAAAACCCCGGGAAGAACCACCGACCCACGAGAAGCTACTGGCAAGCTTTCTCACATACCCACATTGGTCGAATCCGAGACTCGAACCCACGTAGACAGAGGTGAGATGGCAGTGATCCATAACGGAGAGCGCTTTAGACCACTCGGCCACTCGGGGCCCCTGAGAAATCTGAGCATTCATAGTACCTATGTGCAGTTTCCAGCTATCCAGAAGGAGAAACTGGAGAAGGTGCAAGAGCAGTCTGCCAAGGGGAATCATGTCTTTTGTGAAGTTCAATGTCTCCAGAAGAGAAAGAAAGATGATGCCATGGTCTTGGTCCTCTAAAAAAGTCGGGATTTTGTCCACTCTGATCTTTGTTCATGAGGAAAGTCTTCACAACATGGATGAAATCTTGAAATGGAGTAAGTTCAAATTTCTCTAGATTAAGTAAAAGGCTCAGTCTGGTCACAATGGACCAACAACAAGACAGTTCTGATATGTGGGATTCTAGCAACCATTGGGAATCAACCAATGTTGTCAAAATAATCGGAATCCCAGGTGCCCTAGCACTGACCTAAATAAACCTTCAGGAAGGCCCCTTAATCACAGCCTAGTGAGGAAGCAACAAGTGATCTGGTGCAGGGGTTGCCCCAGATAGATTCTCCAAACTAAAGAAAATTTTAGTGTCCTCCAGGCCTGAAGGCTTAGGACACAGATGATAGGGCAAAAGATGGTAAACCTCATTAACCGTTTTATCAAAAGACCAAATCTCTTCCTTCTCTGCTGCCTTGACAGACTTTTGGAAGGAAGTAAGATAACCCAAGACAGGAGATGCCACCTTGACCTTCTCTGCCTCATAGTTATTAGAATTTACTAGGACAGACAGGATGTCCTCATCTTGCTCCTGTTCCTGGGAGGCAAGACTATGTGAGCTGTAGCCTAGGGATTGGAGGGTCTTGACCAAATTCTTGTATTCATACCAAACGAGCTCCAATGTTAAGTCAGGTGACTCTGATCTGTTGGAAGACCCTTCTTCTTCTATCACTGCTTTCCTCTTAACACACAGCTTGATCCAATCACCAACGAAAGTCCGCAGAGACTGAAAGAGGTGCTCCTTCATCCTCAAAGGGAGTGGGGGCATGACTCACTATCAACCAGCACTGAGTTGTGGTCAGATAGAGGGTGCTGCTCCTCCCTCACAGAAAGAGGCAACTTAATTTTCACCTGCTTATTTTCACAATTGGAAGGGGGACCAAAACATGAAGCATCTCCAAAGAGACATTACTAATACTCCTCTGAGACCCATTGTAGCCAGAGAAAGAAAAAACCTACAATTCTGAAAAAGACTGTTCTGATGGTCTTAAACTAAGTAACAGAAAGAAAGCAAAACCAAAAAATTCAAAAAAATCAACAAATGTATTTCTCATAGGTTACAAGTGAAAATTCACAGTATTGTGAATTAAATCCCAAATAATCCTAAATGTTCTATCACAAGTCCAAAAGCATAGTGTGTTCTGAATGAATTCCAATATTGAATGTGCTGATGTACCAAGTCTTGAATAGGCTGATGTACTGACAGTCTTGATGTATCACAATGATAGAATCCAGAATGCCTTGAATGAATTCAGAATAATCCCAAAATAATGTAAGTTTTAGGTCAAAAAGCCAATGAACTTTGTAATTCCAATGAATAATTTAAATAAATGATTCCTCTCAAATTATATCTGAACACAACTAAAAATGATTCAACAGACTGATATAGAATTGAAAAATTTTGTTTACCACAACCTTATGTTAAAACCTAAGACACAATAAAATGACCAGGATGTAAGTAACAAGTCTGCTCCCAAACACTTTAGGTTTGTAAATAAGGCTAGTCCTTGAACACATATAGTAGAAAACAACTTATTTATACCTTACAAACATGACAAAAAACATAAGAATAGTCAGGCAGGCCAGACCTGTACCCTTAAAGGTCAAGCATACAATACAAATTAAATATACATAACAATGACAAATGCACTTTCTTCCTTCACTTGTAAGTTTGTGTTCAGCAAGGTGCCAGACCTTGTCAGACCACAGACTGCAAATGGGACAACCATCTGTCTTTTTGCAGTCCATACAAGTTAAGAATGTTAAACTCACCCTTTCCAACTGATGTCTAATTAATGAATCAAAACAACCACTTCAATACAAAAGATTAGCAAAGTTAAGTTGGGCACTGGATTAAAAGAAGTAAAGCAAACAATAGAACTTAAATCTTAATCAGAGATAACATCAACCATACTCAATCAATTAACGCAGATAAATAATTAGCAAACATCTTGTTGGTAAGAAAATATACAAAAACTAAAATCATATTCAATGGAATATAAACACTGATGATTCACACTGATTTAAAACAAACAAAACAGAACTGTGATGAAACCAGACATAGTGATATCTACCCAAGCTAGAAAAAGGAATGAAACAATTCTCAATGACAACAAACCCTGTGTGAATGTGTGTGCATTCGTGCATGCATGCATGCATGTGTATGTTGGTGTAATATAAACACAAGGCTATGAAAAATATAACCAGAAAAAATGCCAGCAAACAGGAATAATACTAATCTGATGGTAATATTCAGACTGTAAACACAATGCACGTAATGAAAATGATCAATTTGCGACATATGTTCAAAGCAAAGGCAATATTCTATGATGAGTAATTTCAGCCATCTTAAACATAGAGGTAGTGTGGAAAAGGATGAGGAATAATGTGCATGGCCAGAATTTACAGGTTCAATTTCAGAAATTTCTGCAGTTTACCCTATTGGAGGATGAATTCTCATCATACAGTAAAGGATATTTTCCATAAAAGAATAACCTGTGCAGTAGCAACATATTACTGATATTAAATAAAAAGACCAGTATTAGCCAGTTTTGATTCACAATTGTTATCTATGTCTATATTGTGTGTTTAACTTTTGTCCACGTGTGTGTGAGTGTGACTAGGAATTTTAATGTAGCTTTAACAATTTTTCAGTCATATCGCTATGATGTCTGCAGTGTTGCAGTTTATAGTGATGTCTAGCACTGGGGCATCATTCCGCAGATATGTAGCAAGATGTCCCACCCAGTCACATTATCCTGACATCAGGTCTACCAGTCCTAACACTAATCTTTTAATGCTGAGCACCTTGCAAGGCAGCTGTTAGTGCCATTTTATGTCTTTGGTATGACTTGGCCGGGGTTCAAACTCACGACCTCCTGCATTTGAGGTGGACACTCTAATCACTAGGCCAATGGAGCTGTAGACTTTTGTCATTGATTTTAGATTGTAATGATCATTTGTTGACAACATATTACATAGCTAACCTTTTTTCATGATTGTAGATTATATTGAAGGATAATAATCATTTGTAAACAACATATTACATAGCTAACCTTTTTCCATGATTGTAGATTATATTGTAGGATAATAATCATTTGTAAACAACATATTACATAGCTAACCTTTTTTCATGATTGTAGATTATATTGTAGGATAATAATCATTTGTAAACAACATATTTACTAAAGCTGACAGATCACAGGCATAGAGAGAAAAGAGACAGAGGCACTAACTACTGCCTGCAAAAAGCCAGGATGGGATCAGAGTAGGAATGGAGGTTGGATGATGTCTGTTCAAGTTTACCTCATTGGCTGAGCTTGACATCTGTGACATCTGACCACTATTCATCTGAGGCTGACCATATTGGCTCATCATTGAAACCGGAGGCTGAGAGACCTGAGGCTGCTGCTGCTGTGATTGATGTTTTTGGATCATGTTCATCTGCAGACGTTCCATAGGTCTCTGTAAACAAAAGGAAAAATTCAACATCAAATTATGAAAGTGAAATCTTGCTTCCTCCTACAAGTCACACTCAAAATTTCTGAAATGCTCTAACTGTTTCTTAAGTTGTTGCAAGATGTCATTAAACTTGACGTAATATTCTAAGGGACAGATCAAATTGATAATTCTTGAATTCTCAAACTTAATCTGCAATCACTAGTTTTGTCTTTTAATATGAACAAAATTCAAATGTAATTAAATTACAAACATTTGCATGTTGAATATTTCCTTTCATCTATAACATAAAAGAAAATATTTACATCAGACAAGATATTAGGATCCAAGTGAAAAATTAGGTTGAGGAACATTGTAAATGTAAGGCTGTGACAATTCTCATGTGCCCTGGCTTGCTCCAGTCAACCAAACTGAAATGGGTAGAGTGGACTGAATTTACTAGAGCTATACTGGTTTTATATCAAGGGAAGTCATGCAATCTAATTAAGCATAGAAACTGGGATAATTTCCAGTTTATCAGCAAATGACCTTGGGAAAAATGATCCTAGATGTGTTTTCAATGCACCTGAAAATAGATAATTTATCTTACATGACAGATTCCTATTATGTAGGTGCATTTCACCAACACTCCAAGGTGGCACTATAATTTTCCAAGCAGTTGCCAATATTAGCCTTGATAAACACTAACTGATGATTATTTAGCATACTACTGCTGTTGTTGTTGTTGTAGGCTTTAATGCCATTTTTCAGCACAAGATAGGCCATACATGGCGGCCAGTATAACTGGTGGAGGAAGAACCCTGGAACACCCCAGGAAGAACCACCGACCCACAAGAAGCTATTGGCAAGATTTGTCACATACCCATGTTAGCCGAGCCTGAGATTCAAACCCAAGCAGACAGAGGTGAGATATCAGTGATCCGGAATGGGGATCGCTTCAGACAACTGGACCACTCAGGGCCCCTATTTAGTATACTAAAAAAAGGACAGCATTAGAAAATTGTTCTGTTCTGGACATGACTCGTTACTCATATTACCTTGTAATTTATTTTAAACTTCCCCTCATTTTCTCAATTTGTTTGTTTTTCAAACAGTACAAGTTTACTTTATTGATAAATAATGCATTTCTGCACATTTCTGGAAGAAATTTTGTCCCTTACGTCATTCATAAAACCTCAAAAATACATCACACTTCAAGGTGAAAAAATGAATACAACACACGAAACAAAATTTTCAATTTCCAAAAATTAGGTCTTTATTGAAATAAACTGATATCAGAGAATACCAATCAACAGTGGCAATTTCAGAGATTGCTAGCACAAACAGAAATGGTTTTGCCCAGTATACATGAAAAGTGTAGCATCATCAAACAAGTGAACAGTCACTGGCTGAACAAGATGTTCACATACTGTAGCATGAAGTGCAGAGTCAATGGATGAGCAAGCTGCTAACATGATGTAGAAAGATGTGCACAGTCAATGGTTGAGAAAGATGTTCACATGCTGTAGTAAGAAATGCATAGTCAATGGTTGAGAAAGATGTTCACATGCAGCAATAAGAAATGCATAGTTAATGGTTGAGAAAGATGTTCACATGCTGTAGTAAGAAATGCATAGTCAACACTTGCGAAAGATGTTCACATGCAGCAATAAGAAATGCATAGTCAATGGTTGAGAAAGATGTTCACATGCAGCAATAAGAAATGCATAGTCAATAGTTGAGAAAGATGTTCACATGCTGTAGTAAGAAATGCATAGTCAACACTTGAGAAAGATGTTCACATGCAGCAGTAAGAAATACATAGTCAGTGGTTGAGAAAGATGTTCACATGCAGTAATAAGAAATGCACAGTCAATGATTGAGAAAGATGTTCACATGCAGCAATAAGAAATGCATAGTCAATGGTTGAGAAAGATGTTCACATGCAGCAATAAGAAATGCATAGTCAATAGTTGAGAAAGATGTTCACATGCAGCAATAAGAAATGCATAGTCAATGGTTGAGAAAGATGTTCACATGCAGTAATAAGAAATGTACAGTCAATGGTTGAGAAAGATGTTCACATGCAGCAATAAGAAATGCACAGTCATTGGTTGAGAAAGATGTTCACAATGCTGTAGTAAGAAATGCATAGTCAACACTTGAGAAAGATGTTCACATGCAGCAATAAGAAATGCACAGTCAATGATTGAGAAAGATGTTCACATGCAGTAATAAGAAATGTACAGTCAATGGTTGAGAACAATGTTCACATGCAGCAATAAGAAATGCATAGTCAATGGTTGAGAAAGATGTTCACATGCAGCAATAGGAAATGCACAGTCAATGGTTGAGAAAGATGTTCACATGCTGAAATAAGAAATGCATAGTCAATGGTTGAGAAAGATGTTCACATGCTGTAGTAAGAAATGCACAGTCAATGGTTGAGAAAGATATTCACATGCTGAAGTAAGAAATGCACAGTCAATGGTTGAGAAAGATCTTCACATGCTGTAGTAAGAAATGCATAGTCAATGGTTGAGAAAGATGTTCACATGCTGTAGTAAGAAATGCATAGTCAATGGTTGAGAAAGATGTTCACATGCAGCAATAAGAAATGCATAGTTAATGGTTGAGAAAGATGTTCACATGCTGTAGTAAGAAATGCATAGTCAACACTTGCGAAAGATGTTCACATGCAGCAATAAGAAATGCATAGTCAATGGTTGAGAAAGATGTTCACATGCAGCAATAAGAAATGCATAGTCAATAGTTGAGAAAGATGTTCACATGCTGTAGTAAGAAATGCATAGTCAACACTTGAGAAAGATGTTCACATGCAGCAGTAAGAAATACATAGTCAGTGGTTGAGAAAGATGTTCACATGCCGCAATAAGAAATGCATAGTCAATGGTTGAGAAAGATGTTCACATGCAGTAATAAGAAATGCACAGTCAATGATTGAGAAAGATGTTCACATGCAGCAATAAGAAATGCATAGTCAATGGATGAGAAAGATGTTCACATGCAGCAATAAGAAATGCATAGTCAATAGTTGAGAAAGATGTTCACATGCTGTAGTAAGAAATGCATAGTCAACACTTGAGAAAGATGTTCACATGCAGCAATAAGAAATGCATAGTCAATGGTTGAGAAAGATGTTCACATGCAGTAATAAGAAATGTACAGTCAATGGTTGAGAAAGATGTTCACATGCAGCAATAAGAAATGCACAGTCATTGGTTGAGAAAGATATTCACAATGCTGTAGTAAGAAATGCATAGTCAACACTTGAGAAAGATGTTCACATGCAGCAATAAGAAATGCACAGTCAATGATTGAGAAAGATGTTCACATGCAGTAATAAGAAATGTACAGTCAATGGTTGAGAACAATGTTCACATGCAGCAATAAGAAATGCATAGTCAATGGTTGAGAAAGATGTTCACATGCAGCAATAGGAAATGCACAGTCAATGGTTGAGAAAGATGTTCACATGCTGCAATAAGAAATGCATAGTCAATGGTTGAGAAAGATGTTCACATGCTGTAGTAAGAAATGCACAGTCAATGGTTGAGAAAGATATTCACATGCTGAAGTAAGAAATGCACAGTCAATGGTTGAGAAAGATCTTCACATGCTGTAGTAAGAAATGCAAAGTCAATGGTTGAGAAAGATGTTCACATGCTGTAGTAAGAAATGCATAGTCAATGGTTGAGAAAGATGTTCACATGCAGCAATAAGAAATGCATAGTTAATGGTTGAGAAAGATGTTCACATGCTGTAGTAAGAAATGCATAGTCAACACTTGCGAAAGATGTTCACATGCAGCAATAAGAAATGCATAGTCAATGGTTGAGAAAGATGTTCACATGCAGCAATAAGAAATGCATAGTCAATAGTTGAGAAAGATGTTCACATGCTGTAGTAAGAAATGCATAGTCAACACTTGAGAAAGATGTTCACATGCAGCAGTAAGAAATACATAGTCAGTGGTTGAGAAAGATGTTCACATGCCGCAATAAGAAATTCATAGCCAATGGTTGAGAAAGATGTTCACATGCAGTAATAAGAAATGCACAGTCAATGATTGAGATAGATGTTCACATGCAGCAATAAGAAATGCATAGTCAATGGTTGAGAAAGATGTTCACATGCAGCAATAAGAAATGCATAGTCAATAGTTGAGAAAGATGTTCACATGCTGTAGTAAGAAATGCACAGTCAACACTTGAGAAAGATGTTCACATGCAGCAATAAGAAATGCATAGTCAATGGTTGAGAAAGATGTTCACATGCAGTAATAAGAAATGTACAGTCAATGGTTGAGAAAGATGTTCACATGCAGCAATAAGAAATGCACAGTCATTGGTTGAGAAAGATGTTCACAATGCTGTAGTAAGAAATGCATAGTCAACACTTGAGAAAGATGTTCACATGCAGCAATAAGAAATGCACAGTCAATGATTGAGAAAGATGTTCACATGCAGTAATAAGAAATGTACAGTCAATGGTTGAGAACAATGTTCACATGCAGCAATAAGAAATGCATAGTCAATGGTTGAGAAAGATGTTCACATGCTGTAGTAAGAAATGCACAGTCAACACTTGAGAAAGATGTTCACATGCAGCAATAAGAAATGCATAGTCAATGGTTGAGAAAGATGTTCACATGCAGTAATAAGAAATGTACAGTCAATGGTTGAGAAAGATGTTCACATGCAGCAATAAGAAATGCACAGTCATTGGTTGAGAAAGATGTTCACAATGCTGTAGTAAGAAATGCATAGTCAACACTTGAGAAAGATGTTCACATGCAGCAATAGGAAATGCACAGTCAATGGTTGAGAAAGATGTTCACATGCAGCAATAAGAAATTCATAGTCAATGGTTGAGAAAGATATTCACATGCAGCAATAAGAAATGCACAGTCATTGGTTGAGAAAGATCTTCACAATGCTGTAGTAAGAAATGCATAGTCAATGGTTGAAAAAGATGTTCACAATGCTGTAGTAAGAAATGCATCGTCAGTGGTTGAGAAAGATATTCACATGCCGCAATACTATGTTCATAGAGTACAACAAATGCATACAAGCTGAAATCATGTTAAGTTTTCATGTCAAAATTAAAATAACACAATATTCTTCCTCAAGACAAATAGCTGTTGTCAATGTTTTAATTTGTCAAAATCCATTAGCAAACCAATTCAGTTTAGTGACTAAGTACATCATATTCAACAACTTGCTGTGCACTGCTGGCATCAAAATGTTATTATAATTATTATTATTATCATTATTATTATTATTATTACTGCATTATCAACATTATTTTTATATGTACTGTTATACAAAATCATAAAATGGGCAGATTTGTTATTCTCTCCTAAATTTATATTTCACACAAGATTAATGTATTCTGCTCACTTGAGTCTATCCCATAAATTAAATCATCATCGACTTCCAAAAATCACAGATCTTTCCGGTTTATTGTGCATCAAGACAATAATTTCACTGCTGAATTGCAGCTTACGTATGAGTTTAAAATAGGGAACTGACTCTTTCATCTGCCAACTTGTCCAAGTTTTACTTGGAAACAGCTGTTCATGCTTTAGAAATAATAATATAACTTGTTCAACCCGCCAGGATCAAAAGACAGCAGGCTTTTGTGAGATGACTGTGATGAACAGAAAATCCAAAGAGGCCATGCATAGCTATTCTGTGACCCATGAACCAAAACTTCAGTTACTTTAGAAACAAGTTTTAAATACTGAATGACCCATGACCTGAATGAAAAGGGATGTAATTAATGTCTTCCCAAAGACAAGCAATTTCTTCAGAGGTAGTTTTAAATCACTGGCAAATGGATTAAGATTTCAAACTATTCCTGTAACACTGGCACATTTCTGCTGTGATAGCACAAATACTTTCCCCACCAAAAAAATTAAACTGCTTTACTCATCTACCATAATGATAAAACTGCCTTTCTTTCAAATCTGACATATTGATACCTTTGAGTTACATTTGTCAACGTGCCTAGACTTATAAGTACAAGCAAGAAAGAAATATTTGTACACTGATTCACATCATATTCCTTTCTCAAAAAGATGACTGCCTCAGGAAGCAAAAATTCAGTTTGCTTAGACTGAGCAGTCACTGAAGGTATTCTCCACTGACCGCTTAAGTCAGGGATACACCACTATCTGCACAGGAAACACCTGGCCACTGACCATGGAGCAGAGGTGATGTTATATGCAAGACATATATATAGGATATTTGCAGAGTGGAAATCAGAATGGCCATTGTGAAAAGGGGACCATTAGGACAGGTTTGACTGTACTGTTGCTTACCGGTGGTTGAGCAGCATGTAAATGTAGTTGCTGCTGCTGCTGCTGTTGCTGTAGCTGTGCTTGATTCAGCTGTTGCTGCTGTTGTTGTTGTAGCTGTGCTTGATTCAGCTGTTGTTGTTGCTGCTGTTGTTGTAGCTGTGCTTGATTTAGCTGTTGTTGCTGCTGCTGTTGTTGTAGCTGTGCTTGGTTCAGTTGCTGTTGTTGTTGTTGTAGCTGTGCTTGGTTCAACTGTTGCTGCTGTTGTTGTAGCTGTGCTTGGTTCAGTTGTTGCTGCTGCTGTTGTATCTGTGCTTGATTCAACTGCTGCTGCTGTTGTTGTTGTTGTTGTTGTTGCTGTTGTTGTTGTAACTGTGCTTGGTTCAGCTGCTGCTGCTGCTGTTGTGGTTGGCTCACTTGCAGCTGTGATTGATTCCCTTGTATAGACACCTGACTGTTCTGAAATGTGGCTTGGCTGGGCTGGCTGGTTTGATGTTGTGCCAACTGACCCTGGGAGAAAGAAGGAGGCTGAGGTTGATGGTGGGGTGGGGGTGGCTGTCCCTGAGGGGGAGGAGGACCAGTGCCCATGTTAGACTGGGTTACATGTGTACCTGGAAAAAACAATGTTCTTTTTAACTGGAAGCATATGATTTGCAACCTGCTAGAAAAATAAAATAAAAGAAATATTTTAATTCACAAATTAATTTTACCAAGAGATGTCTATAAATAAAATTTTTCACGATCATTTACATATAATATTGGGTTTGAAATTTCAACCTAACTGGCGACTTTCCTATATAAAAGTCTTCAATGACATTATATTATTCAAATACAAACCCCTGATCTTACTATCTTAGTTGTTAATTAACATCAACTCCACCTCAATATTGTCTGTTTCAGCTCATGACAAAGGGTACAAAATTCTACTGGTCCTTACCTGACATTTTTTTCTGAAAAAGATCACTGTCAGATACTTACGAAATTTATATCATAACAAGACAAATGTTAGGAATAATAAATAAAAACAAAAAACCACTCATATACCCCACTATTTAAGTATTTATAGATGTGTCATTTCCTTTCCTGATTTGCAATTGCTTCAGTTTTAGTATTATCCTTCCAAGCTTCCCTTTGTTTCCCTCTTTATTTATTAAAACAGATCTACTGGATCACAGAATTTCATTCAACAACAATGTTTATAAGCAGGCTTACAACCTATAAGAGAACAATGCATTTCAGTGACAATCATATCCAGACAAGACCAAATTCGATTAGGTCTAGAAACTAGTATTGTAGGATGACGGTAAAGGTTGGTTCTTTTGCTAGTATCTTTTCTGTTAGTTTTTAATGAAAAGCTGTAGGTGCATTTTGTTTATTTATTTTCTCATGAAAAGCACATGGGGGAGAGGCAGCAAGGGGGTGCACTGGATCAAGATTTGGTGGGGCATAGGACAAAATTGTGGGGAACCACAACCTGCACTCGATGTGCAACACTGAACATCTTCATGTATGTTTTAACATACAAATAATAGGGTAAAACTTTACACACAAAAAGCAATAAAATAAAGACAAAACATATTTGCCTGATATCAATAATGCCTACTAAGATCAAAGCCAATTCATCAAAAGGTCCAGAATTAGTTGCCTATACAGGTGTTTTCATATACAGAGCTCACTTAATTTTGGAAGACCCCAAAAATTGCCAATATTTGTATGGCTCCTTTCTTCTTTAGAATACACTTCGATTCTTACTGCATTTTATAACCACAGAATATCTGAATGCAGTGTATGTGTACATGACAACATCAAGTTACAGTAAAAGATTGCTAATTTATGTGACAAGTCTATGATCCTTTATTTCTGCAAAATCTTTCAATCGCCCAAGAAGAAATCAACAATTCTGTGAAGTTGTTTTGTACTGTATAATAACAACCAATAAAGGGTAGAAAATCCTATTAAATTGTTATGATAATAAACAAAGTAATTTACAACTGGCAGAGACTGCCTCAGAAATTTATTGTTCAGTATATTATAGCCAAAGCAATAAAAGGTCCAAAAGGCTTCTGCTATGACATAGGAGGTCAGTGTTTAAATGCAAGAGAGAAAACAAAGAGAATCAAAATGGAGAAAGTAGAAAGTCATATAATATTGTCGGTTAAAATAATCAATAAAAAAATGTCTCTATAAAATATTACTGTAAAAATAAGAATATGAAAAACAATTCTTTTCATTCTGTCTTATATATTATTTTGTTTTGGATCATGCTCTCTCTGACACTCATAACCTGTTGTTTTCATTTTCATGTTTTCTTTAATGTATGTATATAGTAGTGCTTTATAACAACTGAGCACATAAATGGCTGTCTGGTGTCAACAGTTAAGTTTGAAAAAATTTAAGATTATACTGCACAAAAGTTTGGATTTGAATATTTAACGTAGCTTTAAAAAATGTTCAGTCATATCGCTACAATGTCTGCAGTGTGGCAGTTTAAAGTGATGTCTAGCACTGGGGTATCATGCGGCAGACATGTAGCATGATGTCCCACCCAGTCACATTATCCTGACACCAGGCCAACCAGTCCTAACACTAACCTCTTAATGCTGAGCACCTAGCGAGGCAGCTGTTAGTACCATTTTTAGAAGTCTTTGGTATGACTCAGCCAGGGTTCGAACCAGCAACCTCCTGCATCTGACGCAGATGCTCTAACCATTAGGCCACTAGAGCAGTCAGTTTGGAAAATAAACACTCACAAATAAATGTAAACATAAAGTACAACATGATAAAATATAAAATATGAAAATGTTACAATTCTGTAAATGTATATAAAAAAGATAAAGGTAACAAATCAAAAATCTTTAATACATACAGTCAAAATTTGGTATATAAATCCAAAATCTTTCGTACATATAGTCAAAATTTGGTATATAAATCCAAAATCTTTCATACATATAGTCAAAATTTGGTATATAAATCAAAAATCTTTCATACATATAGTCAAAATTTGGTATATAAACTGCATTCCCTCAAAAGTCTAAGACTGCTGATGGTACATCAATATACAGTTTTTGATGCAGTTCAAGTTGAAATACTTGCTTCACAAGCTGGAAGTCAACACACTCAACAATGTGTTACCATGGTAATAATTAACCTCAGTCAACAACTAACAGCAATCAGAGATGCTGATTTCAATAGTAGGTAAACTGAAGTTGTATCCAATGACAGTACAATACATTGTACTCAAAGGATCAGTTAGCCTTAATTTACAGCATAAATATAGTGCAAACAGAACCTTTGATTCAAGGTGGAAAACATAATATGAGAAAAGAGGAGCAAAGAAAAATCCAATAACATCCAAGTTTTGGGGCACTTCATCAACAGCAGTGGGATGATTTTGCACACACATAAATTATCATGCATTCTGGGGACATGAAAATAATGTCTGCTACATTTCAGGGCAATTTATGAAAATCTGTGGGACAAGTTGAATACACAAACATTATTACATATGATACATTAAACACCAAAAGAGACATAACTCTGGAAAAACACATCAGTTTATGATGATAATGATAAACACCAAAATAGACATAACTCTGGAAAAACACATCAGTGTATGATGATAATGATATACAGTAAAAACTGCGATGAGCGACCTCTGCTATGAGTGACCATCTGTCATTTCTGACCACAATCGTAATGCACGGATTGATTTTATTATATAATTACTCTGTTATGAGTGACCACCTGTGAACTCGACCAGCAACCACAATGTCTCGGCAAAATATGCATTTTGGCACTGCTATGAATGACTGCATTGCAAAAAAACAGATCGACACCACTGACCTTGACTTAATCCTTTGTAAACATGAGAGCTCAGGATACATGTAGTAAGCAAACAAAGAGCACATCAAATAACACTATAGTTGAACACCCATAGAATGAGATAAACACCACAAAACCATAATTTAATCCTTTGTAACAAAGACTGCATAAATAGTACAGATTGTTCTAACAAGGTATTTTTTTTTAAATTGGGCTAGATACCAGTTTTGTGAAATTTACAAGTCCAGCATATGGGGTCATTTGTAAACTGCAGTAAACCAGACAAAAGTACAAGTAACTGCCAGTGTAATGCTGAAGTCATGTGAATAACCAGTAAGATTAACCATTTTTTCATCAAAGGGAGTAATGATGGACATACACAGTCAATTTAGAGCTTTGTATTTTGTTTTTATCGTTGTGAAAACCCACACAACGCCAATAGTCCTAATTAAACAGTGAGAAATCTTTTGAAAGGGCTTCTGTGTCGGGTTGAGTAAATCATTTGTCTTTCCAATTAATCCGTAATGCCTGAGGGGTGAATGAGCTCTTTGTCTTTAATACTAGTAAGTGAGAACTAGTAGGTGAGAATCATTTCCGGATTCTTTTTTAATAATTTTATTTCTTTTGCTACACTGTTTAATCAAGCCACCAACTGTTTACCCGGGTAAAGATGGTCGCAACCTTTGCTTATCGAGCTATAATGCTGGTGATTTAAACTTTGGCTCAAAATAAATTTATTGTTTCTTGACGAGTTAATTATGTCTTTTGATTTCAGTCACTGGTACATAATATATATTTATTATACATTTTCCCAAAACCTGATCAAAACTGAAATACATCTAGTCGTTATTATGTCAACACTAATAACAATGGCAGAACCTCCAATGAAAAAAAGAAAAATTCTAACACTGAAAGAAAGAATTAATGTAATTGAAAGAAGTAAAAATGGGATTACTGCTTGTAAAACAGGAGCCAGCTTAAAAGTTGGTAAAACACAAGTTCAGATTGTTATTAATGGCAAGGAGTCCATTAGAAACAAATGGCAGAAGGGTGCACAAGTGTGGATGAACTAAGCCATGGCACGACAGACAGTGTATGGAGATCTAAACGAGCAAGTATGGGAGTGGTTTTGTGTTGCAAGGAGTAAAAACATACCAGTAAGTGGAAAGCTGATTCAGGGAAGGGCAATTATTGTCTCAGAAGAACTGAATTATGATGACTTTGCTGCATCAAACGGATGGCTGGAGAGCTTCAAAAATAGATATAATATCACAGTAAGTGTGCTCAGTGGAAAATCAGCTGATGTGAATTTACAGACAGTAGAAGACTGGGAAAAAAACTTAAATCCATCACTGAAGGGTATAACCTATGTGATATTTTAATGCTGATGAAACAGGACTCTTTTAGAGAGGACTACATGACATGTCTCTAGTGCAGAAAGATGATGTTCACAAAGGAGGGAAAAAAGCAAAGGAGAGGTTGACACTATTGTTAGCATGTGGTGCAAATGGAGAAAAATGGTATCCCTTTGTTATAGGCAAATCACGGAACCCAAGATGTTTTAGTTCATTTAAATTAAGATCTTTGGGTGTTGCCTATGAATCCAACAGAAAGGCTTGGATGACATCAGACATCTTTTGTAACTGGCTTGTAACTGTCAACAATAAAAAGAAAAGGAAAAATTGGAACATTTTAATTATCGCAGACAACTGCAGTGCACACCCAGATTTTCAGTTCAGCAATGTAAAACTGGTCATTCTGCCCCCAAATACAACATCTAAACTACAGCCCTGTGATGCAGGGACAATTCAGGCTGTAAAAATTAATTATCGGAAGAAACTACTGCGACACAGTCTTTCCAAAATGGATGAGTGCTCTACAACAACTGAAATATCTATGTCATTGTTCTGGATGCCATTTTATGGATAAAGTTAGTGTGTGATGCTCTGTCTGCATACACCATCGAAAAGTGTTTTGCCAGTTGTTGCTTTTCTGTCAGTATTCAAGCCATAAAGCCAGAAAGCGAGGAGAGTGAACAAGACGTGCATTTATCAATGGAACCTCTTCTCAGTGGCATGACTTTGGAAGAATATGCCGATATGGACCACTGTCTAGAAACTTCTAATGTTATCTCAGGGCCAGACTGGGAGAAGGATATTCTTCAGAAAGGAAAATAGGCACTTCTCTAAATGTGGACAGTGATAGTGACAATGAGTCATTTGTTGGTGAAATTCTGCCTCAGATTATTTCACATTCTACAGTCATAGAACATTTAAAGGAGAATAAAGAATATGCTTTACAACATGGCAATCCCAGACTTTTGCTTCTTTGCTCAGAAATGGAGATACATGTTCAGACCAAACAGCTGAGTAAAAAATGTCAACAAAGAAGTATAATGGATTTCTTAAAGAAAAGTGATTAAGTGCATAGAATAAGATATATATCATCATAGCAAACTGTGCAGTTACTGTTACATCTGAAACAACTCTAAACTTTATGGCAATGTGAAGTTACCTTATAGATATGATTAATATTATCTTTGTTCATTTCACAAATCATATACATGTACATGTACTAACATATGTATATATTCATGAGATGTTCAAATATAAATTTGATTCACGTTGTTTGATAGATGTATATCTTTTATTATATAAAGTTATTTTGCAAGGAATGCTTGCAATATTTAAAAAGATTTATGAATAAAGGATCTGATACATGTACTGTGAGTATGGGTATTTTTTCTTCTTCAACAATGCTAACTACTGACCCTAGAAACCAGTCCATTTTCACACACCTCTTATGGAAGACCACCTGTCTTGAGAGACTGCTTTTGTTTGGCAGAAGGGGCGGTCTCTCATAACAAATTTTACTGTACCCACAATGACTTCATGTAACTAGCATATGCTATGTTTCAACACACTCTACGTAAAAGATACAGAAACAGCTGCACATCTAGGAGTTTGGGACCTATGTAAGCAAGCATGGGTCAGAGGGACAAGCCTGTCACAATCATGATTGGGTCAAAAAGGTGACAAAAATTGAAATCTGCTAAGAGTACTGATTTACAATGATGACTGTTTATACCCATATGGCTACTTCTCAAAGAACCGAAATCTTGACCAGTTCAGAACAAGAAAAGAAGCAACACAACTTGGATGTCCCCATAAATACGATGCAACTAAAGGGCAAGAAATGAAGCAACACGACTTGGATGTCCCCATAAATACGATGCAACTAAAGGGCAAGAAATGAAGCAACACGACTTGGATGTCCCCATAAATATGATGCAATTAAAGGGCAAGAAATGAAGCAACATGACTTGGATGTCCCCATAAATATGATGCAACTAAAGGGCAAGAAATGAAGCAACACGACTTGAATGTCCCCATAAATATGATGCAACTAAAGGGCAAGAAATGAAGCAACATGACTTGGATGTCCCCATAAATACGATGCAACTAAACGGCAAGAAATGAAGCAACACAACTTGGATGTCCCCATAAATACGATGCAACTAAAGGGCAAGAAATGAAGCAACACAACTTGGATGTCCCCATAAATATGATGCAACTAAAGGGCAAGAAATGAAGCAACACAACTTGGATGTCCCCATAAATACGATGCAACTAAAGGGCAAGAAATGAAGCAACACAACTTGGATGTCCCCATAAATATGATGCAACTAAAGGGCAAGAAATGAAGCAACACGACTTGGATGTCCCCATAAATATGATGCAATTAAAGGGCAAGAAATGAAGCAACACGACTTGGATGTCCCCATAAATATGATGCAACTAAAGGGTAAAGATTTAAGTAAAATACTGGGGCCATAACTGTAAGATATTGTTAAATAATAGTGCAAACTGAACTTAACTGATATCTCATCTCATTAATGAAGAGACTCAAAGGAAATTTGGTTTCAGTGCATGACAAAAGAAACAAAATGTCGATGCAACTTAAAGACAATGTATTGCAATGTACTAAGTCAAACAGGGGCCATAACTCCTTTAAATTTTGCTGGAAAATTTTGAAAATCAAACTTGACCGAGGTTTTTCTAATTGAAATTTATTTTCAATCTATTAAGTCCTTCAAAAGATACTGGGCAAAAACAAAATTATAACACAATAGGACAACAATCCAAGTCAAACAGGGTCCTTAACTCTGTTAAGTTTTGTTACTAAAACCAGAACCACAACCTAGATCTTCTTAATCTAAAACTAAGTTTAGTCAAAAGTTACTACATGGAAACAAACTTTGTGACATGATGTGATGCACAAGCATGGACAACACTTTGGTCCACATCCATACATATGGCAATGGGCCTCAAAATAAAAAAAAATCACCCTGTGGCTACCTATGTAGTCCTACCTTGTAGACTGTGGCTACCTATGTAGTCCTACCTTGTAGATGGTGCATTCCTGTCTGTTGGCCACCTTGCTGTTGTAGTAATTGTTGTTGTTGTTGCTGTTGTTGCTGCTGCTGCTGTTGTTGTTGCTGTTGTTGTTGCTGCTGCTGTTGTTGCTGCTGCTGACTGACTGGTGAAGGCTGGGATGTTTGCAGAGACTGCGGAGATGGTTGCTGCTGTGGCAACATTGATGCAAATGCTAAAAATAGTAATTAATACATGCATGCACAAGGAAACGGTCTCATTCTAACTGCTTTATTATATTAGTAAACATAAACCAGAAAATTACTATCCATAATTTCTTAAAATTTTGCTCAGTGAATTAAAAAAGATTATTTCCTGATGAATCATATGACAGCTGTCACAGGTACATGACAGCTGTCACAGGTACATGATAGCTGTCACAGATACATGCATTCTGTAAAAGAGAACACCTAATGTTTTGCTACAACTATAGGTCCTAAATAAAGTAACACACAGAAGTGAAAACCAGCAAACAATTAAATTCTCTACCAAGTGAAATTACAAGGAACACAGTATTATTAATTAAATCCCAAATAATCTTTAATGCATTATCACCAGTTCAAAAATACAGAATGTTCTGCATGAATTCCAACAGTATTGAGGTAGATTGGCATAGTTCGCCCAGTCTGATAGCCCCTCATGTGAGGATGCTCTCTGCAAAATGTTTTCAAAAATGACCGAGTTCTTTTTGGGTGGAAGTCAACACACTTGATGGAAAGGTAAATAAATTTAAATAAATGTTGTTGTTGTTGTTATAGGGTTTAATGCCATTTTTCAGCACAAGATAGGCTATACATGGTGGCCAATATTAATGGTGGAGGAAGAACCCGGGAAGACCCCGGAAAGAACCACTGACCCACGAGAAGCTACCGGCAAGCTCTCTCACATATCCACACTGGCCGAGCCCGAGACTCAAACCTATGCAGACAGAGGTGAGATGGCAGTGATCCATAACGGACAGCGCTTTAGACCACTCGCCCACTGGGGGACCCAATTTAAGTAGATGTAAAACAGGAATTCTGCCCATTGTGCCACCATGCCCCACTAACTTGGTGGGTTCTGTACAATAAATAGGGAATGGGATGGTACAATAGCATGCATCAAGGGGGAAAATGGAGACTGTTAAGCCACCTGAACCCACAGCTATGGTTGGCTCAAAACTGGTGTTGTCCTGTCCAAACAAAAAGGGAAAACAGGTGGTTGTTAAGCCACCCTGTGTAAACTGTATGGAAAAATATCCCATTTAATATGCACATTATGTTATAATGCTTGCATTATACATTTCCAAAACTGAGTTTTGTGGCAAAATCAAGTGTGCTTGGCTTTAACTAGGTACTAAAGATCAGTGTGGGAAAACTGTATGGATGACTAGTTTGATGTACATGAAGCACATTATAAAAAATGAATTAAGAATCTATCCATGCTGAAGTGTGGTACAGGTACATGGACTGATTACAGGATATGTGCATTGTCGTGGTTACAAGAGACATGGCAAGGAGTCAATTTAATACAGTTATCTGTGAACTACAAGCAAAAGAAAATTAATTTTGACAGAGGGACTAACGTCCCATAAAGTTTAAAATAAGGAAGTATCATGTCCTCAATGAAATATTTAGATAAGCTGTTTTGCTGAATTCAGATAGTGAGTATGATGATTCATTTGATGCTTTATTGGTATGCAGGCAGTCCAGGTAATCAAATGGCCTAACTCACCAGGCAGCCAAATGGCCTAACTCACCAGGTAATCAAATGGCCTAACTCACCAGGTAGTGCAAGGCTGACCAGGCAGTGCAAGGCTGACAGCCAGTTCTGACACACCTGTAGTTAATTCATTGGGTTAAACGATCAATCCCATTTGTTTGGGAAGTTCCAGTTCCTAGACTGGTTTTAACTATGGGGCAGTTGAAACAGCTGGTTTCAACAGATAACAATAACAATTTGACAAAGAACGGCTTAATGCTCAGCAGCCATCAACCCACTCAAGAGCAAAGACAAGTCACAGCAAATTACCAACCTTAGTCAAGTTAGGTGTTAATAAAGCTATTGCAAAGGACTACCTTACAACACTGCCAGAAAAGCACAGGCTTGAATCCAACACTTTTGTATTTTTTATGCTATGATGCCAAGGAACCTGCATGTCTATGATGACCATCCTATTATCGAGCCTAGTGGAACAGCTTCATACAGAAAGATCAGTGCCATTCCAAACAACATGGAAAATTACATGGCCTTTTTGGTGGAGCTACTGCTGTTGATCAATGGCCTTCAGTTTAGATGCTAATATGCCACTAAATATCTCATTAAAAAAATTAGTGAGCAAACAATAGGCAGTAAGTATAAAACATGAATCACAACATGCATCAGCAACAGTGCTGGAAAATATGGTCTGAATAAACAAAGTCCAAAAACAAGGCAAACTCACAAAAATATTGTTCTAATTCAAACAAATAATGTATATCACCTGTTGAAGAATGATTATTGCACAAAATAAATCCAAATGCATGGGTGGATGGCTGAAATTCACACATATATTGGCAAGGATTTCATTAGCTCCATGTCATGGCAACTTTAGGTTGCAAGTCCATTCCTTTTCTGCAGTACTGATCGATTTTCTTGTATATTATACAAAGTGCCTTATGTTTCAAGGCTGCATCTTTTCTCAGCCACATGATGAAGTTTTAGTCCATCTACTGCTGAATGTGCACTTTCCAGGCATTTAGCGATGATTGCTCATAGAGACACTCTGTGTTGCTAATGAACCATCCCTGCTTGATTTGTGAAGTAAAAGAGCACATTACTTATTACATCGTGTGAAAGGGACGCTATGGGCAATGATTACTTCCCTTGGGTTATGATATGGCAGAACAGCTAGCATATGACAGAAAAATACAACTGTAATAGTCACAAAATGTAAATTAAATTACTTGAAAACAAACTTTTTCATCCTTTTTATTTTTAAGCAAACTCTCTCAAACTGAAGACTTTCTCAATGGCATTCCATGACTCTTAATGACCACACAAACTCTGTTATAATAAATCAGGGAAGTTATATATTCAAAGGAGAATACAAATTTTTAAGTAAATCATGATTCTCCAAGAATACCTAATCACATTAACATCAGAAATAAAAGCCCACTTCCTTCTGATCCCACCCCTACTAAAGTAAAAAATTGTCTTTTCCCATCCATTTCATATAGACAAAAGGCAATAACTCTTGCCCCTTGCCACTGCCAATTTTTAACCTGAGTGATAATGAACATAGATGTTCGCATGTCAGGGCGGCTGGGAGGGTTTGCAAGTAACGTGATCGCAAAAGTATTCTCTGAGAAACATAATTTACTTATTTTGCTTTTGCCTTCAGAAACGTTCCCCAATGCCATTAATGTTAGGAGAATAGGAGGAGGGAATGCTGAGCATATGACTTCTATCTCAAGTATCCTTCTAGGGAAATATGGCTGGTTTCCCCAAGTGAATGATTCCCCCGTTTTTCCAAACTGATATGCAGCATAGCTTAAAGTCACATGATTGTGATTCAGTTAAGATGAGTATCAAAATCTTCTTACCTACAAAATTTCACAGGTGAATCAATCCAGTGAAGCTAATAGGCTGTCTGACCATTAATTGGGTCTGGTGGTCATCTGGGTCACTGACATAGAACGCACCAAATCCAGAGTTTGCCTCTGCAAAGCTAAATCTAAGTTGACTGAATTATAGCCAATCACTTCTATATCTTGGATCCAAACATTACATTCATATGCGAGGCTCACAAAGATTGCTCAAATCTCATGAGCTGAAATCTTCATGAGATGACATTGATCTTGCGATATTGCATAGTATACCTAACATATAACACATCTCAACCATGAAGACAGAGCTTGAGTGTGATTCCAGCTTTCACTGGAAGAAAGAGTCATTGGCGTGTGCCACGACTTGCCTTCATACTTTTCAAGTAGTATTTGAGAGCATGAACAGGGTCTTGCACGTCTGCTGCTCTCGATTTGTCTATGGAAGAGAGCAAGTGTATGACACTTCTCTGACTGCCGACTGACAGTAACCTATTCTTGGCTACAAATCCTGGTTGTTTCATGAGGACCACCGAACCATCTGGTCTGAATGGAAGATTGTTCAGATCAGCTGAAAGGGCATGAAGAGGCTAAGGCTATCAGGAAACGTGTTTGGTGTGATAGCAAAGTGTGAGCTAAAGGCTTGAATTTATTTGAATTGAGGCATGTTATAATAAAGGACAGATTCCATTTGGGAAAAAGGGTTAGTGATTTTGGTTGCTGAAAATCACAAATGGCTAACAAATCCAACCAGTCTTTATCATGACCGATATTGTATCTACCATGTCTAAAAGTGTCAGAGATCATTGAGTGGAAGCTTTGATAGCAATTGGAGCCAAATTTTTCTCCTCATAAAGCCAGAGAAAAAGTTGGCTAGTTGGGTAATGAGGCACTCACAGGGATAATGCTACGGATATGGCACCATTCCTTGAACACCTGCTATTTTCTCCTTGAAACCCTTCTGATTGGAGGGCCTCCTTGCTCATGAGATTCTATCCACAAAAGAAAGTTTAAAGTTATTTTTTATTCTGCAAGGCTGTTCTGATAAGAGCCATGCATCAAGAATAAGATGTTCCAGGAAGGACTGGAATACTTCTGACTGGTTTCTTGAGATGATTCAGCCTGGCTGGAATCTTACTGGGTAGACTTGTCCCATCTGAGTGGGCAATCAGAATCAGTTTGCAATAATTCCCCATAATTTCTATATTTTTTTTGGTACCAAGCCTGCAAAGGCCCAAAACCCTTCCCAGCTTATTGACAATGCATCTGGGCCTGGAAATGGGGAGATGAAGGTGGGCAACTTATGGTTCATCAGGTCGCAATAAGATCTATCATTCGGAACCCCCAAATTCTGAAAATCTGAAGAAAGACTGATGATGAGGAGACCATTCTATGTGAATGATTTGACCCAATTTGGATAGTGTCTCTGTAAGGTCAAAGGGTCTGCCAGGAATTTGTTGAATTTATATGTTGATGTTGAGTTCCTTGCACCAACGAAAAACTGAAGAAACAGAACAGAATACACAGATTAGGTAATCTGGTGCCCCCTTTTTAAGGAGGTAGGTCACCACCAATAAGTTGTCTGACATGATGAGGACCATTTTTCTTAAGATGATTCTTCTTGAATTGGAAGGCATTCATAATAGCTTTCATTTCAAGAAGACTGATGTGACACTGACCATGCAGAATCATTTCTGCTTGTGGCTTCTCCAGAGAGACTCCCATATCAGCCAATTCTGGCTGTGCCACTGATTGAGGAATGCTTTTACTGCAAGTGTGAACATGACTTATTGAATGAGGAAATGGAGAATGGGCGCCACTGAGCTAGCAATGTCATCTGCAAGGGGTACATTAAAAGATGGCCAAGAGGAATCAAGTCCGCTGCCACATTTAAAAATCTAAAGGGTTGCAAGAATTCACATGCTGAAATCCAAACCTTCATGGAAACGGACCCTACCAGATCTACAATATGGGTTTAAGGCTGATGAGAAATTCCATAACCAGGTGTACAAAACACTGGACAGATGAAGGTCAAATCTGTCCCAGTTCACAAGAAAGACTAGGTGATGTGAAAGAAAAAAATCATTCCTGCCCTGAAGTAGAATCACATTTTGGAGAATGTCATTCAAATAATGTTGGAGATGGCTGTCCACCAGCAGGCTGGCTATAGGTGCTGTGATTAACATGTCAACATCTGTCAACAGGAGGCTTGAAGGCTGAGAAAGTCAGATTTTTGCTTCCATGGCAATTTTGTCTCCTAATATGATTAGGCTGTTGTCGTCTGGTTTTGGGCTGAAATCTAAACAGTCCTTGAATATAAAGATCCCAGATTGCCAGCTGGTGCGGTTGGATGGCTGGGATCACTTGACAATGAAGAAAAGACCAGTTTTTGATCCAATAGATCCTGTAATGGCCCCAAGTGTGTGACATACAGGCTCTAAGGCTATGCTCAGAATGCAGGACGACTTAACACATACTGTGCTGCCTAAAATTGGGGGAATGCTGCATGTTAGAAAAGTGCATCTTGTACAACCCAGGCATGTACCATGGTTGTCTTCACTAGCCTTTAATTTTCATATTTAATGCATTTGGTTGCCATTTCAGACTGAAACAACACAAAATTAAAGAAAATTAGTGTAAAATAGTATAAGAAGAAATTCAGGGTGTAAATAATATGAAATTACATACCAGTTACTAACATATTATGGTAAAAAATTACATTGACAGGCTAACAATAATAGCATGGTCACCATTTTGGTATAATGAGTCTAAAAGGCTAAGTCCGTAAATGGCATATCCATCCAAAATACTGGAGAAAATATAAATGTATACCATCTGTGTAGTAATAATTAAGAAACACAATACTTCCAAATCTGGCAATAACTACTGATAAAAATGTAGAATATAGAATCGGATTTCAGGAGGTAATTCCATGCATATATCAATAAAGTAGCAAAGCTTAAAACTGGCTACACGTGGCTCTGACAAGGGGAGGTAATGGGCAAGAGTTATTATGAAATAGATGGGAAAACATGGTTTTCATCTTTTAGTACAGCTGGATTCGGGAGAAAGTAGGCTTATATCCTAGTTCTGTGAAAATGTCAACTCAGTATACTATATCTTATCAGTCAGCCCCATCTTCAAAGAGTTCTGACAATGCCTGACATTACAATCACACCATACTGTCCTTAGGTCAGTCAAATGAGCACACAAGCAAGTTATCAGCCTGTTCATTTAGGTAGCGAATAATGTCATTGGCTGCATGTTTGTCTATGTTATCCTTGTACCACATTTAATATTGCAAATACAGATAGCAGAAGGGATGCATCATGGGGAAGTTCAAGGCACATCACAGGGACATACAGATAAGAATGGAACATCATCTTAAAATCACATCTTTATAATAGATGGGATCTTGGGTCCCTGAGAGTCCTGAAGAAGTGTGAACAGATGGACAAACAGAATGGTGGAAAAAGTAGGACTTAATTACACTTATGTGTTCCTATTTAATTAAAACTGGCTTAGTCAACAAGGAGTGATGACAATCTGCAAAATGGACAATGAAAGATAACAGAAATTACCAGATGGTGCTGTGCTAGGAACTTTGAATTCCATCATTGAGGCAGGTACCAGTGGTGCTGGTGAAAGGGTTTTCAATGGTGGACTTACTGTAATTAAAAAAACGTACATAAGAACATAGCACCACCAAATGTGTGATGACTGAAATTCAATGAATACTTCTTTCTAAACGATGCAGTGTTCATAACGACACAACTACACTAGGCCCCCCACAAAAATGTGTGCTTCCTATTGCACTGGTTTTAAAATTAGGGTAGGTAGGTAGGTTTTTAAAATAAATAATATATATAAATAATGTACTCTGCACTTAAGTACTGGGCTAAAACCAGCTCAGTTAGATGCACAAATCAATTTTGGGAATTTTAACAACAAAAACTGGAATGGTCAGCCAACCAGAAACACACATATTTTTTATTTGCCTTATGAGGAGATATCTCTGCATTGTTTATTTTTTTTATGATTTTTGCAACTTCATCTCAGATTACACAAATTCCATATTGCAAAATAGAATTAAATATTTAGACAATTCCAGAATCATACACACATTTTAAAAATGAAGTTTTTGGAAGGAATAAAACTAATTTTAATTATGTAATACCTACCTGTCACTATTATCAAGCTCTAACTTTCCGCATGAAAAGACCTCATCTGTGCTAGATACAACAACTCCCTGTTCCTGAGAGTTCTTAGAACACATGCATGTATTGACAGTCTCATCCACATCAACGGTCTGTGCTAGATTCAACAACTCCCTGTTCCTGAGAGTTCTTAGAACACATGCATGTATTGACACAGTCTGATCTACATCAATGGTCTGTGCTAGATGAGACAAATCCCTGTTCCTGAGAGTTCTTAGAACACATGCATGTATTGACAGTCTCATCCACATCAACGGTCTGTGCTAGATGCAACAACTACATGTTCCTGAGAGTTCTTAGAACATGTGCATGTATTAACCCAGTCTAATCTACATCAACGGTCTGTGCTAGATTCAACAACTCCCTGTTGCAACAACTCCCTGTTCCTGAGAGTTCTTAGAACATGTGCATGTACTAACCCAGTCTAATCTACATCAATGGTCTGTGCTAGATGCAACAACTCCCTGTTGCAACAACTCCCTGTTCCTGAGAGTTCTTAGAACATGTGCATGTATTAACCCAGTCTAATCTACATCATTGGTCTGTGCTAGATGCAACAACTCCCTGTTGCAACAACTCCCTGTTCCTGAGAGTTCTTAGAACACGTGCATGTACTAACCCAGTCTAATCTACATCAATGGTCTGTGCTAGATGCAACAACTCCCTGTTGCAACAACTCCCTGTTCCTGAGAGTTCTTAGAACACGTGCATGTACTAACCCAGTCTAATCTACATCAATGGTCTTTGTTCTACAGAGCATCCTCATTCTTTCCAGGATGTGTGGCTAATGAAGGACATCAAGGACGGCTAGAAGGTGGGCATCCAATAGTAGTATGTAAGTATCGAATAATTAAAATTAGTTTTACTGACCCCAAAAACATTTTAATGTCAGTAAAAGCTTACCTGTCAATATCATTAAGATGAATTTGTCAGTAAGGAGGGTGGCTGATGGACTTTGAGAAGAGTAAAATGTGGAACAATTACTCACCTTCCAGTCCAAGCAGTCAACTGCAGTTATGTGTGGCAATTGTCTGGGTCACATATTGTACAGCAATGACTGGACCCAGAGAGAAAATACTTTGGTTCTAGTTTGTTAACAAAAGGTAAAAAAAAGAGGTGAATGCAAGCACTAAAATGCAGTCTTCATAACATTGTCTAAAGATGAATGGTTGAAATATACCCAATAAGTGGCAATAGCCTAGACACCATGGGCTTGATCTTCAAAAAACTATAAGTCTCTTTTTTTTGAGAGCTGCATAAGCTCTCTTGACAGTGAGCGAAATCTATCAAGAGATAGTGAATGCTGAAATATCAGCTGAACTCCTTGAGGGGAGATAAATCCTTTTCCTACCATTCCTTTTCCCTCTAGCAGATGCTAAATAGAACCTCAGTGCCCTACTTGGGCAAAGGAGTCTATCACAATCATCTCCAGCACAGACACTCACACTGGGGTTTTCAATCAGGGATGGAAATACAGATGGAAGTTGGATTTTTGGCAAGGAAACCAGGCTGACATAACAGGGCTATGGAATCATAAAATACCCACTTAAGTGTAAACATCTTTCTTCAATTGGTAAAGGATGAACCTCACTTATTCTCCATCCTGATGCAATGGCCAGATTAGAGATGATTTTAAGCGGAAAATTTTCAAAAAAAGCCTTATGGTATTTTGTCAATGCCCATAAAACATAAGCTCCATATAGGTGTAAAAGAGCATGACTTGGGTCTCTGTAGCTCGAAATACTTGATAAGATGCGAAAAGTAAGGATATGAACCAATGGACTGACCTTGGAAAATGTAAGAGTGCTTGAAAGGGCAGCCCTATAACCTTGATTGTAGAGGCTGAACAAGATCTCTCCTCAAAAAGGAGAAGAAAATCCGCTACTGCAGTAAGAGAGGGTTGGCAGGGATTAACACATTTCCTAGCACACCAATCACAGTTGATTTTCCACTTTGCTTCGTGGACATTGGCCAGGTCTGTACAATGCAGTTGGCTACAATGCTCAAAAGCATTGTTTGAGATGAACCAAGCATGAAGGTGGAGATCTGGGGATTGGTGTGAACATCTGTGTTGTGAGAGAAGACTGTCCCCTGGAGGTGATACCCTTGGTGTGTCAATCAACAGTTTGAGCAAGTCGTTGAACCATGATCTCTGAGGCCACAGAGGTGCAATCAGAATGATCGATGCAGTCAACATCCTGATCTTATGCAATACTTGTGAAATCAACCAGAAGGGCAGGAATGCATAATCAGTCAGTCGATCTCAATTTTGACTGAAAGCATCTGCTGCACAGGCTGCCTCATCTAGAACTTGGGAGACATAAAATGGAAGCTTGTTGTTGAGTTTTGTCACAAATAAGTCCACTAGAGGTAGCTCCCATAGAATGAAACAGAAACTCTGCTTGATGAAGAGACCATTCTGTTTGGATTACCATGTCTGTTCTGAACAGTCTGTCTGCCAGAATATTTCTCTTTCCTGGAATGTAATGAACTCTGGGTGTAATTCCATCTGACTGTGCACAACAAAGAAGGTTAAAGATTTCCATGCAGAGGGAAGGAGCACAAGTACCTCCTTGTTGTATGAGGTATACAACCACTTATATGTTGTCTGAGGTATACAACCACTTATATGTTGTCTGAGGTATACAACCACTTATATGTTGTCTGAGGTATACAACCACTTATATGTTGTCTGAGGTATACAACCACTTATATGTTGTCTGAGGTATACAACCACTTATATGTTGTCTGAGGTATACAACCATTTATATGTTGTCTGAGGTATACAACCACTTATATGTTGTCTGAGGTATATAACCACTTATATGTTGTCTGAAGCATACAACCACTTATGTGTTGTCTGAGGTATACAACCACTTATATGTTGTCTGAGGTATACAACCACTTATATGTTGTCTGAGGTATACAACCACTTATATGTTGTCTGAGGTATACAACCACTTATATGTTGTCTGAGGTATACAACCACTTATATATTGTCTGAAGCATACAACCACTTATGTGTTGTCTGAGGTATACAACCACTTATATGTTGTCTGAGGTATACAACCACTTATATGTTGTCTGAGGTATACAACCACTTATATGTTGTCTGAGGTATACAACCACTTATATGTTGTCTGAGGTATACAACCATTTATATGTTGTCTGAGGTATACAACCACTTATATGTTGTCTGAGGTATATAACCACTTATATGTTGTCTGAAGCATACAACCACTTATGTGTTGTCTGAGGTATACAACCACTTATATGTTGTCTGAGGTATACAACCACTTATATGTTGTCTGAGGTATACAACCACTTATATGTTGTCTGAGGTATACAACCACTTATATGTTGTCTGAGGTATACAACCACTTATATATTGTCTGAAGCATACAACCACTTATGTGTTGTCTGAGGTATACAACCACTTATATGTTGTCTGAGGTATACAACCACTTATATGTTGTCTGAGGTATACAACCACTTATATGTTGTCTGAGGTATACAACCACTTATATGTTGTCTGAGGTATACAACCATTTATATGTTGTCTGTGGAGATCATGATGAAATGCCATTTGAGGTGCTCTATGCATCCTTTTTGGATCACAGCTTTCATTTCTAAATTCTTCCTGTGACCTATGGCAATGGTGAAGTAGTCCTTCTGGCTCTAAATGAGTCCCACTCCAACCTGAATCTGATGCATCTATGTACAGATGTAAGGGAACTCTTCTCAGAAACATATCTTGATTATACCACCACTTAAGGTGGTACTCATAAAGTCAACCCTAGAGAAATCTGAATTGAGTGAGGATCCCTGTGGGGTTTCCAAACATGAGAAACTGAAGAGGACATAAATGAAGTCTCCCTGGGGATACCAGATATGACAGTGAATTCAAGATTCCCTGAAGGGAGAACTACAGACGAGCTGACCATGAAGTCTTGGTCTGTAACATCCTTAAAAGTATATTGATTTTTTGTAACCTCTCTGGGGGAACATGAACCTGGCCCAGGGAGGTAAGGAAATTTATTCCTATGTGCACAAAATCTTGAGAGGGAACAAGCTCCCGTTTCTGCCAAAAGATCCTAGGTGTTGAGACTTGACTGAACATCGTGTCATGGAACTGAAATACTTCCTGTCCGAACGAGAACAAAAAATATTTTTGTACACAATAAAAAAGTAGGATCTGGAATTATGCATCCTGAAGATCAATGGAACTGTCCAGTTGGCCAGTTTGATAGCATTCCAAACTGAAGCTGCAGTTTCCATATTGAAAGTTTTCGCTTGCAGAATCTGTTTATGGCACAGGAAGGTCGATGATAAGACTCAGTTTTCTGTGCTTTTTGTGTATCTGAACCCACTCCACTGCACCCTTCTGAAGAAGGATGTGCCCTTCTTCTGTAAATTTTAAAAAGTTTGATTAAAAATAATAAGTGTCCTTGAGAGAGGAGGTGAAGTGTAGACATAAACCCTCCTTCACAATACTAAGGACCCACTGACCTTTTGTGGTGCTTGACCAGGCCTCCTTAAAGAGGGCTAATTGAGCACCTACCTGTATTAAAGGAAGAAGTATGCACTTCAGGAGAAGTGAGGTGTCCCTAGGAATTACCTCTCTTTCCTCCTTTTGCCTCACAGTATATGTGAGATTTAATTGATCCAGAAGGGAAAGAATGTGCTTCCTTCCTCTTCAAATACATGTGACAGCTTCTAGCAAGGTTCCAAGTGTCACTGAACATAGGCAACACACTGGACATAAGTCATTCAACTGTCCATTTTGTACATGATAAATAAGTGAGTGTCCCATGGGCCATTCCTATGCCCACACTTACCAACTGTTTGAGACAGCTGAAAAATTAAATTTCTAACACTAGAAACTCTACTCTGACAAAATAACAGAGAAATTATGATATAATAAGGGTTGTGTTAGCATCATTTTATCTCTTTACAACTGTTTTTGTAAACAAGAATGTCTGAGTTTATTATGTTTATTCAATTTATCACTTAAGAAATCCAAAACATCATTGTAGAGTAGGAGCAATGTTATAAAAAAAAACTACTAAGACATTTAAAGGGACCTAGAATCTATTAATAACAACTATTATGAGATTCTGTGTTGTGACTATATTACTGCAGGACTTAAAAATAATAAGAGCAATATCTGAACCCCCAGACTGTAAAACTGCTGTAATTGGATGAATACTTATTACTACCAAACTGTCCCCCATATTGTAAAACTTGAAATTGGATGAGTACTTATTACTACCAAACTGTCCTCCAGATTGTAAAACTGTTGTAATTTGATGAGTACTTATTACTACCAAACTGTCCTCCAGATTGTAAAACTGTTGTAATTTGATGAGTACTTATTACTACCAAACTGTCCTCCAGATTGTAAAACTGTTGTAATTGGATGAATACTTATTACTACCAAACTGTCCCCCATATTGTAAAACTTGAAATTGGATGAGTACTTATTACTACCAAACTGTCCTCCAGATTGTAAAACTGTTGTAATTTGATGAGTACTTATTACTACCAAACTGTCCTCCAGATTGTAAAACTGCTGTAATTGGATGAATACTTATTACTACCAAACTGTCCTCCAGATTGTAAAACTGTTGTAATTGGATGAGTACTTATTACTACCAAACTGTCTCCTGATTGTAAAACTGTTGTAATTGGATGAGTACTTATTACTACCAAACTGTCCCCCAGATTGTAAAACTGTTGTAATTGGATGAGTACTTATTACTACCAAACTGTCCCCCAGATAGTAAAACTGTTGTAATTGGATGAGTACTTATTACTACCAAACTGTCCCCCAGATTGTAAAACTGTTGTAATTGGATGAGTACTTATTACTACCAAACTGTTCCCCATATTGTAAAACTGTTGTAATTGGATGAGTACTTATTACTACCAAACTGTCCCCCAGATTGTAAAACTTGTAATTGGATGAGTACTTATTACTACCAAACTGTCCCCCAGACTGTAAAACTGTTGTGACTGAATGAGTACTTATTACTACCAAACTCTCCCCTAGATTGTAAAACTTGTAATTGGATAAGTACTTATTACTACCAAACTGTTCCCCAGATTGTAAAACTGTTGTAATTGGATGAGTACTTATTAATACCAAACTGTCCCCCAGATTGTAAAACTTGTAACTGGATGAGTACTTATTACTACCAAACTGTCCCCCAGACTGTAAAACTGTTGTAACTGGATGAGTACTTATTACCACCAAACTGTCCCCCAGATTGTAACACTGTTGTAATTGGATGAGTACTTATTACTACCAAACTTCCCCACACCCATTATACTAGGAGGGGAAAAGGTGGGTGGCTCATTATGCAAACAACACAAATATGAAAATTATCAATGTTAATTTAATCCATTTTTTAAATTTGATAAATACAGACAGAGCTTTTATGTTCATTATATAGAACTAATAATGACATGCCCTGGTTATTAGCATGAAACCATTGCACTTGTAGACATTTTCTCGAAACAGTGTTTCCATGTGTTGACAATGCAAGAGTCCTAAGAAATCTCTAGAACTCCCTGTTGGTGCATCTAGCATGGACAAGGTCTTTCAATGTGAAAAGGTAAAGTTTAATAATAGTGACAGGTAAGCTACTACTGACATTAAATCAGAATTTCATATACAAATCACACTGCAGAAACTTCCCCCATATTATATACATATCAAGTCACATGACTCTGCCGGCATTAATGGATGGATTGCTAACTCCACCCACCTGACCTTCAAATATTGATTGCAACTAAAAAAGGCTTGCTGACCATTATCATTGGCTAGGGGCTTGCTGATTAGCTATGACATGCTTACAACTGCCATTATGACAAATAAAAATACAAATAATCATACCGTCAAAGTTTCTGATCCAAATTTCATTAAACTTTGGTTGTTACATTAATTGCTAAGTTAATAAGTAGGTTGTAGAGCTATCACTGCTGCTGCAACCAATCAATTAGTGTCTAACAAAATAAGATTCATGCAGAATCTAATGCAAATCAATCGCAATTGTGGAACACTCCCCAATGTTTACACTGCTTTCCAACCATGATCCAGTGGTCATAACCCAAAATCTATTAGAATCCAATGTGTATTCCTGCTACAAATGGACATTTTGAATTTTGTATACATTTTTTTAAAAACTGTTGATGTGATTGTATGTTTCACCTTTGACCCTCCCAGGGACAATAAGGAAGGAGCCCAAAGTCTTTAGTCCTCTCACTAATGGTTATCACATAAAAGAACCTATGTACATGCATGAAGTTTTCTGAATTTCTTGCAGCAGTTTAGATGGAATAGTCACAGACAGAAAGAGGAACCGACAAAGGGTAGCAATTTTTTTTTTACTGCAAAAATAAGTTTAAACAAATCTATGTAAATTACTGCTACATTAAGTATGAATAAATCTATACTGCATATACCTGCTAATAAGCTGACCTTTTTATTACTGAAAATTCAATTCATACAGATTAGGGGTTGTATTTTAAGTACATACAACTTTTTTATTAATTTGTGGATCACACTGGAAACTTGATGTTTGCAGTACATCAAAATAGTCAATTCAAATATTTCTTTTGTTTTCATGCCACTATTCCAATTCACAAATACATACAAGTTATGCACTGTTTTTATGTTTCATGATAGTATTAGATATACAATACTTGTATCTACCGTTATTTAGACTTTAACAATTTGAAAATATTAGCAGTAAATTAAATAATACCCACTGCAAAGTCCAGAAATTTTTGTTGACCATGATTGCTTACTAACAAGTATACTGCTTCCATGATTTTGCAAGTGCAACAACCTGTATCTGTATCAATATTTGTGTTTTGCTGTACAAACAGTTTGATGCAACAAAAGTGTTTATTTAACTTGTATCCTTTTCCATAAATTAGATTTAATTAACAAGTGATGATAATTCCCATGTTTTCTGCCAGTGAATATGGCCCAATAAACTCTTGGCTTGGCTTGTAATGGCAGAAATCACTTTGTTTTCCTTTTGATCATGCCACAAAATACTTGTTCAGTGCCAAGTAATGTAGAGTTCAACAACTTCCTGTGCCTGTTTGACCTTAATCCCTTCCCTTATAAAGTTAGTGTCCTCTGTTTTCCCACATGAGCATGCTTTATTCAAGCTGTGAGTTTGATACTTGCACAGTGACAAGTTACAGAGAGTGGTAATTTCAAATTCATAATATTATGACACATGTTCAATTGCATCCTTAATAGATTTCAGATTGTATGACTGTACTTATAGAGCGCAAGCTAAGTCTGTACATAAGCAGCCACATATGACAATGAAGCCGAGGAAATGGAAACAAGGTTTTTCTACAGTGATGTGACTACGATTTACAATGACTAGAGGATGATGGATGATTTCAAAACTTTATCAGACAATGAGGATGAATTCTTGGACTTTGTACCAGATATACTAAATAGTGTCATTTATAGCATAGTGTGAATCACAGAAGTGAGGACTTAACATTTATTGTTTATTTGCAAGGTGAGCTGAGAGTTTTACTGGATTGCTGACATAAGGAAGTGCTGCACAAGAACTAAGAAAGTCATCCAAATGATACCAAATAAATGAGTGACTGATGTTTGATCTAAGCATGTCATTTAAGGGATACCAAGTAAATGAGTGATTGTTCTTTGATCTAAGCATGTCACTCAAGTGATACCAAGTAAATGAGTGATTGATGTTTGATCTAAGCATGTCATTCAAGTGAAACCAAGTAAATGAGTGACTGATGTTTGATCTAAGCATGTCATTCAAGTGAAACCAAGTAAATAAGTGACTGATGTTTGATCTAAGCATGTTGTTCATGGGATACCAAGTAAATGAATGACTGATGTTTGATCTAAGCATGTCATTCAAGTGAAACCAAGTAAATGAGTGACCGATGTTTGATCTAAGCATGTAATTCAAGGGATACCAAGTAAATGAGTGACTGATGTTTGATCTAAGCATGTCATTCAAGTGAAACCAAGTAAATGAGTGACTGATGTTTGATCTAAGCATGTAATTCAAGGGATACCAAGTAAATGAGTGACCGATGTTTAATCTAAGCATGTCATTCAAGTGAAACCAAGTAAATGAGTGACTGATGTTTGAATTATCAATATTTTACTGTTCTTTGTGATTTCTTATATAAATTTCCATTGCAAATTCTGTGAAAATTAAAGAACAAGACATAACATTGATTTACAGTTCTGTACTTTCAAGTACATTATTTAATGTACAACAATGCTATCTAAATACATACTTGATCAAAAGTTTAAACAAAGTCTGTTTTTTATCAACTTACATTAGATTTTATGTTGATCATTTGTACCAAATTATTTTCTGCACGAGATATATGAACGTGTGCATGGATAGATAGTTAGTGATGAAAAGACAGACCGAATCACCAAATAAAATTACCTTTGCCATCATCTGTTACCGGAGTGTGTGCTCTCTCTGCAAATATACAAGACATTGACATTGACAAATCTTGGATTTGTGCAAGTAAAACATCATCCCTGTCAAGGTGACTGAATAAATGCATCTCATCAAGTTTGTAATTTTAGAATCCAAATTAAACTGCACAAATGTATGAAACATACAATGCAATGTGATTTACTGCATTCTAATTATTATCTCCAAACTGCTGCATCCTATTTATAAAATCTAATGACTCAAGAATAGATCTATAAATATTGATTTTTCTTTCAGGTGTCACTCTATCCTGCTCATGAAAGTTATTGACACTAGTACCACCATCAACTTGACTGCAAAATAGAAAGGTACTTAATACAGAATCTGCTGAGTGGTATTTATCAACAGATGGCCTTTATATACAGGTAAGAGTAATGTTGGTAGATTGAAGGATGTCATAAACCTGCAACATACTGACAGTGAGACAGACAAAGATAAAATGTAGGTAAATAGGTATGCTAAGTTAAAGAGCTTTGTTTTTATAGACACATCAGACAAAAAGCCTTCACGACTACCAGTCACTATAAACAAAACATCTTGAGACAGTTAACACTGGACTGCAGTCATATTGGGCAGGTGGTCACTTTATATTGATAAAATATACAGAAAAATTGGAGAGGACTGAAAACATAAGGTTACTCTAATGAGGAAGTCACTAAATGACCTGGTCATTGGACCAAGTCTGGCTGTATTTAAAAAAGAAAGCTGCAGAAAGTAGCATATATCTGCACCTACTAAATTTGTCCATCTGCTGAACAGAATTTCAAAAGACACAATGACATATTTTCTACTTAAAGGTTAAAAATTTGAAAAATCTTTGAATGTAAATTTGACATGCTTTTTGTAGAAATATAGGAGTAAATTAAAAATGGTACTTTTTTGGTAAAATTGAGAGAATTCTCTAAATTTACCATTAAACTACCAAAGAACCAGAGTTCAAAAGAACTAATTGTATTGCCTCCTTGACTCAGACTTAGTTGGCTGCTTATACATGGCAACACACCAGAATGAGCTGTCCATTCATTATTGTAAAGCTGATTCAGTGGTAATTTCAAGTAAAAATATTAAAATAATTGTCTGGTTTGGTTTTGTGGGGTTTAATGCCATTGTTTAAGCATTTGATAGCCTATAAATAGTGGCCAGTATATTTTGGTGAAGGAAGATACAGGAAGGAACCACCAACCTACAGGAAACTAGTGGCAAGTTTTCTTACATACTCACATTGTTCAAGCTGATACTCAACATCGTACAGACCGAGATGAGATTTATGAGTGACCTATAAAGACAAGCACCTCGAACTATTCTGCCACTGAGGACTCCAAAACCTTGTGTATAACAAATGGCCACAACTTACGCTCCACAAGAATACCATGAACAGCACAGTATAACCTGCCCCATGTTAAACTGAAAACTGAAATTTTGTGCTAAAACCATTTTTCTTCTTTCTGTCAGGTCTCTGATGCAGAACTAACACCATTGTGTGTAAACAATTTTTCTTTTTCAGTTGCAGTGACCATGACCTCTGAGCTTTTGCCACCAAATTGAAGTTCTTTATTTGTTCATGTGCAAGCCATCAACAAAGTTTGATAACCATGGATGATGGACAACTCAAGCTGCTGTGCACAAATAAAATTGATAACAGACTGATAGATGTAAGAATAGATGTAAGAATAGATGAACATTATAATATAATATGCTCTGCCATAGGAAAGGGAAAACAAAACAGCAAAAAGGGCAACTGGTACCTTTTCCTAATTTCTAAAGCTGAGAAAATATTCTGAATGTACAGATTATATCATGTCCAACTGGTAGTATCATAAAGTACTATCAAGTACTGCTACATTTTGAATCTACAGATCATATCATATCCAACTGGTAGTATCATAAAGTACTATCAAGTACTGCTACATTTTGAACCTACAGATTATATCATGTCCAACTGGTAGTATCATAAAGTACTATCAAGTACTGCTACATTTTGAATCTACAGATTATATCATGTCCAACTGGTAGTACCACAAAGTACAAAACATGTACTGCAATGTAGTGATAAGGGATCTGGTTGCTGTAATTTCCACTCACTTCTTTAAATCAATATGATATAAGAATCTTGAGAAATGAAAAAAAGTATAAGGTATTTAAACACTAGTAATACTGAAAATCATACAAAGAATAAGGAAACTTAAATTTACTACTTATTCAAACAGACCAAAATATCTGAATTCTGAAAGCACATTTCATTTTATCCATGCATTTTTAAGAACAACAAGCCTGCAAAATACAAGAACTATTGCTTGAGACTGTTATTAATGAAACAATTTGTACATACACTAATGACAGCAGAGTATTAAAGCTCACACGGCACTGATTTTAGGACAAAGCCACTGAATCAACATCATGTCAATCAAATTTCATAGTACATACAAATGTTTGTCCGGTAAATAATCCCACATTGCTGAATTAAACAAGTCCGGCTTTCTCAAAATCACTACTAATTAGGTCCAATCTTTAAATAAGTGTTGCATGAGCTACAATTACCAATTCTGTGTGAAATGGCCTGATTAATAAAGTTATAAGGTTCACCGATACACTGCACTGATTGTCACCAGTAACATCTTCCTTTTACATCATGGCATACATGACCTATTTAGCATACCAACTGTGGCAGTGTGATTTTAGTTCTTCATTGCATTCTTTATTTAAAGTAAAGTGGTTGAAGTTGGTCTCGACATGAAGATGGCAAAAACAAAGAAGTGATTCTACTGTCTTTCAATTTACTTAGCATCTTCACACTTTGGTGGTGTTGACTTCCTTTGATTATCAGTACTCAGACGAAACCACGGTGAAAGTGATTGATCCTGACATGTTTTTATTGAGCCCACAGAGGTGGTAATACTGTTTTATTGTTGTTGGCTGCATCAGCTTCCATTGATGCTAATCACTCAAACAAAAAAAGTGTAAGTATTGGCCTTGCCAAGTCTTTGCTTTATGCTCATATATGTGGTAGTTTTAAACACTTAAGCAACCACCTTTTGCCTCGGCAGTTTTATTCTCTTGTATTCTTTATCTGGCCTGTTGTAGAGGTAATCACAAAATTAAATACCTAATTATATGCAAACTCTGATGGGCAAAACCATGAGTTTAAGTACTAACGAAAATGTCTTTTTTCAACGTAACCATGAAAATTAAGCCCCACAAAAATAAATGATTAATTAATACTACAGTATATTGCAATGGTTGCCATGCAGAGAGATGGAGGGGCAGTTCTTGAGCTGCCTGCTCAACTTGATGAGGCATTGGACGCAAAGTAAATGAACCCATATGGTCACTGAGCGGTATGGATCGAGAGCAAGACAGCTGGATGGTATGATTGGCAAATAAAGTCATCAAAACTTATGTGCGGCTAGATGGTATGGATCGAGAGCCGGATGGCAGAATGGTATGATTGGCAAATGAAGTCATCATAATTTAGGTGTGGCTAGATGGTATGGACCAAGAGCCGGATGGCTGAATGGTAAAGCTGGCAGCTGAGACATCATCAAAACTGAGGTGTGACTAGGCAGTATGGATTGAGAGCCGGATGGCTGTATGGTACAGTTGGCAGTTGAGATATCATCAAAACTGAGGTGTGACTAGGCAGTATGGATTGAGAGCCAGATGGCTGTATGGTACAGTTGGTAGACAAGACAGCATCAAAAGTGAGGTACAGCTAAATGGCATAGCTCATTGAAGTCATTTATAAGCCCAACGTGCCTGTACTTCCACACCTGAAGATCATGTTTGGATGTGCAGGGGGATCTGAGCAAACCTGGGCGGCCTAGAATTGAGTGGACTCTCCCAGCAAAGTATCTAACTTCTCAACTAAAACAGATGAAGATGGAAGAACAGGGACAAAGTGGCCAGAACTAATCTACTGTGTCGTTACTTGTTGTGCTAAATATCACACTTGTAACCCCAAATCAATGCAGATGGTGAAGTCACAGCTTCCTCCATTTCCCCAGATGTAACAGCGTTGCCCACCAGGCTGGCCAAAGATAATGTACACTACTTGTTGAAAAATCTTTCATACATCCTAAAATAACAAAATCTTCAATGGATGGGTGAAAAGTAACACAAATTTCCAATGGATTTTCAGGAGATGAAGTGAATGATGTTGTAAGTTCACAAGCATAAGCTTAAACTGAGGCCACCAGCTGGTGGAAAGGGGAGGTAATGGGTATGAGTCATTGCCTTGTGCCTATATAATATAGACAAAAAAAGATGGATTTTTATCTTTGTATTAGGGCTTATATTCCTAATGTTAACCCTTTACCTCATACAACTGTCTTTGGACGCCTCTACAAAAGTCACATCGAAGCGCCTTTTGACGCTTCTACAAAAGTCCCATGGAAGTGCCTTTTGACGTCGGCTGTAAACATCAGCCATTTTAAGCCGGTTTTCATACAGCCACCTTCAGTGAAAACCCCTTATTAGATACTACATTCATTTCTGTGAATGACAATTACATCAGATCACGTGGTCACTGTTTATGTACTGGTCGATATCTGCTATTTAAAGTAACTGGGTCGTAATCTCCACTCTCCAAAATGGCGGTCGTGGATTTCATTCAGTACTTACGAAGTTTTCATGATTAGAATCACAACTATGAAAGATTCAATAACCTAGGTAAAGGCTCTGATATTGATATAGACTGCAATTAGTTTTTATAAATTATCAAATTTAGATGACTTAGTGATGTAGACACAGACGAAAAACTTGTAAATTTTGAGTATGAGAAATGGCAACTACGGTTGGCCACACGGCCTCACTGACATGATGGTGAACGAGTTCTCTCCAGATTTTAAAGCACATAACAAATTCTTCCGTGATAAATAAATACACAGCTATAACAATCGGACTTTACTCTTAAATTGTTCCACATATAATAGATGTGTACCAAAAATGTAAAATGGTTAAAATTGCTGTTAAACATAACATACACTACATTGCTTAACAGTTCACAGGCAGGCTATGTGTATGCGGTCGACTAGGTAACATGTTCTATTTATAGCGAGCTGCACTTTGTCACTATGCTCTATGAGGTAAAGGGTTAATGTGATGATGGAACTTATCTAAAGGAGAAATTCCAACACACTAAAGTTTGAAACAAATAGAAATGCATCAATTAAACATGGAAGCCCCATCACAGTGCATGAAAGGACTTCAACAACAAAAAAATCACCCAAGGCAAGACAGGTGGATAGTTTGTACATATGCCTTAATTAACACAAACCTTTGTCATGGTCTTTCAAGCTGATATCATTCAGCCGTTCTTGGTGTCAGAATATACCAGTAACATTTCTACATTGTTTGAAGTGGGAAGATTTGCAAGTAAGCCAGCTAAATTATTAGTTCTTTTTCATTTTTTACTTAGAAAGGAACAATGATTTTGTAATTTTGCTATTTATATGGATCTCCAACGTATTTCTGCTCAAATGAGAATTTTCAAGTCAAAATGGGGGGGGGAAAATGTATGCATATTTTGGATTGGGATAAAAACTTGAAATCAATATCAAGTCTATCAATATCAAGTCTACCAATATCAAGTCATTATATTCATATGCTTAAATTATTTACAAACATTCATATCTGGCTATCAAACTCTTTCACCACAGCAACAGCATAATGGTAGTCAAAATGCACCAATTTTATTCAGATGAAATTACATATTGCAAGTGAAAATCTGTTGATACCACTAAGGAGATGTGACAAGAAGATTCTGGACAAGTTATATGTCATAAGAAATGTTTCAGTGGAAACCCTATGTTAATATGCACACACACTGAGAAGGAGTAAGATTAATGCCTAGATGGCAACTATTTTGTGAGGTTAAACCAATGGGAATAAGACCATCCGTTCAAGAGGATTAGTGAAAAGAAAACTTTCAAGATGGCTGCTATGCGGCCACATTGGATGTCAGATCATCATGCCAGGACAATTTGTTCATTCATCTAGAAAGAGTAGCAATAACAAGATTTTCAAAATAGGCACTAGGGCAGCCATTTCTGGTTGAGGTGTCACCATTTTAATTTAGAAACAACTTCTGGAAGAAACCCCATGTCAGTAATATAACTTTCTGTTGGGAAGTAGTGATACCATGATTTTCAAGATGGCTGCCAAGGTGGTCATACTGGATGTCAGACAGGCACCAAGTTTATTTAAAATCAACAAAACAACTTAAGAAGTCTTCAGGTGAACCCAATGCTGTTATGATTTTCCATTCAGAAGGAATAACAAAAGCAAAATGTTCAAGATGGCTAACATGGTAACATGTTTTATGCCAGATCAGCACCATTTTAATTTAGGGCCAACTAGACATCATAAGAAGTCTTTCTGTGAAAACTCCATGTTGAAAGAGCATCCATCAGGAGTAGCAATAACAAGTCTGCCTTGCTGCCACATTGGATCTTCAATAGTCACAATTTTCATTTAGGACCAATGAGATACCATAAGAAGTCTTTCAATGACACATCAATATGACTTTCCATTCTGAAGGAGTAGTGATAAGATTTTCAAGATGGATGCTTAGGCTGCCAAACTGAACACCAGATCAGCACCAGCTATTTCGGACCAACTAGACATCATAAGAAGCATTATGGTTGTTGTTGTTGTTGTTGTTGTTGTGGGGTTTAACGCCATTTTTCAGCACACGATAGGCCATGCTTGGCGGCCAGTATTAATGGTGGAGGAAGAACCCGGGGAAAACCCCGGGAAGAACCACTGACCCACGAGAAGCTACTGGCAAGCTTTCTCACATACCCACATTGGCCGAATCCTAGACTCGAACCCACGCAGACAGAGGTGAGATGGCAGTGATCCATAATGGAGAAGAAGCATTATGGTGAAAACACGTCAATATGACTTTCCAATCATCAGAAGTAGCAATAACAAGATTTTCAAGATGTCCTTTGTGGTGGAAATATTGAATGTCTGAGCAGCACCATTTTCATTTAGAGCCATCCAGGCTATGTGATAAATGTATGTGTAAAGTTTCATGGCAATCCTATAAACTTGTGCAAACAGAAAGACAGACACCGGATGACAGACATCACACCATTCCATATGCTCTTCTGGTCTATGACCAAAAGGTTGCCAAAACAGCCATGCTGGAAATAAAATTGGCACCATTTTCATTTAGGACCAATTATATATCAATACAGAGAACTCCATGTTGATGTGGCCATCAATTCTTATAAGTGCCAATAACAAGATTTTTAATATTGTTATCATCATGCCCAAAATTCTAACACACCATATCAGCCAACGAAAATGGATTTTAACACAACATACCAGCCAATGAAAATGGATTTTAACACAACATACCAGCCAATGAAAATGGATTTCCAAGAGTTATGCCATGATGATGTCATTGAAAAACTGCATTGTCTACAACTGTTCTAAAAAAAAACCACTTTCAAACTGTGTTAAAATAAGGATAACAGTCTTAGTATTTAAGGATCTGAGTACACTAGTGATTGATTCTAATGTTGCAAATATCCATTTAAGTCATTTACTGACAGTAAAAACATCCTAAAATCCTCAAATATGATACTGATTTCCCTTATTTTCCACAGGCAAATATGTTTGCAGATTTTACTAACATACAATTTGACAGGCAATAAATATATGGACACTGATTGGAATTCTTCTCACCTTGTAGCTGGAATCCATGAAGCAGAATCTGATGTCGGGGATCTACTGTGAAATCTTTGCTGGTCACTGGAATGTCTGTTGTTGTTGACTGGAACAAAGATATAAAAAATGATACTCTATCTGCCAGCAAGTGCTCACAGAAGATATCTTCTACTAAAGCTGTCAGAAAGGACTGGTTTTGCCAGTTTTAAGCCATTCTCGGGCTACACATTGCAGCCAGTATATTTGGCAAAGTACAAACCTGCAAAGAACCACTGACCCACAGAAAGCTACTGGCAAGCCATCCAACATACCAATGTTGACTGAGTTGATACTCGAACCCATGTAGATGAGATGTGAGTGATCTGTAAAGACCACCATTGTAGACCACTTGGCAGTGAATATCAGTTACTAGATCTGCCAGAAAACAAATGCTTTCAGAAAATGCCCAAGATATGGAGTGTCAATATAATTTTCCAAAAATGCAGAGATAACTCTAAACGTACTAGGAAGAAACAGGAAAACCCTACAAAATAACACCAATCCACAGGAAGCTACTGGCAAGTTTACTCACATATCAACATCGGCCCAAGCTCAAGACTCGATCCCACATGGATGGAGGTAAGATGACAATGATGAGTAATGGCAAGCACTTTCGACCACTCAGCCACCCCTGCCCCATTCTGGAGATATTAACCAGACAAGAAAAGTGATGGATGGGGAGACTGTTCAGAGACCCCATTTTCTTACACAACACAATGTTTAGTTATGATAAAAAGGCTAGAGTTTCATAATATCTCAAAATCAAGACATATAAGTAACTAAAAGTATGGCAGTCAGATAAGTTGACTCTCCATTATACCCCTACAAAGTTCATTTTGACAAGGCAACAATTGGCATCATTGAAACTCTGCAGGTACGGTAAAGTGTCCTGACCAATTTCCATGCATGAATAATTTCCACTAATATACGCTCCCTAAACATTCAAAGTCTATTATCGAACAAAAACTTTATATGGGAAATTATCATCTCCATTTGTATAACAAGTGTAAATACCTCAATACAGGATGGATTTAATGAAGAAATAATGCTGGGATTGAAAATATATAGTATAAGTGATTTGCATGTATTTTATTGTTTATTTGTGTATTATTTGTTAAAAATAAGGACAGTCCTGTAATTGTTCATCCTTAAATAAGCTCTGCACTATGCATCATCCAGGTGTTCCAGGTGCGGCTAGGCCCAGCTTACACTGTGTGTTACAAGTGTGGCCAGGCCCAAGATACAATGTGCTTTGGGATGTTAGAAATGACTTACTTATGACCAATAGAGTTACTATCTGCTGTGAGTTCTTTACATCCAGTAAATGAGGAAAGCCATAAATCAGTCAATTCCACCAGTATATATCATCAAACAACACTCCACATCATCTTACACCTGCACAAGTTTTTCATGGTAAATCATGTTTTATGTACATTATGCAACGAGAACAAAATTAACATAGTTCTGATAAGGATATTCTACCTTTATTAATTTTTTAAGTTACTGGTTGTTGAAATTTCTTTATTCTGAGTCAGACTTCAAACTACATGACTGTTAGATCCCATCATGTACTTCCTAATTGTGTGTTAAGTTACCTCCCTTTCCTGCAAGGGTTTGTCCTATATAGTAGATATTTTACTATAGAGTTATAGCTGAAGGGGCATTTTCTTAAAGTCTGAATTGATCTTACAAAATTAACTGTATCACAATTTTTTATCAGAAAAAATAAATATAGATTTAATGTTTTTATTGTCTGGCAAAATACCCAGTATGAGGAGTTGATTCCTCAACAGAATGGGATGCAACCTAAACGTTAATGAAGGAGTCAATTCTCTGAAATTGTTCTGCAAGAAACTTGAGTCACTTTGGCATGATAAAACTTCATTTTGACTAATCACAGACAATGAATATTTTCTTAACTTTGTTTTTTATCTTTACCTGCAAATTTTAGTCAAATAATTCAAGTCCACGCACCTTCCAGATCAAAACTCAATAAATCAAGTCTTTAAACATGCAAAACAAGTGCCATCATCAGAAAGAAAATAGATGTAAGTGTACAAATACAATGTAAATATGCCCTCTCTGCAACTCAAACACACTGCTTTGCCCACCTTCTTAATCTTGCCTTAATATATTATCTTTATAAAAAAAATTAATCATTGCCTAAATTTAGAGACAAGTTTAGTGCATTATATCACTTCATTATATGATTTATATGAAACTGAAAAGAAGGTAAAAATTATGGAAGGTCACTACTGTGAAGGCCTCAATGACTCAGGAAATATAATTGCACCAATTATGCACTGATCAAGAAATGGCTATGATTCTGTGCTATGATAAAGGGGTCATTCTCCAACTTGGGTAAGTGAAATATTCCTGAGGATGACTCTCTTTGATAATGGATTCTACCACAATGTGTCTACACATGGAAAATGATGATTCTACTTCACAATGGACTCTACCACAATGTGTCTACAGTTGCAAAATGATGATTCTGCTTCACAATGGACTCAATCCCAATGTGTCTACACTTGCAAAATGATGATTCTACTTCACAATGGACTCTACCACAATGTGTCTACAGTTGCAAAATGATGATTCTGCTTCACAATGGACTCTACCACAATGTGTCTACAGTTGCAAAATGATGATTCTACTTCACAATGGACTCTATCCCAATGTGTCTACACTTGCAAAATGATGATTCTACTTCACAATGGACTCTACCACAATGTGTCTACAGTTGCAAAATGATGATTCTACTTCACAATGGACTCTATCCCAATGTGTCTACACTTGCAAAATGATGATTCTACTTCACAATGGAGTCTACACCAATGTGTGTGCACTTGCAAGAGGATGACTTTCTTTCATTAAGGACTCAACCTGAAAGGTGTCCACACTTGCAAAAGTGGTTCTCTCTTTGATGGTTACCAGTGAAGAGTGTGAAAACAGTCTTTGCTAGCAAAACCATCTGATAAATAAGTTTGGATCATCTCATAATTGTGACTTTGATCCTGTTCCAGCCTGTAGGCTCTGGTTAACCAAAAAGGAAATAAAGTAAAGGGTCATGCAGGATTATAAGACCAGAAAAATGGTAAAGGTTATCTGCAAGTAAAGTGACTGACTAGATGTGGACATGTATATTAAAGTTACCACAATGGTTTTAAGAAAGTTAGTTAATGTTTCCAGCCAAATTTTAAAAAGAAACTTGTGGATCCATTTTTCATGCCACCGGATGTGGAACATGTATATATGTTTAAGTTACAATAACAGTTTTAAAAAAGTTAATCAATGCTACCAGTAAAAGTTTTGAAAGACACTTCTAGTTCTAATTTCAATGCTGCAGAATCAATTGAAATCAAGACCCATCAAAAACAAGTTAAATTAGTTCTTTTTGGGCTAACTTTAAAAATTATTTAAAATGAAAAATACACAATTATTTCTGAAAAACTCTAATTTCTTCAAATTAATCTTAAATTTATGAGGGAAATACCTAAAAGTCAAATAGTTATCTGGGGCACAGCTGCAATAATACAATTTATCCTCTCTCAGTTACAAAGTATTCATTTAATCCCTAAGATGTAATGAAATAACTTATTTTCTATAATTGGTTTTTTCAAAGTGTGTGCATCTTGTATTCTAAACTTTACTTGTTTTATGTGGTTTGAAAGAATAATATGTAAACCCCATCAATATCCTTGGTTACTTCCCTTGCATAAAAGAAGAAAGGTATGTTCAAACAGAAAACAAATTGATCATACAAATAGAGAACAATTTCTAATTGCACCAAATTTCAATAATATGTGCAGATCTTACTCAGAATAAAATTCATTGGATGACATTAGCCAGTTTACTAAGATATATCAAAACCGAATCAGAAATAGTCATTTACGTCTTGAATGGCCAAGCCGATCAGATGCAAGATCACCTCAACAAAATGCATTGATCATGTTCATCATTGTACCCATCTAACATCTTGGTGATTTATCTGTTTACCAGATTTACCCAACATCAGGTCAGAAATACAGCCTCTAGGGTAACAACAATTAGTCTGATAATAAACATAGTCCCCAGAGTGGTAACAAGCTTAGGCAATCAGATGTAAAATCACATTCAAGCCTCTCATGATCTTGATGAAACAGGAAATGAAGTGTTACAGATCACTCAACATTCAATACCAATGAGAGTGACAGATCTTTAATGAGTATGGGAACAACAAATTTTCTGATATTAATAATGTTTAAATTCTGGAATGAATATTGTTACCTACTACATCCATTTCTAGCACTTTCTCCAATGTAGTCTTTTTCACTATTATTACAACAGAGTTTATAGTGTTATGTATATGTTTTTTGTAACTCCTGGTACATTATTTTATCTAATTTTTATAATTTGTATTCATGGCTGTAAATTGTACAGAATATCTTTAGTTAGTTTGGTCTACATGACTGGAGTATGTTAAGATCATAATTTTACACAGGATCTATAAACAGATGTTTACATATGTGTTGACAATTATTAATAATAAGACTTAATGGCACCTTTGGATAAACTTCTCTTTTTTCCAATCTCATAAACAAACTCTTGCCCATTATCCCCCTTGCCACTGCCAGGTGTCACTACTTTGTAGCTCAGTGATACACTAACAAGGATGCTTGCATGGGGGGGTGGTTGGGAGAGTTTTTAAATAATGTGATTGGGTAAACAGTCTCAGAATTTTTCTACTGAAAAATGTGCTTTCTCCATCAAAGATGGAATGCTGAGCATCTGAAATCTACCTCTGGTATCTATCAAAGTAATAATGACTCTCCATCTTGAATTTCAGTGGTGCAATGAATTTGGTTGAGATGATTCAGGTCAATGTTCAGCCTCTACTTGCCATTTGTCTTCCAAATAAGAAAAAGCCTAGAATAAAGCCACAAAAATTGTGGCCTTTGCACAATCTCCAACACCTCCTTTTAAATGAGTAACTGTATTAAAGCATCCTTCTCCTAATCTGATGGTACATCTGTGAAGAGGGGACAGAAGAAAACGGTAGGGAGATGGGGAAATGAGACCCGAAGTCTCCCCAAAATTACTTGGATCACCCAATCATTTTCTCAGGGAATAGGGAGATCCATTGAGTCCGAAATTGCAGGTTTCAGCCACACAAAGATAGGTTGTCTTCTGAGGGGAGGGGAGGTAGGTCAATGTTTATTGTTAGAAGGCTTGATGGCAGAGAAATCTGGTTTCCTATCCGCCTCAGTACAATTGCCTCCGAGGTTGGTTAGACTATTGGGTTTGGATCTGGCTGAAAAGATCCCTTATCCCAAGCCCTCTTATCACCTCCTCACACTGGCTGGGGTTGAGTGTTTCCAAATGCCTGTGTGGGTTGAGCAGTGACCTGGAGGGGCAGTTCCTGCGCTGCCTGCCTCCAAACATCAATTCTTCCTCCAAAAAGCAACCATGACCCAAATGGTGTCATCCATAAAGCGAGGGCATGATGAATGTTGAGCAATGTAGACCTATGATATGTGTCAAGTCATATCCAGTCTAATTTGGCCAAAGCTGTCAAGGCATTGGCCAAGGCATGGTGTGCTGCCCAGCTAATGACTCTAGCAATCCTGGCCATCGCCTCTCAAGTCTGACTATGGTCAGATTTTTCTGCAAGTCTGAAGATTGTTAATGCGGCCAAATCTAACAATAAGGACATAGAATTTTAAACCAGCCTGTCTAAGAAGAAAGCACTGGAACTTCCTGGGTCACCAATTCTACCCAAAAGCTGGTCATAAATCTCATTAATTTTAGCAGATTCGGGGAGGAGTCAGAAGTATGGTTTCTCTTCCTCCTCGTCAAAATCTACTGATGCTTTAACTTATAGTCTTGAGTAGAAGTTGGGGGGTGGAGTGCATTCTAAAGCTGCCAACATGCTAGAAACTTTCTCAACTGTGGCCTTCAAGCTAAATTCATTCTGTTCCATTGTTGGATCTGAGTATTGTTGATTTAAAGGTGCTTCATCACACTGAGTCAAGTCCCAATATGGGTCCACTTGCAGCCCAGGATAAGTCATACCAGGTGGCATTGATGACTCAAGTCTCTCCTCTTTGAAAATGTCACTTGTGGATAAGCAGTGAACATTAAAAGTCTGGCACTGGCAGCTCCAAGGGACTGGCTGGACAGACAGATGTCTCACTGAAATCTCATGCATAGTATCAAAGTGTCGCCAATGGTACTGATAGGCAGACAGATCTGTCACTAAGATCCTCATAAATCATAGTTGGCTGGATCATTTCAAAGTTACATTGATTGCATTTAGTTGGGATTTCTGCTGAAGCAATGCAAGAAGAGAAAACAAAGCTGTTGAGAAAACAAAATATAAATTATTAATTCTTTGTGTCAATAACTTGGTAATGTGCATTACAAATGGGGTAATCAAAAACAGGGTCACAACTGATGCTTTCTGGACTATGCTTTGAACTTATGCATTTCATGCATTAGTTGACATTTCTACTGTAATGACAAAATCGGGAAAACAAAGCATAAATTAGCAATGCTGCATGTTAAAAACGTGCTAAAACCAACTGTTACTAACACAGCAAGTGAAAATAGTGTCACACTAACATGCAAATGACAATACGAGGTCAACCATAGTGTGGTATAATGTGGTCTTAAATAGATGAAGTCCATAAAGGTAAGAAAGCAGGGCTCGAAATTAGCGGTAGTCCGCTAACCCGAGGCCTGCAGATTTCCTGTCGGACTAGTAACTTTCATAATGTTAATAGTCTGATGGGCTAGTAAATTTCGGTTATCAATAGTCAGCGTTTGTTTACGCCATTCCCTAATAAAGACCTGACTTAGCAGATGTTCTGCAAAATCAAAGCAGTGGCCATTGTAAGCACAGTCATAAAATATTAGCATGAGAAGATGAAGTCAATTTCTGCCTCGGAAAGGTGCATTTCTAAAACAAGAATCCATCCGATTTTGTGCATTTGACTTAACAGCACAAATTATGGTCCCGTCATTAACAATGGAAGTTTGGTAATTGATCCTAATTAATCCGATAATGAATTAAATGAAAAAATGACGTTTTATCACACTTTATTAAATCGACCACAGTAACGAACTACAAAGCGGTATACCACACAAAAGAACACGGCAAAAACTATTCAAAGAAATTAGTTTGCACGTTTTTTTGTTTAAGGTTCTGTTTTTTTGCTCGCTACCCAAACGCTCCAACAGTCACAAACAGGAAACTACATATTGTACATTTCCATCGAAATAATTATAAGAATTAGATCAATTTATTACGATTACGTTATTGACACATCATTTCCAAACAAATAATTTTTCTATGATGATAAGAATAGTTTTTATATTTTTCCCTTACAAGAAAGAACAAATAATTGAATACACGTGGAGATATCCAAGCAGAATGCCATACATTTGTTGGGAATTAAAATCTCTGAGCATGGGCATCTAAGATTTGAAAATTCTCTGCCTTATTAATAATTTCAACAATACACTGAGGTTCAATTAATTAGGAACAATTACCAAACTTACGACTTACGATACCGTAATTGGAGCTGTTAAATACAACGTGCAAAGTGTCAGATGGCTTCGTTTGATGGGAACACACCTTTTCCAAGCTGAAACTAACACTATCTTCTGATGCTAATATTTTATAACAGTGTTTACAATAGCCACTGCTTTGATCATGCAGAACATCCACTGAAGTTAAGTCTTTGTTAGGGAGAGGCCATTTATTTGTGGGAGGGGGGCAAAGACACGTGTTTTGAAATGTGTTTCTTGCTCTGACTTACTTATTATAAAGGACACTGTGCCATTCCTTTTCATGCTTAAAATAATTTGCGTCAGCTATACTATAACATCTCGTATTTCAAAACAAGGCACAATTCCCTCCTTATAAGACAGGCAAAATGTGGCATTTGATAGAAAATGTTCAGCCACCCGAAAAAAAGCAAAAAAGCAAAAGTTGAATGAGAATGATGAGGAATAACTCTAATGATAGGGAAAAGCGTAATGGAAAATTTAAGAAGAAATGGACAAAAGACAGGGAATGGCTGAATTATGATGAGGAAATGAACTTTATGTGGTGTAACTGGTGTATGCAATTCGCAAAAACAAACACAGAAAACACCCAGTTTTGTTGTGGGTTGTTCGAACTTTAAGACTGAATCGGTAAACATACATGAAAGCTGTGTGACATTGCTTTGTGAACAGGACTAGTAAAGATCTGGCAGGACTAGTAAATTTCTCAATATACTAGTCCTTCTGGCTACAAAATAATTTGTGTTAAATTTGAGCCCTGAAAAGTCACTCAAATTTGGAAGAAACTGAACAAATAATGTATACAACATGCTTGGCAATGATTGCCCCACACAATAAATCCAAACAGAAAGTTGAGTGGTCCCATTTCAACACTAAAATGGCTTGGACTGTCAGAAGTAAAATATTTGATGCTATCAGTATAGCAACGAAGCTAAAAACTGGAGACACCTGGTGGTGGCAAGGGGAGATAATTGCAAGACTTATTGCCTTTTGCATACATTCCAACCCCTGAGGAAAAAGTGTAATCCAAGTGGATGAAAAGAGTATCTAAGCAGAAAAAGAGCAATCCACATATAACATGATAAAACTTCAATGAACATGTGTACAAAATGATTTATTTACCCCTCTGGTCTTTTAACATCAATTACTGCTTCAAGTTTTCATATGTAGCACTTTTAGCTTTAAAAAGCAACAAACTCTCATAATGCATTTCAAAACATTTTGTACAAACTGAGACTATGAATGTTTTCCAGTACAGCACTAAATGCTTGGTTCTAAACCTGGATCTGAATTAAGTTTTTTTTTTAACAATACTGAACAATCTCTCAGTCAGCATTAGAATGGTAAAGAACCAATATTCCTTTGTGAACCTGACAAAAGAGGGGAAATTTATATGTTCCAGTTTTTGGGTCTTTTAGCCAGGAAATAAGGTGCCAATGCACAACAACTCTGTCCGCACGAAGTACAGTGTCAGGTAGAATGCTTCTAATTTATATGCAGCCTTGCCTTCAGCAAGGTGTATCAAATGGCAGGGACAACCTGTTATGTACAATGATGCAGACAATTTTCAAACTAAAGAATACAACTCCTCTATAAATTCTAGTCATCACTCATGCATTGTCAGCTAAAAAACCCATACAGTTCTGCCAACATAAATCATGCTTATTTAAAGCATTATCGACGTCCTGACTTTGCCCTTTTTACTGTCAAAGTCTCTTACACAGACTGAGTGCAACTTTTTGTCATCATAACCACTAATCCCAACTGTTGCAATACTAAACAGCCCAATTTGCATGAATTCTGCAATTTTAAGTGAAGTATCGACAGCTCAACACCGTACAATATTAGATGGATTTTGCTCTTGCACATGCATATCTTCTGCAATTTTGGAACCAGGAAACATTCGTTTGAACAAAGGACCATCATAGTCTTCTACTGCTAAGGGTAGTCCATGTTCTTTTAAGAACTCAGTAAGTAAAATTCAAGGTTTCCTTGATTTCAAGCATTGTTCCACATAAAATTTACCACCATGAATAATATTAAAATCCTTTCCACCCAGCCTGCAATGGGTGTGAAGCTGCCCTACAATGGAATGTTGTATTATGTAATTCATGTTTTCATCTTTGAAACAGTTTTTCGTATTTTTCTAATCCATCTGTGAAATTATCTGAAAAACATTTTTGCTCAAACACACGCATCGACTATAATAAATCTGATGATTTTTAGCACTAAATACATACAAGCTGGTTCTGTACCAAATATGAATTAAAACAAAGAAACTGCGAGCAATGATTAAAAATTAAAAACCAGTCTCTTCTCCCGTAACCAAGCCAGACATTTGCTATAAATAGAATCCGAGGTAGAAAGTTTGAAAATAGAATAGCTGCTATAAACAGAGCATATGAATACTGTCAGGAAAGTGCATGCAAGTCTACAGACAAGTGTTGTAGTTATGTAGAAGCTGTCTTTTCTAGAATATGGTCTGTGGAATTAATGGGATGTTAATAAAAACGAGAAAACAAATTACTGATATTGGGGGACAGGGATATAATGAAACCACATAATCCATATACATTTATGTGTAAAACGTAATTTTGTGGAAAAAAAAGCATAATGATTACACCAAAAGTGTAATGGTTGGCATGTATGCCTTTGTCTATGAAAGATAAACAGGAAAAGATTATTTTGTTTTTTAAAAGTGCTGGATTCATGAGGCAGCAGGCTATTATTCCTGATGTCATGTGAATGCCATGTGAATGGGAAACGTATTTCACTGAGAAAACCAGCGTTTTAAAGAGATCTTGAATTTTATTTTAGAATCTAATCATTCTGATCACTAGCAACCAACTAATCAATTAATCGGTTAGTTCATCAATCAATTTATGTCAACATACCTCTTCATAAAGTTTCTGTAAAGCAGGAATTTTTCTTGGTGACATGATGGACAAGTAGATTCCTTGCTGTAAAAGATGAATATTTTTCCCTATTTACAACAAGTCTTCAACACGTACAATAATTACAGTAACAAATGGTTTCAAAAGATGAATATTGAAATTGGAACACAAAGAATGAATATTGAAATTTGAACACAAAGGATGAATACTGAAATTGGAACACAAAGGATGAATACTGAAATTGGAACATAAACGATGAATACTGAAATTGGAACACAAAGGATGAATACTGAAATTGGAACACAAAGAATGAATACTGAAATTGGAACAAAAATGTATTGAAAGCAGCATCATGAATAGATAGCATTACAACTCTTTTTTTTTAAAAATATGAAATAAGTTGCAAGCAATATCAACAACACATAGTAAATTTAAACTGTAGTTAGAACACATTTAATAGTATATTTATTACATGACTCCAAACACCAATTCTATTAATAAAATACTCAAAATTATTGTTGTGTAATGACATGAATGGTGAATCAACATGATGCTTCTCTATTATATACAATTAATTTATCAGATAAACAAAACAAAGATTAATGCCAATGGCATGGGACACCCCATCACCTTACAGTTAGATGTTTGAATTCCTTTTCCCCAGTATATTTTGAGTACATATGTGACATGTACATACATGGTGTCAACAATACAATTGTCACCCATTTGGGATTAAATTATGGCCTACAATTTTCCAAGAAATCAACATTTTATCTGTGGCAGACATGCTTACAAGTAAATTTATGCAGCCTACTTATTTGGAAATCAAGGATAAGATGAACTATATAGTTTCTGCAACCTTGGCCTTGAAAGTGAACAACACCCACCCACCCCAATCAACCAGGGTATTTCTTAAAGATGTACATAAACGAAGTTTAATAGAAATGCACTGTGTAGTTACCACCAATTAAATAGAAATGCACTGTGTAGTTACCACCAATTAAATAGAAATGCACTGTGTAGTTACCACCAATTAAATAGGGTTTTTTCTGGAGCCATGGGAAACAAATGTATTAGTACTCTCACACCATCCAGTTTGTTTTTACCTCCGTACCAATTTTAGAAACAGAAAGCACATAAGATATAATAAATGCACAAAATTTTGTTATTTCATAAACTGATTTATAATTTCAAACCTGACTCACAAGGGAGTCCCAAACACTGTCAACTTATTGATGTTTTGAATCGAAAGGGAGTTGTTGTTGTAGGGATTAACGCCATTTTTCAGCACAAGATAGCTATATATGGTGGCCAGTATAAATGGTGGAGGAAGAACCCGGAAAAACCATGGAAAGAACCACTAACCCATGAGAAGCTAATGGAAAGCTTTATATCATACCCACATTAGCGAGCCCAAGACTCGAACCCATGCACACAGAGGTGAGATGGCAGTGATCTGTAATGGTGAGCACTTAAGACCGCTTGGCCACTTAAGATCCCAAAAGGGAGTTTCTTTAACAATGTGGTAGCCATATATGCTTGGGCCAGTCTGTTTTCAAGCAACAGATGTGATGTAGTTCACCATCTTTGAAAATCTCCAAAATTTTGTACACTCTGGATTTACATCTCTTTGAACACATGTGTACAAGAGTTCTCATATTTATTTGTTCAATTTGTTTAAGAAATATTAAAACTAGATGTTGCTAATATTAGATGAAGATAACAGTTTTTACTGAAATAGACTATTCTAAAAGCAAGAAATAGAAGCAAGCAGCCAGTTCGCTTGTTTACATCCCTATGTAGCTTCCATTTGTATTGAAACAACAATGATTTGACAGTGTTAGGGACACCTTGGCCACAATCAGGCTAGAAATTGTAAATCAGTGAATGAAAGGACTAAGTTTTATGCATCTTTTGCAACCTTGACACTTTTCGTTTTTAAAATCTGTTTTCGGTAACAATTACTATACTGACCAACAAAATCAACAAGATTTTTCCAGAGGTCCAGGAAAACAAATGTATGAAACTTCATTGAATTCTGTTAATTAGAAGTTACACTCCAGAAATGAAATGCATAGCAATGGTTTCATTGACTTCAAAAATTAATAGGATTCTTTCTTTTAGAAATACTGTAGTCTGTTTGCTAAAACTTTAGTTATCAGCTGAAAGGAATAAAAAAATATTTTAAAAATCTACCAATTTTGAAGAGGACCATTTTTTCCCTATACACCAAGTCTTACTTTCCTAAAATTTGGAGATGATTTATTTTTTCCTCCAAACATATAACATTCACATATTTTATGAAAGAGGCTAAAGTCCAAATATTTAACTGGAATGGCAAAGAAATAAATGTTTTCCACATATCAAAAAAGTTGTAAATAGTGAATTAGTCCTTTCAACAAAATGCCTAACAAAATGGATTAACATCACAACACTAAACATGAGAAAAAGTTTCATATGTACACATATGTACCTAAGGGCTGTTCCAGTAAAACATATGCCCCCTGGGGGAAGGTACTTTCAAACTCAACGAACCCACAACAGAATTTTAAAAAATTACGATCCACCATCTGATATGTTTTAATCGAAAAACTCTGCCCCCTACCGAAGCATATTTTTTTAAACATAATTTCTGGCAATGGGTTAGTGTGCAGTAGAAGCGATTTTAATATTAGGTTGGGGACAGAAGCAATTTAAATGACAGCTGGCTGGAGGTAATCTACTGAATTCTTATAGATCATATAATCTACTGCATATTTTTATTTGTATTCATTCATTATAATCAATCTTTTGTCCTTTTGCTTCTTTGTCTGTCAGCTATATATGTCTCTGATACTGAAATCACACATTTTCTAATGTGGCTTATTATGTGAAGAATTCAATGAACAGTCCCATAATACCTTCTAATATAATATCCAGGAATATAGATTTTATAATAGATATTACTATTCTAATACAGAAATCATGAATTTGTATCCTTACTAACTGTGTGTTTACTAAAGTGATCATTATGTTTTGCTATTTTTCTTTGTTCTCAGGCATGCTGCTTTTGATTAAAATAATAGTTAAATCTAGTGTTACTTTAAATACGTGGTCAGATGCTATGATTCCTTGTTATTATTTTTTTTAATAAATGTTTTGGTAAACTGATAGTACATGATTTGTAAGAACATATATTTCAGTCACCAACATCTTATTTTTATGCCTTGTTGCAAAACTAATATAAAGTTTTTAAAAAAAGAAATATAGCAGGTCAAACATTTTTATATCATCAATTAGATTTTAAAAAATGGATGAAAGTCAATGAATCAATTTTTCCCAGAGTACTCGTAAAATCAATGTCATTGAGTTAACTGTATTGTCAACGGCATCATGATCATCACTGATGGCCACCGATTCTGTACTTTCAATCCAGTTGTTATAGGTTCTATCTTCCACTTCTAGTCTTTCATATGAGACTTATACTTATGGTCTGAGGGGCTTCCACGGCAGAGTGGTACAATATGCTTGTTTTGTGATTACTTGCCTCCAATGTGTAAATGAGAATGTTGCCAGTTACTTGCGGAAGGTCAGTGGTTCAACATAAGTGGGTTTGGTGTTTCAAAAGTACCTGGATTTTCTTCAGGCTGCCATATATAGATTCTCTTCATCTGAAAATTGTGTAAACGCCTTAATGACCTAACGAAACCTGACGTCTCAAGTTTAAATGACTTCGGCTGTTTGTGATAAACATCAAATCAACAGAGACTCCATGCGCCCAAGTGTACTAAGGTGCTGGATTTTACAGATCACTTGCATGTCTCACATAATGAGTTTTGTCACAGATCAACCAATTTGGGTTTGTGGTTTTTCGAGGTTCTTCCTCCACCTAATATACTGTTACCCCCCACCCACAAAAAAAACTAAACCAAACTAAATCAACCAACTAATCAACTGTGGCAACAGCAGCAAAGGTACTAGTCCATCATTTTTGCCACAGCTGTATGAGTTTATAAATTTTGACTATAGTAACATTTTTTTTAGACTTCTGAATATCATTAATTATGCCTTTCTGACACTTAACTAAAAGTCATCAGTTGGTACAAATGGATTTTTCATGGTAAACATATGAGATGGAGATGTCTTGAGTAATCTTGCATCACAACCTGTCGAAAAGTTTACATTTTAGCTCACTTAAAGTTTCTCTAACAATGTCCATTGTTCCAAACAGAACTGTTATAACTTATTCAAGCTATATTCACCAATATCTAGAGATGTGCATCTGTAATAAATATCTGTAACAAAGTATGAGAATGCATCAATGTTTTTCAATGATGCATTTGAATTAAGCAACAACCAGAATCAACAAACCAAGAAATGAAATCATTCATATCTCTCAGGCAGAAGTACAGCGTATGTAGTAATCATAATCTGCCTAATATTTTTCCAACCATACTGATTCTGTGGACATTATCACTAGAATGGACAGAAACAGACTAGAACAGATATAACCAGAAGGTTAAAATTGATTTGATACATCTTTCAAGTAGTCAAATTCACGTTGGTTTAGTTAACTGTACACCCTTTATTGACCTCCCTTTGATGTAGTTCCTTACTGAAGCTGAGAAAATAATGTTACACACATCTAAAAGGGACAAACTTCCACTCATTATTGTAGTTATTATACTTCTCCATTCCAGCCCGTTTTTATGATCTTCTCCCCCCATATATTATTTGTCTTGTCTATGATATGTATCTAAATCTGTCACTTACTTTTCCTACTACTATACTAATTGTCTGTGAATGTGCATATCAATGTGAAATGCAACAGGGAGACTAAATCCAAGATTGAAAACCTCTAAATTTCTGGACGTATTCTGCTTGGATTCCATGTTTCTGCACAAAGCCCAAGAGTTCAGGACTCACTGTATTGATTCAAAAAGAAAATCTTACTTTCATTATCAATCAATCAAGGACAGTCAAACCCATATATACTCTATTTTATCTTCACTGATTTATAGTATGGTTCTCATTCATTCACATCTGTAGTAATGTGAGTCCTTCAACAACTCTCAATGGCTGTATGTCTTTTTCGACCATCCTGACTAGACACTGTAAGATAATGTTCAAGCAACAGAAATACCATGGGATAACCAGAGACCAATAAAATCAAATAAAACGGTCAAGTTATCTCCCCTGCAGGGAAGCTGCCAGGATTTTAGGATTTAATCCAAATTTTATTGTGCGTGATCTCCAGTGAGGAATGGTGGCCAGAGAAATAGCCATTGGTAAACAGCTCTCTAACACTTAAATATCTGTCATTCTTTCTTACTGTTCAACTCTATAAAGGCTCTACTGAAATCAAAATACTCAAAGAGATGTCATGTCTAGTTGTATAATGATCATTACTGTGATGTCATTGGGCACGGTCACGTGGTTGTGGTGGTGTCTTGGTAGGGATGACAGAAAGGAAATAGGCTTACTCCATATTTAACATGTAATTACGATGTTGTCAAAAGAATTAAAAATTTCCTAACAATTCAGTTGGATTATTTACTTGATTCATAGTCCATGAACAAGTTCTAAAATTGATGTGTTTATTTTGAAGCCATTTTCCTCTATCACATTCAAGATTTGAATATACCAAAGGTGAAATTAGTACACTTGCATCCTAAATTAATATCATGGCAACTTCGAATGTTATTTATTGTGAGGCTTTAATGCCAGAACTCATAGCTTCAGTGATTTTTGGGTTAAAAAATGAATTTCTTCTCAAACCACTCAATTTGGTGCATATTACATTGTTTTTTTAATGATACTGTGAGAATTCTTGATGTGTAAAAATTGCACAAGAAACGAACAACAGATCAGGAAATTAATACCAATGGGAAAATACTGATTGGAATATGCAGAAATAATGATATTATTATTTAAATGGAATCGCATGTACTGGCACCATTTTCTGACCCAATGTTTTATTTATGTTAGACTGCTAGGAGGGGGTTAGATGTGATTTTAAATATATATTCGGGTTTTTTCTGATAACCTCACCAGCAATTTTTCATCTTGTTAACACAACTAACAACAGAGGTGATTCTTTTAACTGACCTTCCACTGTCAGAGACAAATAGTTTGAAACACGACCTCCTACAGAAGTTTTTATGATGTGCCGTCCCCAGGGGGATATATGTTTTACTGAAACAAGCCCAAGCCAGAATGCTTGCTAATTGGTGGACATACCTTGGCTAGCATGTTTGCTAATTGGTCACAGTAATAGCCTATGTACCGACATCCTTCACTGCTTTGTAGATGATATGGTGGAGAATTACACACCAAGATACAGTGTCTCTCTGGTGACAAACTAGAATAAAGGAAAAAAAGAGTACATCCTTTAGAAGGCATTAAAATTATCTGAGTAATTACCAATATCCAGAAAGTCCAAGACATTTTAATAAAACCAAGTTCTTTAGTTCAACTTATAATGTTTAAAGCCAAAGAATTCATAAAGTACATAAATTTAGCATCTCACCTGTAATAATAGCACTAGACTAACATCAGTAACCTTGACCTCTGACATATCACCCACTCCTTCGACTGTTAAGATATTACAAATATGATCACAACAGATGTATGTTAACAGAAGATTAAATCCCTTTATACAGCTCTCAACAACTTGACCTTAAATGCTTGGATCCATCAGTTCATCAGTCCCTAATTTACAATGGCGAATCAGTCTAATACCCACCCATATACAAACACATCATGTAAGTTTGTTCCCCCTCAAAAAATAAAAATAATCTATAAAAAAATAACCACTTAACATTTTAAACCATACATCAGTTGTGACCTATTCCACAATACACATCTTAATTTTGATGACAATTCATTGATAGCAATACTAAATAGTACTACTACTGGATCAAAAACTGCTAAAAAAATCTAAACAAAAGTAATTAAAATAGTTTGCTCACTATGACTTCCATGGCCTTGAATCTCTAGGGATATAAATCCTCTCACCCCCACCCCCTTGATGAATTTGTAGACAAAGTCTGATGATGAACAACTTATGAAAATAGAACATATTTCCCTTTAAAGAAACCTTACCTAAAGGTTCATGCAGGGTGTACATTTTATGACTGCTCTGTCTCAGCTTTACGGAAAAGTTTACCCTGAGGGATGTCAATCAACAGTTTGATAAAGTCCTAATCACATTTTCAGCTACTTGTACACTGTCTTCTTAAACCTGATTGCTGGCTTAACATTAACATTTCTGCCAAACCTCGTAAGCATGCATATGCCTGTTTCTACTCAGCTGACTATCAAATGAACCCCTCCCCTTCCACCCAACTACCACTGAAAGTTCACTATCTATGATATACAGCTTCATTTCTAAGTAAAACCAAATTGTCTGCTACTCAGAATGATTTGAAATCCCAAGATTTTATTCTACATCTCAACAGTTCATTAAAAATCTCAAAAAATGTGTCATAACCCATAGTCCTACAAATGCTTGGAAGTTGAGGATTCTCAAATGCTTAAATGATTTGCTTGAAGAGGATAAAATCATGGCATACCACATATTTGCTAAAGTCTTTGCCCATAAAATCGACACCTGTCACCAGTTAGTATTTTGGGTGGGAAATTTCCATAGAAACTATGGTGAAATCATAGCAACAACCAACTCAGCTTTTGCAACAAATGTCTCAAGCAAGCAACATTATTTGTACTACCCCTGAGCATTGTTTTTTCATGTATATTTTAGTTGACAAGGAAAAGATAATGAACTGTGCTTTGTTCAGACTAAATTGTGACTGATTCAAAGTATATAATGCTCGGAAAGGGATTCATTTTTGCAGAAATTAATAAATCCAGTGTCTAAGTGACTGATCATTACCAGCCTCCCCTGTCATGAACCTTCCATCGTGGAATTTGAATTCGTCATGCTTGAGTAATCATTCTCATCTGGAATTTATTTTAAACATCTGAGTCAACATTTTTTCTTCCCTGTACACTACTTTGAAAATGAATGCAGCACTGTCTTCCCTGAAAATGTCATCTTCTCATCTTTACATGTTCTAACAATGATTCACCATGAGCTCAACTGCTTCCTAAGCTAATCAAACTCAGCAAAACATTTCTGTTAGCCAAGGAAATTGATTGTCTTATGCTTCCTTGGTAATGAGTGAACTCTATTCAGTAAGCATGGGATATATTCAATTCAGTCTAAAGTCAACCATAATGATCTTCTGTCTTTATTTCTTGAATCATGTTTTATGCACCTGACAGGCACTGGGGGGGGGGGGACTTTTGTGCACCAAAGATAAAAAAATAAGAGTCTCTGGCAGTTTCCTCTAGTTTCTAAAGCTCTTATTCAAGTTTGTACAGAAATTCTGTGTCACTTGTACTGAACAATAATAAGAAATGCATGCATTAGCATTCAACAGCACAATAATAACTATTCAGTGCTAAGTAAAAATTGTAAATACAGGTAAAACCTGTTATAACACGATGCTTGGGGTCCAAAGAATTACATCGTGACATAAGTGGGATCGCATTAACAAATTTTTCAAAAAACTTCCCCACAGAAAATGTGCATTTAAATTTCAATGTCATCAGTTTTAACTAACCTCTTGATCATGTATCAAAATATGTTTTAGAAAATTTCGGAAGTTGAAGCAACATTAAACATAGTGCTGGGATTAAAAATCCGCTTGGGATACAAATAATCAGCTTTTCTGAGAGCATGTATTTATTTAAATTAAAAAATGGGAGCCATGCTGCCATAACATTATAAGTGGAATCATGTTATAACGGGTTTTACCTGTATGTAGATACAGAGAATCGAAAAATTTGGGAAGACAAACCTTTTCAAATAAACGTAAACATGAATTACTATAAAATGTCAGCATTAAGACGTTAAAATTATGTAGATTGTATATAAAATGAAATATATTAGTAAGCACAAAACCATGCTGAAGATCCAACTCCAAAACCAGGACAACTGAACACTAGCTGTCAAAATTAAGAAATCCATCATGCAGTGACAGGGATTTATCTGTAAATTTTTTCAATAAATAACAAACAAGGGCATTGTGACTCAATTCCTTTTCTAAATGGACATACATTTTGACCTGGTAGTGGCCAGTGGGCACTACTGTTTCCACTGCTATCATAAATCTGATTGTTGTTCATAAAATACTTGCTGGAACAAGCTAATTAAATCATCTATTTGGAATAGAGGAATTTCCAAGGGTTAATGAATTAGGCACCTGAAACTGGTAAACTTGACTGTAACTGTATTAAACAGTGAATTTTACAGATAAAAATGAGAAAAGATGGTATTTCCTGAGTTTCTGAGTATTACAGATAAAAGAGAGTAAAGATGGTGTCTCCTATGGTTTAACTCTTTTAAAAAAATCAGTTATGTATGTGTTGATGTAACATTAAATGCATTCCAAGTCAGATGTTATTTAAGTGTCAAACTATGCCTTATTAATCTGATAATTTTGAGAAGAAAATTGTGAAATACAGGTCAATATCAGCAGACCAAGACAACTGCTTTCCTATACCCGATATGGCAGAAATTTCATTTCCATTCCATCCAGATTCTCAATTTCATCTTTGTGGGTTTTCTTTTAAAGAAACAACTAAACTTAAGGTGTATTGTTAGGTATAATAAACCTGTCATTGTTAGGTATAATAAACATGTCATTGTTAGGTATAACAAACCTGTCATTGTCAGGTATAATAAACCTGTCATTGTTAGGTAAAACAAACCTGTCATTGTTAGGTATAATAAACCTGTCATTGTTAGGTATAATAAACCTGTCATTGTTAGGTAAAACAAACCTGTCATTGTTAGGTATAATAAACCTGTCATTGTTAGGTATAATAAACCTGTCATTGTTAGGTATAATAAACCTGTCATTGTTAGGTATAATAAACCTGTCATTGTTAGGTATAATAAACCTGTCATTGTTAGATATAATAAACATGTCATTGTTAGGTATAATAAACATGTCATTGTTAGGTATAACAAACCTGTCATTGTTAGGTATAATAAACCTGTCATTGTTAGGTAAAACAAACCTGTCATTGTTAGGTATAATAAACCTGTCATTGTTAGGTATAATAAACCTGTCATTGTTAGGTAAAACAAACCTGTCATTGTTAGGTATAATAAACCTGTCATTGTTAGGTATAATAAACCTGTCATTGTTAGGTATAATAAACCTGTCATTGTTAGGTATAATAAACCTGTCATTGTTAGGTATAATAAACCTGGCATTGTTAGGTATAATAAACCTGTCATTGTTAGGTATAATAAACCTGGCATTGTTAGGTATAATAAACCTGTCATTGTTAGGTATAATAAACCTGTCAGTGTTAGGTATAATAAACCTGTCATTGTTAGGTATAATAAACCTGTCATTGTTAGGTATAATAAACCTGTCATTGTTAGGTATAATAAACATGTCATTGTTAGGTATAACAAACCTGTCATTGTTAGGTATAATAAACCTGTCATTGTTAGGTATAATAAACCTGTCATTGTTAGGTATAATAAACCTGTCATTGTTAGGTATAATAAACCTGTCATTGTTAGGTATAATAAACCTGTCATTGTTAGGTATAATAAACCTGTCATTGTTTCGCCTCTCCTTAATATCATCAAACACATGCAGTGCTGTTCTTAGGCCTTCTGCAATGTGACTGTAACCCTCTCCACAGCCACCAATAAAGCTGAAACAGAAAATATAGGTCAAGTTCAAATAATAAAAATGCAGCGATGACTCACTGGCTTTACATGTTCTGGGTGCTTAATTGAATTGTTTGTCCTTACAAGTTAAACCTCTGATTCACTCATACAAATTAACTCTTATATTATGTTTTTAATATGAAGACATGTGGTTCTTTTTGAATCCTGACTTCATATAACTTTTAGTCATGCAGCAATACAGAATACTTGGTATTAAAGTATGTATTCTAGTTCCCCTTACACTGTGACAAGTTATTCATTCTGTTGAAAGGCTGAGCTTCATATATGAGCTGTATTTTTTGTTATATAAACCTTTGCATATAATATGGATTTACGATTATTTTCTTTACGTTCTGTTTTATTAACATTCCCAAACTCTTACCTAATATTGTCCAGCCAGGTAAGAAACTGGTGAATGTTTGTGGTCAGGTCAGAACATCTAGTGGCCGTGTCTGGGGCAATGTCATTTGCAAAGAATGTCACCATATTGTAAAGAGTGCAGCTGTACTGTAAGCAGAAAAAACAAAATCATTATTTTTGACTGATTGGTCAGTACAAATAAAATAAAAGACATCTGCAACAAAGCAGTCTGAGGTGAAAAATTGATGAAATAAAATAAAATGAGCTAAAGACATGTTTTTGCTCTCACTGTGTCAGCAAAGAATTTGTTAAGAAGGCGAGGGAAAGAGGGGCCCCTTTGTTGAAGTAAGGGGTTCTTTTATTGGTGTCAATTAATAAATATACAAATTCCATCCTTCAGGAATAGAAATAATCAAGCACAAGTCAAAATGAATGCAAGAAATTGCATATTTCATAGCTATTGATGGCTAGTTAGTTCATTCATTTTCAGTGCCACTTTTAACACATTGTTGGCCATATCTTACTCAAGAAATGGGAGTAAAGTGCATTTCCCAAGAACATATTCATGCAGCTGACCAAGGTATCAAACCCACAACCTTGGATTACAAAATCTGACAATCAAGTGTGCTACCATGCCTCCAGAATAAAAAGACATACGCACATTCATATGTTTATCCTACATTAAATAAGTCCTGTAACACAAACAAATTAAAGTTTATCCTGCATGAAATAAACAGACTGTGACACATGAAATAAACAGACTGTGACACATGCAAATTCAGGTGGTTATAAGGTATTTTAGTGACCTGGAGACACAGTGGGGATGGGCACAGAGGGCAAATGAGATGGGATGGAGTGGGTGGTGGTGGATGCCACTCTATTTCTATCAAGCTGGGGCATGGATTTTGAAACATATGGTAAGTAAATGTATATGTGTGTCACATAGTCATTATCTGCTTTTCATGAATAAACATAATCCTGTGTCAACTTATTCTGCATGTCATTTTCATTTTAAAGACAATGACAGTATCGAAAAAAGATTCAAATAACTAAAGGATGTCCCAATTAATAAAGAACCACAACATTTTGAAAGAAATAAATGAATATGGAAAACAAAGTCTTCCAAAGCTATCATACAGGATTTTGCTTAATATGGGAAACAAGAGAAATACTATATTATACTCACATCATTCCCATAATCAGTAGGGTCAGGTGGGCCTCCATTGAAATACCTGTAATTTAAAAAATCAAATATGATTTGGCTATATTAACTGACTAATTTAAAAAAATGTAGACCATTGGGCACTGGGCTACCAAAAAGCACCTACAACTTAGTACAAGCACTGCTTAAAGTTGCTAACAACAAGAAGATAAAGATACCATTTGAATATGAACTGCAAGCTGACCATCCTTTTCTATATTTTATTATGTGTCATTAAAATATGATTCTTTTTAAAGTATTACTAAGCAATGTTTTTTAACCAAAAATATAATGCAATTCATGACATTATATCGTAGTCTACTGACTTTGGGCTACATAATTTCAATACACCCTACATAACAGCCCAATGCCTTTCGACTACATGACTTCAATACACCCTTATTAAGGATATCTGATTCAGCCAAGGGTTTTAATCTACATAAACAATCATTTGCATAATTTTGTGAAATTCAGGGCTACCATACTATTCAGTACTAGTTTAAAACAATGTACTTTTATATACTTATCTTTAATACCTTACATGATGGGTATATAAAAAGTTATGAATACACACATCAACAAAGCTCTTAATTAGTCAGTACATCTGTGCATAGTCTAAAAGTACTCCCCATGGACCTCTAAACACTCTCTCAATCTGAATTTTAAAGGCCATTTTAAATTCACTATTTCATATGTTGTTCATACACTGGAAGCTGCTGGTACAAACACATAGCGGCTTTCAAATCATTTGCCTTGCAGCAAAATCTTTGACAATGGGAATCGATCTGGATGATACAAGTCTGTCATGATAGCAGATTTATGCGCTGGTTCATTGTGGATTGGATGGATACTTCTGGTGCTAGTACATAGACAGGTATTGAACTTTTGGTAATACTTTGGAGGCATAATAATATACAGTGAAATTAGCCATCAGGAACAGATACCTGGATCACCAGACCTTCCTTTTGTATTAAAAAAAACACAGAGAACTTCTCTTCACAATCCAACTGCTTCAAGTGGTTTGTGGTGTCTTCTTGTTTTTCTGATCCAAACTTCATATATTTTCTATCAAGTCAGATTAAAAAAAGCAAATACTGTATATGTTTCATCACCTTTAACAATCTCTTCTAAACATCTCCAGTCACTCTTTTAATTATTTGGTCAATAACTGTTTGGCAATTTCAATGCATTTCAGTTGTCACCAATGTGGCACACAAAATGGCTTTCTGAGCATCAAATGATTCTTCAATACACTAAAAGTAGATGGCAAATCAATGCTGGTGAAACTAAAATTTCTTCCACTGTGTATCAAGCACCATCATCAATTGCCTTCCTCACAGCATGCATTTCATGCACACCAATCAAAGACAATGGTCTTCCAGAACAATATGGGTCATCATTTATGGGTTTGCAATCATTTTAAAAAGACGAAAGGATCTAAAACTGCAGGATATGAGAGAGAATTACATCTGTAAACTTGATCCAAATTGGCTTTGATATCAGTCAGAGTGTACCTTAATATTATTTGGCTTAGCTTTCTTAACAATACAATGCCAAAGGGCATCACTCACATCAGAGCCATCATGCCAGAGGTACCAGCAAAGTCTGAAGAACTTGTGAAATATTTTGACATATTCTCTGTGTGTGTGTGTGTGTGTGTGTATGTGATTTGGATTTTTAATAATGCTTTAACAACTTTTCAGTCATGTCGTTATGATATCTACAGTGTAGCAGTTTATAGTGATGTCTAGCACTAGGGCATCATGCCACAGACATGTAACATTATGTCTCACCTAATCACATTATCCCGACACTGGGCTGACTAGTCCTAACACTAACCTCTTAATGCTGAGCGCCAAGCAAGGCAGCTGTTAGTACCATTTTTGTAAGTCTTTGGTATGACTCAGCCGAGAATCAACACACAGACAAATTCTGTGCTACTGGTTCATTTCAATGGGTTGAGAGAGAGAGAGAGAGAGAGAGAGCACGAGTACAAATCAGGACCATTGTACTCTAATAACCCAAAGAATACCACCTTTGTTACCACCATCCATACACAGTGTGCACACAGCAACCATTCAGGGTAAACCATGTACCAACAACATATGTGAGGGAAGGAATTTACACTTTGGTAGGATCATCACACCAAATCTTATGGACCTGCATAAACTAGTTTCAGAGATACCGTAGTGCAGCAGGAACCTAAGTACCATAATGTCTAGTTCTACTACTGAACTGACTATATGTCAAGCTAGAAGGCCATTCCCAAGTTTCATAGTGTTGCTGACAGCAAATGTATTAACCATTCCAATAAATCATTAATAAACTTTTACATTAGCAGTGACAGTTACAAAAATTTGTTTTGTTAGTACTATGAATTATATTTTGTAGCAGAATATTATTAAATATATTGAAATAATTTTTACAAATCTCTGATTCTTTACTTACTGTGTTAATGTCTCAGTGAAGAAAGTGCAGTTGTGTCGTTCATGTAAAAACCTGTAACACTGTAAAATTCGAATGGACTTTGTCTTGTGACTTTTTCTCCCACATGTAACTCATAACAGTTACAATTTAAATTGTGATTATTTGTTCGTGATTTTCTGTACTGTAATTTTCTATTCTGTGGCTTTTTCAATTTCTGTCCTACAATTATTCAGATTAAGTTACTGTATAGAGACAGAAAATTCTCTTTTAAAAAGATCCTGAAATGTATTACAGTTCGAATGCACATTTAAAGCAAATTTTAAGCAGAAGAAAAACTCAAGTTCAACAATTACATACTCTAATGCAGGGATGATGTATGCAGACTTCAACTCGTCAATATATGCTCCCATATTGGCAGTCGCTTCCACAACGAAAACGACGTCGAAAAGTGGGTTCATATTGTCAAAAACCACCATTTTGTAGTACTGTCTCAGGTTCGATTAAAAGAATATTTCACATGTATTTTATTAATGTATTTTCCAAATCTGTAAAGCCAAGAAATCTCGCAACTTCTTGTTTTTATCCTTCAAAAGTGCAATTTTATTGTAACTTTCTGATATATTTCTTTTTACTTTCCTCGTTACTCTACTCTGGCGGAAGTGCCTTATAACATATAAAGAACCATTTATCTTTTCCGCCAAAAATATATATCCACCAATCAAATTAAATTCGCTGTATCTCGCTAAAATTAAACAATAAAGGTGCTTACATTTTACTTGAACAAATGATTAGATGATTAATTAAACAATATATTGTACTTATGCTATTCAAATATCCTCTGTAATATAAACTTATTTACAATATAAGACGCAAGCGTATTAATCTATATTTTCATGGGAATTCCTGCGTGACGCAAAAACATAGTCCATGCCGGAAACGTTATTGCAAGATGCATTTAGGAATACTTCGGGTATTTCTATGAGACTAAATTCTGCCTAAGATGTATAATGACGCAGTAATGTACAAAAACATCTCATATTTTGTTCGCAAGAAATTTCTTCGCAAAAAGAAACCCTAATCTATTTTAGGACTACTGTGGCTATTATGTAGGATTGACAGAGAATGAGGAAAATAGTTCAATCATCAACTTCTAGGCAAGTCTTTGTTTGGCAAATAGCCAAAGTCTTCCGAACGAGAACTGTATACAAAATTTGGTTCCCTGACTTTACTCACTTTCTGTTCGTTGTGAAGAGCTATAGATTAGAAATTGCTCAGGGATCCAGACTACCGTAGATCTTTCCTCAAATAAAAAAGCTTGTTATTTTTAAACCTGGGAAATACCTCCTCTTTTGAGTAATAACAGGCTGATTTGACCCAGATTACGGACGATGTGAAATATTGTTTCTTCCGGGACTTAAATGTGACATTTACATTTGTTTCAAATCTCATTATTTCCCGTAGACGTTGAGCAGTGAGAATTTTGCATATTGTTATATCTATTGAAATTACATAATGTAAGACTGTCTTGTATGTGCAGTTTAATTGTGATTTTTTTTAAAGCAGCCCATTCGCCTTTGTACAAAATGCACATATTTTGTTTTCTTAAGACATTAAAATTACTAACACTGGCAAAATAATCGTGAAAACAGGGCTCATGCAGTAACATGTTTAGTCTATATTTACTGTTCTGATTATGTTAATGCTACACTGTTAGATTTATTTATAATAATTTTTTACCCAGTGTATTCTACAATATATTAGTGCTACATAATACGTATATACTAAAAATATTCAACCGGGATCATGTCAAATTAATGATTTGATTCAATACAATATTAAACACCAATATTATATGTATAAATTCTGTAAACCTACAGAATATCTTAATAGTTAAAATTAAGACAATGATAATGCAATGAATAAGGTCAAGTCGAAAATACAGTTATATATAAGCTATAATGACAGAGAAATAAACAACAAATACAAATTAAATATACACTAAAACTTGATGAGAAGGAGTTCTCCATCGTCTTTTCTGAAGTATATCTTCGTATGACTCATCGCAAATCTTTGACCAGACAGTCGAGCTCTTCTATCTTGATTGCTTGAGATCTGAATGAACTGATTCTAAGACAAATCCTATATATATATATGGATCCGTTACATGTAAAACCCAGTCAAACGAACGGTTCCAGTGAGAAACTAGAAGAAAGTCAAAGGTAATGACATGCTGTATTGCCTCATACATGAGCTGAACTGTTAGTTCAGATTCATGTGAGGTTTTTTGAAGAGGACATGAGTGAGCCTGAATCAACGCCCTCCACTTCTGCCCCGAAACCATGAGTGTCTAGATTAACCCCAAAGCAAATATGTTCTTTCCCTAAAATTATTACCACATTTGAGAGACGTATAAAAGCACTTCCAGAAAATTTAGAACGACGGCTTACACCTAAACTGTGAAGTTTAAAGAGATCAAGTAGTGTGTTTAAAACTTAGTCAAATTAAAATTTGCAATCAAGATGAAACGATCACACTTTTCCAAGGAGAGAACAGACATCAAATGATGATGGCAATCCATGTCACCCAACACTATTCAAAACGTGTTGATGGAATTTCACGGTAGAGATCTTGAACATGACATGATTGTCTCATCCAACATCATTTGTATTCACTGCAGTATGAGATTGAAAAGTTGATAGAGAAAAGCATGTACTGACAGAACAATCAAAATCAGCGAAGAAATAAATTTGTTTGGTACCACATGTAAACCTTTTTTTTTTACAGTCTAGCTGCCCAAAAATGTGACTTCCAGAAAATTTAGAACAATGACATACATATATACGATGAAAATAAACAGATTAAGTCACAATAGTTGATATGTCTTGTATGCGATGTTTATACAATTTTCCTAAAAAATGTAAGCGAAAGCTAACACTCATTTAAGTGACGGTAAGACTGGCTGTACTCTAATCTGAAGTCTAGTGTATTAAGAGATGGACAGAGAGAAACAGAGCGAATTAACATTACACCATAGGGAGAGACAGAACATTAATATTACATGAGAGAGAGAGAGAACACACAGAAGACGAACACACAGAAGACAGACAGAACAAAATGCTAAAACACAGAAACGTACGACACCATTTATGGTTCAATTATGTGGTATTATAGCACAATAAGAAATCGACATTAGTTGACCTTGAGTTTCTGTGAGAAATGTTCATTGGAAATTGTCTTCATTCATCAATTTCATAAAAGGGTGGTGTCATATTTATTATCAACCAACTGCATTTGCTTTATATCAACTCCCAGATTTAGGAGATGTAATGTTTTTCAGATCATGGTTACAAATTTAGTGTTTTTCACATCTTAGGCTAACAATGTTACAAAGTTCCACTAAACCAAGGATGGCAAAACAGGACACAAACTGTGTCTGCTAATGGAATACACTCCAGCCCAGTTGATCTATGTTGTGGTGTTCCACAGGGGTCTGTTCTTGGACCTGTTCTCTTCATTCTATACACTCAGCCGCTCTCAAGTGTCATAGATTATCATCAGTGTCTCACCAAATGTACGCTGATGACACCCAAATATACGAATCTAGCCACCCAACTGAAGTTGATGCTACCATCCAAGGTGTAGAGAGGTGCATTTTTTATGTGAAATCATGGATGACATGTAACAAGCTGCAGATGAATGATGATAAAACTGAGGCCATTCTGATCACAACACAGACTTTTTCATTCACATCCTTTACCTCAAACAATAAATATCAGCAACACCAACATTAAATTCACACAGTCAGTACGAAACCTAGGTGTTACTCTGGACAGTACTCTCACATTGGACCAACATGTCATGAACATATGCAAGGCTGCATATCTTGAGCTGAGACCCATCGGCTCCATTCGCAAATATCTTTCAGTTGATGCCACTAAAACACTTGTGTGTTCATTAGTACTTTCAAGACTGGGTTATTGTAACTCAATTCTGTCTGGTTCATCTCAATAACTACTCCAGAAAGTTCAAAAAGTTCAAAACACTGCTGCTTGGATCATACTTAGAGTACCACGATCAGAGCACACCTCCTTGCTGCTCTGTACCCTATATTGGCTATCCATTCGATCCAGAATCAAACTCCAGTCCAACATACCTATCTGACCTCACCCATGTGTACACACCAGCAAGATACTTACGCTCCTCTTCTGACAATCGTATACTCATTATTCCCACTATGAAAACAAATTCATATGGACAATATTCTTTTGCATACCAGGGCCCAGCAATGTGGAATGAATTGCCCACTGAACTTAGACACAAAGACACAGTGATCCCATTAAAGAGTGCTCTAAAAACTCACTTATTTCGACTGCAAGAGCAAACTTAAAGACCTAATAATGTTTCCTACCTTAAATATTTTCATCATGTTTTTTATGTTTTCTAATTTCTTGGTGTTTGTTTTTTGTAATCATATCATTATATATGTTTTATGTTATATGTGTTGTCTAATGTTGTAAAGCGCTTAAAGCTTCTAAAGATTAGGCGCTATACAAAGTCCTCATTATTATTATTATTATATTCTTTGTCTTGTGCTTTGGTCTTAGGAAAGATCACCTTTGTAGCTTCTGTAGTAGTGGCAAGAGCAGTAGGAGACATTCCTGTCGAAGAACGAGAAGTTCTTTAGAAATTACTTTACGGTCTTTTACAAATCAAATTAGGAAACACACGTGTTAAATCAGCATTGGTAGACATCATGGTGAACGATGAAGTAGAATTAATAGGAGAAGGAGACACCATTGCAAAGCAATAGTGTGGTTTTCTGGTGCACGTACGCATCCTGAAAGCAGTATGATGACAAGAGCTGTATTTCGTTCTTGGTACGTCTTCTTCAGGTAGGATTTAAATTGAATGGTCATAAATAGGCAGGAGGTGGGTTGTTTTTTTTGCCAAACAGAAATCCCAGACTGACTTATGCATACAACGTTGCCACTCACTTACCCTATAAGATTACCTCTTAGACTTGTAAATAAGACCACGTAGTGATTACTGAGACTTTACTTTGTTTAAACTGATTGTATGTAATGTAAATGATACTGGCATTATGATCGTGTTCTTTGTAAGTCAAAGTTTTTTTTTCTTCGTCATCTCCTAATATGTCATCGAAGATGATCAAATGTATTGGACTCGCATCAGACCCATAGTCTTCACGAGGAGTGCCTTGGACAAATACGAAAGATTCTTATTCACGTTCTTGAAGTAGGCTGTAAGCCGATTGCCACTCTCTGTAACACCACACAATACTTTGGGGTGGACGATCCATCAAATGGATATTGTGTTCTAACACACGATTTACAAAATCCGTTTTGCCTAAACAGCTCGGTGAAGCAATTAGCATGCTAAAAGGTTTGGGAAAGATACAGTGCTCTAAACATTGACGATCTACTTTTTTGCCAACGATTTTAAGAGCAGAGGAAGAAGAGGAAAAGGAAGATGAAGTCATGACAAAAATATTGACAATTCTGAGAGGAACAACAAAATAAAATAAATGCATTGCATTCTACAAAGAAAGAACATTTTAAAAGAAGATTCAGTTTCATGCTATAATGCTTGTCGAAAACAAAACCTAATCTACAAATATTTTCATGTATTTTTAAAATTAAAGTTCATGCCTTTGAAAAATCTCTTTATATACAAGATATTTGCATTTCATACAAGAATGCCTTTGAAAAATTTCTTTATTTAAAAGATATTTACATTTCATAAAAGAATGCCTTTGAAAAATCTCCTTATATACAGGATATTTACATTTCATAAAAGAATGCCTTTGAAAAATCTCTTTATATACAGGATATTTACATTTCATACAAGAATGCCTTTGAAATATCTCCTTATATACAAGATATTTACATTTCATAAAAGAATGCCTTTGAAAAATCTCCTTATATACAAGATATTTACATTTCGTAAAAGAACGCCTTTGAAAAATCTCTTTATATACAAGATATTTACATTTCGTACAAGAACGCCTTTGAAAAATCTCCTTATATACAAGATATTTACATTTCATACAAGAATGCCTTTAAAATATCTCCTTATATACAAGATATTTACATTTCATAAAAGAATGCCTTTAAAATATCTCCTTATATACAAGATATTTACATTTCATACAAGAATGCCTTTGAAAAATCTCCTTATATACAAGATATTTACATTTCATAAAAGAATGCCTTTGAAAAATCTCCTTATATACAAGATATTTACATTTCATACAAGAATGCCTTTGAAAAATCTCCTTATATACAAGATATTTACATTTCATAAAAGAATGCCTTTAAAATATCTCCTTATATACAAGATATTTACATTTCATACAAGAATGCCTTTGAAAAATCTCCTTATATACAAGATATTTACATTTCATAAAAGAATGCCTTTGAAAAATCTCCTTATATACAAGATATTTACATTTCATAAAAGAATGCCTTTGAAAAATCTCCTTATATACAAGATATTTACATTTCATACAAGAATGCCTTTGAAAAATATCTTTTTATACAAGATATTTACATTTCATAAAAGAATGCCTTTGAAATATCTCCTTATATACAAGATATTTACATTTCATACAAGAATGCCTTTGAAAAATCTCCTTGTATACAAGATATTTACATTTCATACAAGAATGCCTTTGAAAAATCTCCTTATATACAAGATATTTACATTTCATACAAGAATGCCTTTGAAAAATCTTATATACAAGATATTTACATTTCATAAAAGAATGTCTTTGAAAAATCTCCTTATATACAAGATATTTACATTTCATACAAGAATGCCTTTGAAAAATCTCTTTATATACAAGATATTTACATTTCATAAAAGAATGCCTTTAAAATATCTCCTTATATACAAGATATTTACATTTCATAAAAGAATGTCTTTGAAAAATCTCCTTATATACAAGATATTTACATTTCATAGAAGAATGCCTTTGAAAAATCTCTTTATATACAAGATATTTGCATTTTATAAAAGAATGCCTTTGAAAAATCTCCTTATATACAAGATATTTACATTTCATAAAAGAATGCCTTTGAAAAATCTCTTTATATACAAGATATTTACATTTCATACAAGAATGCCTTTTCTTTCATGTTACTCTTATTCTCCGTTGCATTAAAAGCGAAAACAAACAAGAAACAAGCAATTAAAAGGGCAAAGTTAATAGTTCTCCTTTATCTGTTTTGAGCCTGATTAACTACCACTTGTGTCTCTGCATTGAATCCAAGATGTTTCCAGTCAGATACACCCTTCCAGTCGTAAATCGGTTTGCGTATACAACATGATAGGTACCTTTCTTGGAAAGAAAGAAAAGTAGATCAAGTACATCCACTGTTTTCCTCACATATAGGTGAAATGTGTATCATGTGTGTGTGATTTGGACTTTTAACTAGGTTTAACAATTTTTCAGTCATATCGCTAACATGTCTGCAGTGTGATAGTTTATAGTGATGTCTAGCACTGGTGCATCATACCGCAGACATGTAGCATGACGTCCCACCCAGTCACGGTATCCTGACACCAAGCCGACCAGTCCTAACACTAACCTCTTAATGCTGAGTGCCAAGCGAGGCAGCTATTAGTACCATTTTTGTAAGTCTTTGGTATGATTCAGCCTGGGATCGAACCCACGACCTCCCCCATCCGAGGTGCACTCTCTAACCACTAGGCCACTGGAGCAGTCTGTATCACGTGAATGTCATTTCTCCATCGCTGATGTCAAACTCTTCTCTCATTGTTTGAGCAAAGAGTTAGGAAGAAGTTAATTGTGCAGTCATACTAAAACCGAGTCATATAGCAGAGATCAAACTGCTGTGAGACATCGATAGACTCAAATTATCTGGATTTTTGACTTGGCACTATCCTTTGAGTTCCTCTAACAATGAGTCATATAAGTCCGTAATGAAATAGGCTGCTTTCTCTGGTGGAACTTCAGAAGAGAAGTCATTATATTTCACAGTGTATGTGTATGTCATCATTCTAAATATTTTGGAAGCTGCTTTGTGAGTGATTTGGATGCTAAAACAATCTTTAGTGTCTACTGAATCATTTTCCTTCTTGGACGAACTTTGGTGAAGAAAGTTTTATGTGGTTTTTGATACGGACATTTCTTCTGTCTTGATAAATTCATTTTTATAGTTCGGTGTTTGTAGTCTGAATGAAGTGCCGGTTTTGGACGTCTTCCCTTTTGTTATGCCGGCGCTCGGCATGTCCATACTGCAAAGTGTTGTAGTCTGGAAGTTGCACTCATTTCTGGTAAACGATTTGAAAGAATTTTAGGGCAAATGAAGATTTGGTGATTGGTACAATTTTGTGCGATTCCAAGGTGGTTGTCTGAAAGTGCTGATCCTCTCCAGACTGCAGAACTTCTTTCTGCATGTCAATGGTGACTGCTTGACTCGCTCGATAATCAAGTATCAATCTTTTTACTTTGCACATTGGTATACATTCCTCCCTGTTGGTCTCAGCATTTGGGACCATAATGTTTGGGACCTACGCTAGCAGAATTCAAATCTCATCTTTGGTGTGTTCGCTCTCCATGCCCCTCAGCGATGACCTTCCATGCCTGGGTGGGTATTTATCATGTTAAATGGATGTATATGCAACAGTCCGTGCCAAATTACAGGACGAGATCCCTTTAAAGGGATGAGGCTAAATACAATTTTAAATGAGCATTGACTGTTAGGTAGGTAGCAATGATTATTTCCAAATTTGTCAGAAAGTGCAAGTTCTGGTTTGTCTTTGTAATTGACCAAGATCATTTCTTTACGAATGATGTCCACGAGTTTTTTTAGTTTTCCTTTGTAGTCCACCAGTTCAAAAGTAGTCGTCTGGATCCACCAAGTACTCCATCTTGGGTAAGCGTCTTCCTTCTCACTTTTCCACGTGGCCTAAAGTAATGCCTTCGACGGAACTGTACTGTTCTTTGAATTTTTCTTGGACTTTGCGAGTTTGACAGCAGGAGAGATGGAAGCTTGCTTCTTGCTTTAGTTTCAGATTTGAGTTGACAATGAGAAAACGCCTTTGTGGGATTCGTCATCCTTTTGGTAGAGCTCTGTGTTTGGAAAGTGGTAAACTTATATAGACTTTTAACCCGAGATATCCCAGATCCAGAGCCTGAAACACTTGCGCGCTAACCCACGTTCCTGTCATAGCGTGTTCTTCCTCGGTGTGATGGCAAGGATGTTTTTGGCTACAAATTTCAGCAAAAACAGATACAGTTTTCCTTGGTAATGGTGCAGTAAGATGGGATGGTACAAGTTGGTGGCAGGTAAGACTTTGCATTTAGTAAACTTTTTGTATCGACAAATGTGTTCCATGTTAACGTATGCTGTTTAAATTGGGGTGTGTCCTGTTTCAAATCGGCAATATTTGCACACCCAAGTATGCAAAGAATATACATCGATGTATTTGATATCTTCTCCTTGGGATTCATCCACTTCCTACAGAAAACGTGTAGCATTCTTTCGTCCTCCAAATACACTGTCGCATTGGGTCTAGAGGTTCCACATCCACCACATCGTAACTTTCGGCAAATGTGCCTACAGTCGGAATCGGTTTTGAAACGTCGATTGTACTCTGTATCCTTGCTGATCTAACTTCAGGCGTCATTGGTAGGTTTGTTCATACAATTTTTCCATGGTTTACAATAAGAATTGACTTTTCGTGTGTCATCGAGGATACATTGTATGGCAGCAGTGAAATAATCCTTCATGAAATTCGTAGACGATCTGAGGGCTTCAAAATCCCAACCATTCACCAAAAGATTTATACTTTTCTCTTTGACTCCTCAATTTCTGTCATGTTTGATCCATATGCCTTCCTTTCACACAAGTTACGCAGAGCATTGCTAGAATATTGACGGCTGATGAGCTGAGACGTTTGGGAGCATGTGATGGTGAGTGTGTTCTCTGGCATGAATTTGTTACGGTAAGCCGAGAAGTATGAGATCATTGATATGCGATGCATGTTAATTTACTTTGGTTACCAAAACCTAATGGCGTTGCCAAAGGTCTTTTTTGTCTCTATGTTGTGTGGAAGTGTTTTCCACTCAGACTTAAAAAAAAACTTTCACCATTACCCTTCCCATTTGACTCAATAATTTATAAACACTTTTGACCCCAGAAGTGTCTCCCATGTTAATTCCCATTTGACCCCCCAAGAGCCTTTGACTTCTGCCAACAGTGTGGAACTGAATTACATTTTTGTAAATGGTCAGTTTAAAAGAGTACATTAAGAACCTACCTCTAGAGTTGCAAAAATGTATTTAGAAACTTTGCATAAATTCAAGGAAAACATAAACAACAAATGCATCCAAAAAAGCTTAGACATTTAACCATTGGTACATGATTATGATTACATGTACTTTGAAAATGTTCAATGGTCAGATAAACTACAATGATATTAGCATGCTATATATAAGACTTAGCATGCTACAACTTTTGTAATAATGATGGAACAATTCATTGGAAGGCAGACTACGACAGTGTTCGTGGATTACCAACTACATTTAAAAGAACTTATTCAACAAGACTGGATTCCTTCATGACTACACTGTTTGGATTTCATTCTGCAGCCGATTCTTGGTGGCAAATTTAAGAACAGGACCTGCAAAGACATGACTGCCAAAACTTTATCTTTGAAGAAAAAAAAACTGATCGCTAAAAGTGCTGTGAACAGTGTTGAATACAAATTGTGTGAAGACATCTGTTGTTCATTATTGATTCTATATGCTTGCAAAGAAGTATGTATAGCCAGTTAGACCAAAAGATTTACAACTTGAAGAATGTACATGACTGGAAAGATCTTGGATTCAACAATTGGAAACATGAGGTCACTTACCATATCAAAGTCACCATGTGTGATTGATGAAAGAAAAAACGATAAACTTTTGCTTTTAAAATGTAAATAGTTTTGTTTATTATGACATTTTCAATGTATAAAATTTCTTGTGTCATTGACAGAATCTCAGAATTTTAAACACAACTTGAAAGTTATGGTTGCATTCTCCATTCTCAAAGTGACTGATGGAGAGTTAGATTCTCAAAGTGACTGATGGAGAGTTAGATTCTCAAAGTGACTGATGGAAAGTTAGATTCTCAAAGTGACTGATGGAAAGTTAGATTCTCAAAGTGACTGATGGAAAGTTAGATTCTCAAAGTGACTGATGGAAAGTTAGATTCTCAAAGTGACTGATGGAAAGTTAGATTCTCAAAGTGACTGATGGAAAGTTAGATTCTCAAAGTGACTGATGGAAAGTTAGATTCTCAAAGTGACTGATGGAAAGTTAGATTTTCAAAGTGACTGATGGAAAGTTAGATTCTCAAAGATGGGAGGCACTGTATCTTCATGGTCCTGATTGATTAATTCTAAATCAGCCATAGAAAAGTTTTACGCAAGTTTGAGGGGACTATATCATATCTGATGATGATTACTAATATGTGTCACACTTCAAATGAACATTAGGTGACCTTCACGACTACAAGAAAGACACACTAACACTATGCAATATTTTTTAACAGCTCAACAATGCCTGTATAAAACAATATATTATACAATACAAACTTGATCCTGCAATCTACTGCAGTGCACATGGACAATCTAATGACGCAGTTTAATGATATCAGGAACAAAGCTTGAACTTTTAACAGATTTATGAAATGTTCCTGATAAGAGTGGATTTGGATGTGGTATTGCTGTTAATCCACACAAATTATTTTTGTCCTCTAGTTTTTTGCACAAAGAAACATTATTTCTTTTCAATTATGTGCAAGACATAGTTAATACAAAATATATTACCTACCAATAACTACTTGTGCAGGTGATTGTTGTTGTTGTAGGGTTTAATGCCATTTTTCAGGACAAGATAGGCTATACATGGCGGCCAGTATAAATGGTGGAGGAAGAACCAGGAAAACCCCAAAAAGAACCACCTACAAAAGAGAAGCTACTGGCAAGCTTTCTCACATACCCACATTAGCCAAATCTGAGACAGCAGTGAGATGATAGTGATTTGTAATAGTGAGCACTTTAGACCACTCGGCCACTCAGGGTCCCACTTGTCCAGGTGAAAAATAACTCCTAGAAAGTGTGTGACATTAAACTAAATGCAAAAATTTATTGCTGACACCATGGAGAACAACAACAACAACATATATGCAATTGAAGAAATTATACCTATATCCTGTTGATGCTTCAAAAGCAAGATAATAAGTAGTCAAGAAAAAATAAATGAGAAGCAATGAAGTAAAAATATAAAACGGAAAATATTTATTGGTTACAATCTGAAAATTATACAAAAGAATATCTCAACAATCAAATATTAACTGTTAAACGTATCTGAAATGGACAATATGTGAGCATTGTTAGTGATGTAAAAATGAAACAATTAAAGTGACGTTGGATGATTGTCAAAATTTACAAGATTATCACCTTGACATAATACAGTAGTCATTCCTGTTTTAAGTACATACTTTTATACATTGATCATTACATGTTGTGTACAGCTATAACTCTCTCCTAGTTGTTATCAAAGTCACTTATCTTCAAATTCTTACTTTCCTACTGGAGAAAGATAATCAGTATTGTATCATTTTGAAAAAAAGGAAATGGGAATAGAAAAGAGTGCATTTTGGGAGGTCACATTGTTGTCATTTTCAATTAGGACCATCTACATAAGGTGAAATGTGTTTACATGAAAACAATATGTCGATAATGACCATCCCTTCATGAGGTGTGGTGATGTTCAAGATGACCACCACTGCCACCATATCAGATGTCAGTTGTCAACATTTTCATTTAGGAATAAGTAGACATCAAAAGAAGTCCTCCTGACAAACCCATGTCAATATGGCCATCTGTTAAGGAGTAGCAATAAAAAGATTTTCAAAATAGTCATAAAAGTGACGATGTTTGCTGTCACATAGTCAAGATTTTCAATTAGGGCCAACTACAGAGTGTAAGAAATCTTTCAGTGAATACTTCATGATGATATTAACATCTGTTTTGAAGCAGTAGCCTATAACAAGATTTTTAAGATAGCAACCATGGTAACCATACTGGATATCTGAGCAGCACATTGTTTCATTTATGACCAATTAAACCTTTGGATGAATTGGCGCATAAAGTTTCATGGCAATGATCCATAGTTTAGGAGTAACAAGAGTCTAATGCTAACAGGTGGATGGACAACAAACAATAGGCCATCGCATAAGCTCTTCTAATCTATGACCAGCAATGCTAATAACTAATAATGCAGTACTATGTTTGATTACTTTTAGACCAGTTTTGTAACTACTGCTAAAACATTCTGGATAAACACTTTAGCTAACATGGATTCCTTGCACACTTGGCATCATTTTTAATCATGCATATAATATATACCCTGTATACATTTTTTAAAATGTTGGTGAGAAGATACAAAACATGGAAATAAAAAAGATGTAAAGAGTTGATATGTTAACTCCCGCATTAATGTATCACCTGAACTATATGTCAGTTAATGGATTTGCTGGAAAAAGATTTACTGCCTAGCTACATTACTAATAAACTGTCATGTCCTAAGCTAAGCTTAACACTGAAAACCACATAACATTTTTGCCAAAAATAGTGCATATTATTTGGTTATTTAGCAGAAATTCATGGAAGATAAATGTTAATTGGTTAAATAAAATGAAATAACATGATGCTAAGATGTTACTGTAAATCTTACCGTGTAAGATTAAATGAAATAACATGATGCTAAGATGTTACTGTAAATCTTACTGTGTAAAATTAAATGAAATAACATGATGCTAAGATGTTACTGTAAATCTTACAGTGTAAAATTAAATGAAATAACATGATGCTAAGATGTTACTGTAAATCTTACAGTGTAAAATTAAATGAAATAACATGATGCTAAGACGTTACTGTAAATCTTAGTGTAAGATGCTATTAAGTGTAGATGTCATAGTCAGCCAAATAATTTGTATTTTAAGTCTATGGTCAAGATAATGCAACCACAAAAGTGAAAATGTACCATACAAAAAGATGAAGCTAACATTTCACTGCAGCTGAAATGATGATTTCATTCATAAACATTGTACAACAATTTCAATCTACTATAAAGAATCTGGATCAAAATACGGACTAAATAACAAGAATGATCAGTATTAAAAATGTACATGTCAGTACATGTATTATGCTCCTAAGAATCATTGTAAATCTTATGCATTTCTAGACATCTTGCTCATTTATGAAAAATTAACAAACAAAAAGACCTGATCCAGAAAAAGCTACCAATTGTAACAAATTAAATCACGGTTTGTTGATTTCAAAATATAGATCACCACTGAATATTTATCCTGAATAGTATGACATCTAAATAGTTTACCAGTGAATATAAATGTTGTACAGTATGACATGTCATCAGTTTATCAGTGAATATAAATGTTGTACAGTATGACGTCATCAATTTACCAGTGAATTTAAATGTTGTACAGTATGACTTGTCGACAGTTTATCACTGAAGAGAAATATTGTACAGTATGACATTTCAACAGTTTATCACTGATTATAAATGCTGTACAGTATGACATGTTGACAGTTTATCACTGAATATAAATGTTGTACAGTATGACATGTCATCAGTTTGCCACTGAATGTAAATGTTGTACAGTAAGACATGTCAACAGTTTATCACTGAATATAAATGTTGTACAGTATGACATGTCATCAGTTTACCAGTGAATGTAAATGTTGTACAGTATGACATGTCATCAGTTTGCCAGTGAATATAAATGTTGTACAGTAAGACATGTCGACAGTTTATCAATGAAGATAAATATTGTACAGTATGACATGTCAACAGTTTGGCAATGAATATAAATGTTGTACAGTATGACATTTCAACAGTTTACCAGTGAATATAAATGTTGTACAGTTTGACATGTCTACAATTTATCACTGAAGATAAATATTGTACAGTATGACATGTCAACAGTTTACCAGTGAATATAAATGTTGTACAGTATGACATGTTATCAGTTTGCCAGTGAATATAAATGTTGTACAGTAAGACATGTCGACAGTTTATCACTGAAGATAAATATCGTACAGTATGACATCTCAACAGTTTGCCAATGAATATAAATGTTGTACAGTATGACATTTCAACAGTTTACCAGTGAATATAAATGTTGTACAGTTTGACATGTTGACAATTTATCACTGAAGATAAATATTGTACAGTATGACATGTCAACAGTTTACCAGTGAATATAAATGCTGTACAATATGACATGTAAAGCGTTTACCTTTGAATATAAATGTACAGTATGACATGTCAACATTTTACCACTGAATATAAATGTTGCACTGTAGGACATGTAAACAGTTTACCAGTGAATGTAAATGTTGTACAGTATGACATATCAACATTTTACCAGTGAATACAAATGTTGTACAGTATGACATATCAACAGTTTACCACTGAATATAAATGTTGTACAGTATGACATGTCATCAGTTTGCCAGTGAATATAAATGTTGTACAGTATGACATGTCAGCAGTTTACCAATGAATATAAATGTTGTACAGTATGACATGTAAACAGTTTACCAGTGAATACAAATGTTGTACAGTATGACATATCAACAGTTTACCACTGAATATAAATGTTGTACAGTATGACATGTCAATAGATAAAGGTTTTGATAAATGCTATGCCTCATCTTTGGGGGTGGGTATGGACTCGCAAAAGACTCCAACATCTCATTGATGCATTCATCATTCAGCCATCGCTGACATATGACACCATGCTTTTAAAAAAAAGCAAGACCAAAATTACTTGCCTTTACTATACATTTTACTTTTACATTTGGAGTTCACAATAAAAAGTGAAAAAATTTGTAACATGTTTGACAAAATGCATACAAGGGCTGGTAAAAATGAGACAAATAGTAAACTGGCAAGGATAATCTCGCATGAGGATGGTACAACATCCACATTATATTTCCTAATTTCATTCCATTCCTAAATAAGCGAGTCCTTATCTTTGATGTGAAAATGATAAATTACTCCACTACTCCAAGCTTGATAATTTCCACTTGGTGAGCACGATAAAAGAAAGCATTTAATCTGTTTGTGATAAAAAGTTGCACATTTTATACTTATCAACACCAATAGAAAAGGACTATAAATTTACTCAAACTGAAATTTAAGTAGATGCGATATTATGAACTTGATTCATGAATACAAATGGACATTAAAAATTAATGTATAATTAGTTATATTTACTGCTATAATTCCTTATGAAAAACAGTTAAAATAGATGATTTAATTGTGTTATGAATCTATTTTTGCCAGTTTATGAGATCACTTAGGAATAGATTATAATAAATGTAAATGTTGAGTGTTTACATTATAAAAATATACATGATACATACAAATAATTTAAACTTAGAAGCACATAAAAAATTACCCATGATACATCATAAAGAAAGGTTAGAAAAGAAATAATTAAAAGTTAATATGTTAACAAGATATAGTCATCCCTATTTATACCAAGTTTCAAACAGTTTAGGCCCTTATCCTATCAGCACTTTATACAACATATGATCTCAATTTAAGCTGTCTGTAACTGTGTATATACAGTATTATAAAAAAAATACACACATGTATTGTACCTGGTCAAAACAAATAATACCTGTACAGTACCTGGTCAAAACAACTATTCATTAAGCTTTTACATTTATGCTTATCTAGCATATTTAACAAACAAAACGTAAGGGAGGTTCACAATCTAATTACAATTGGGACCTCCAACAGATTGGCAACCTTTGGAATGCATGGTCCACTTTTTAGTGGTCTATATGATAAAGAACTGTATTTTATATTTGGAATGGTTATCATTAGTTACTTTTTAGTGGCCTATATGATAAAGAACTGTATTTTATATTTGGAATGGTTATCATTAGTTACTTTTTAGTGGCCTATATGATAAAGAACTGTATTTTATATTTGGAATGGTTATCATTAGTTACTTTTTAGTGGCCTATATGATAAAGAACTGTATTTTATATTTGGAATGGTTATCATTAGTTACTTTTTAGTGGCCTATATGATAAAGAACTGTATTTTATATTTGGAATGGTTATCATTAGTTACTTTTAAGTGGCCTATATGATAAAGAACTGCATTTCATATTTGGAATGGTTATCATTAGTTACTTTTTAGTGGCCTATATGATAAAGAACTGCATTTTATATTTGGAATGGTTATCATTAGTTACTTTTTAGTGGCCTATATGATAAAGAACTGCATTTTATATTTGGAATGGTTATCATTAGTTACTTTTTAGTGGCCTATATGATAAAGAACTGCATTTTATATTTGGAATGGTTATCATTAGTTACTTTTTAGTGGCCTATATGATAAAGAATTGCATTTTATATTTGGAATGGTTATCATTAGTTACTTTTTAGTGACCTATATGATAAAGAACTGTATTTTATATTTGGAATGGTTATCATTAGTTACTTTTTAGTGGCCTATATGATAAAGAACTGCATTTTATATTTGGAATGGTTATCATTAGTTACTTTTTAGTGACCTATATGATAAAGAATTGCATTTTATATTTGGAATGGTTATCATTAGTTACTTTTTAGTGACCTATATGATAAAGAATTGCATTTTATATTTGGAATGGTTATCATAGTTATGATATAGATCAATGACATTTTACAAATTCAAAGAGACAAAATGATTTGATTGGTGAATCAAACAACCAGCAGAGCATGACCCTGCCCATCAGACTTGCTTCTATTATAAAGCAGACCAAGATTTTAATCAGATTAGGGAAGTTCAGTAATGAAAATGAGTTTTAAAAAAGGTAGAGGATAATTCTGAATATGGTTAATTAATTAATGATCATGCTATTTAACCAATAAAGGAAAAGTGCAACCATTACAACAACAAATTTTACATCTTAGAATTTATCTTCTCTTCCCATATACATGCATGGACTTGTATATTTGGTAAATAATATTGCTAAGTCCCAAATGTGCTTTTTTCATACAAGCTTATTTTCATGTATGTGACTCATTACTGAGTATACATAGGATCTGTAATGACCCCATGCTGTTTTAACAGTCTAAAGTGAGAAGGCACTACAGCATCTGTAATGACCCCATACTGTTGTAACAGTCTAAAGTGAGAAGGCACTACAGTATCTATAATGACCCCATACTGTTGTAACAGTCCAAGTGAGAAGGCACTACAGTATCTGTAATGACCCCATACTGTTGTAACAGTCCAAGTGAGAAGGCACTACAGTATCTGTAATGACCCCATACTGTTGCAACAGTCTAAAGTGAGAAGGCACTACAGTATCTGTAATGACCCCATACTGTTGTAACAGTCTAAAGTGAGAAGGCACTACAGTATCTATAATGACCCCATACTGTTGTAACAGTCTAAAGTGAGAAGGCACTACAGTATCTGTAATGACTCCATGCTGTTGTAACAGTCTAAAGTGAGAAGGCACTACAGTATCTATAATGACCCCATACTGTTGTAACAGTCCAAGTGAGAAGGCACTACAGTATCTGTAATGACCCCATACTGTTGTAACAGTCCAAGTGAGAAGGCACTACAGTATCTGTAATGACCCCATATTGCTGTAACAGTCCGAGTGAGAAGGCACTACAGTATCTATAATGACCCCATACTGTTTAACAGTCCGAGTGAGAAGGCACTACAGGATCTGTAATGACCCCATACTGTTGTAACAGTCCGAGTGAGAAGGCACTACAGTATCTGTAATGACCCCATAATGTTGTAACAGTCCGAGTGAGAAGGCACTACAGTATCTGATAACAATTTTTATATGGACCCAAAATTGTTGTAAATGTCTAAAGTGAGAATGCACTACAGTATCAAACAATAATATCTGTATGAATTCCAATTGTTTCAATAGTCTCAAGTCAGAAGGCACAACAATATTTGCCAACTAACAACAGTATTTACATGGAAAACAAACAGTTTTAACAGTCTAATGTCAGAAAGAACTGCAGTATCTAAAACGATCTTCTGATATTTGGATATTTCAACAGTAACAACTATCTCCTAAAACCATAATGTATAACATTTACAATGCTTGTGAGTATCACAGATTATAATTCCCATAACACAATGTTTTAGATACCACTTATTATTTTCTTCATATTAAATAAAACAAATTAACACAATCAAATTTCTAAATAACTATAATTAGCACAGTTATGTTCTGTTATAACAACATTATTAATTACTTCAAAATTAACAGGTTTATATGGAAAGAACTACATGTACAACCTGTTTGTGTGGCTGTCTTGTTGCCTTGACCCTTCCAAAACCAGTTCAAATTAAAAGGATAAACCTGTCTGCAAAAGGACAAATGTTGGAGAATGAAAAATGGAAAAAATAAGAGAAAAATGAAAAACAAAAATCTTCTTGAAATGTTTACAATTACATGATCAAAGATATATGTTAGCACAAATGCTATTATGGTTTTTATTATGACATTTATTAGTGCAAATGATAGCTTGATAAAATGTATTTCATAAAAAGTTTGAAATATAAATCGTTATCTAATGCATTACATTTTAAAAATTGGTAGGATACATTTTATATGTAACAAAAACAAGTGATATATTCAGTAAAAATTCAAACTTTTTGTATTTTCAAAGAAAAAATGAAATGTTCAAGTAAGGAGAACAAAAAATTTGAAAGATGATGAGATATTGACTGAATGGTATTTCTTTAAGCCAAAAAATGAGTGGATTTGGATGATATATCAATAACAGAAAACCAACATGGCCTGATACTGCTTGCCTGATTTACAGTTAAATTAACCAACATGGCCTGATATTGATTGCCTGATTTCCAGTTAACTTAACCAACATGGCCTGATATTGATTGCCTGATTTACAGTTAACTTAACAGCTGACCACTACACTAAGCATGCACATCCTATGTAAACTATCTCCATTTCTTTATGTCATGTGGATTGAACCAATTTTACTAGATACTGATAGTTTTGTTGTTGTTGTAGGGTTTAATGCCATTTTTGAGCACAAGATAGGCTATACATGGCGGCCAGTATAAATTTTGGAGGAAGAACCCGGGAAAACCCTGGAAAGAACCACCGACCCATGAGAAGCTACTGGCAAGTTTTCTCACCCACATTGGCTGAACTGGAGACTCAAACTCATGCAGACAGAGGTGAGATGGCAGTGATCCATAACAGTGAGCACTTTAGACCACTTGGCCACTCAGAGCCCCCCTATCTACTGATAAAAACTATTCTGAAAGATAAAGGCATACTTAATAAGCAAAACCATCTGAGATGATATAAAGGCATTTACCAGATATCCAGTCTCAAGATCTAGAAAGGCAACAAGCTCAGCCAATCAGATGTAATTTATCTTACTAGTATGACTATCCAACATATCGTCAACATTAGCATACTTACCAAGTTTGATTTAAACTGGATCAGAAGTGCAGCCTGTTTCAGGTAAGAATCATATTTAAGATCAACTCACGAATGTACAAAGATCTTGACAAAACTTGGATCAGTACTACAGCCTCTAGAGTGGTAACAGGCTCAGTCAATCGCATACAATATTAACATAGGAATGGATTCTGAACAAAATCAAGCAAGATCTTGATCATATAGGCCTATATTCAAAGTCTGATCAAATTCTGATCAGAATTACGGCTTTGAGAATGTTAACAAGGTCAGTCAATCAGATGCAAGATCACCTCATTATTTTTCCATAGGTTTGACTAATTATCAAAATCATCCATAATCTTTAAAATATAAGCATAGTTTGATCAAAACTGGGTCAGACATACGGGATTCAGAGTCGGCCAGTCAGATGCAAGATCACCTCATTAATGTGTGGGATTGGCTCATTCTCTAGCTCATCGGAGATACTGATGATATATGCCCATATTCCAAGTCTGATTGAAACTGAATCAGAGAAAAAGGACTCCAGTGTGGTAATAAGCAATTCTTGATCAAGGGATGATGGATAATTGATGACAGATGCTGCATGATTGATGCTGGGTTATACCATAAGCTTATTTGGCCGTATGGCAGAGTGAGATAAAAACTGAGAAAAGAATATTTAAATTTGTTAGTAGGTAAAAGTATAATCAACGGAAGAAGAAAAAAAAGAATTATCACACAAATATGAAAACCATCTACTTATACAAGCATTTACAAAGATTAACTCTGAATAAAACATATACAAAGGACCCTTTCTATCCTAGATTACTCACAGCAGTTACCAAATATAGTTTGTCTTGTCATCCTTGCAATATATTTGACACTGAGCACACATAGATCATATTTGGTCCGCTGTGTTCAAAGTTCTTTGAAACTGAGTGTTCCTGAATGGCATTTATAGTCATTTCAAAGTGTTTCAAGCCCTTACAGTGTTCAAAGTACTTCCCAAGTGATCAAATCCTCCAATACCCAGTGTTACCAAGTCCTTCTGCAGTGTTAAAAGCCCATCCAGTATTCACAGCAAACAGTGTATAATTATTTTTTGCTTACATGATAAAGTACAAAATGCTTTAAAATTTAATAAAAATAACTATAACAAGTTTTTTATATATAAACAAACCTATAATCACACTGCAAGTCTGATGCATATGTCCAGCCAGGTTAAACCAGCTGAACATCCAAGAATTCTGGTCTTATGTATAGTCTGGTTAGAAATCTGGCTTCCCTCCAAGATCAGGTTACAAAAGATTAACTCAATTGTCAGGCATGCCAATTAAACAAGCCTACATGGACAGATGACCACTTTTCCCTCAAATGCTTGAAGATTTACATATTCAAAATCTTAAACATTTTTATTAATGCATGGAAGATAAAGAAATTTTTACTTAAAGCATTTGTGAAGAAATTGGGGCCCTGGAATGCCAAGCGGTCTAAGGAGTTGCTTTACAAATCACTTATGTCTCACTGCTATCTGCACGGGTCTGAGTCTTGGGCTTGGCCAATTTGAGTATGTTAACTCGTTTGGCAGTAGCTTCCGATGGATTGCTGGTTCTTCCTGGTGCTTTCTCAGGTTCTACCTCTACCAAATATACTGGCTGCCACAGATAGCCTATCATGTGCCGAAAAATGGCATAATACCCATAGCAACCATTCAAGCCACTGCTACAAGAAATTCCTTTAAAGTCAATGCAGTACAGGATACAGCTAAAGATGTAAATATAAAACTTAAGATTAATGCTTTTCTTATGCATTCATCAAAATCAACAAGAAATTTGCACATTTACTATTTACCTGATAAACTGTAAACCTTGAGTAACATTTCATGACATGTCCAATGAGGCCCTAGGAAAGTTGTTGGGAACGTCCTTAAGTTGTACTAAGAAACATTCAGTGATTTCTGTAAGACATTATTCATTAGCTCCACGACTGCTGGACTATAAAAATATCATTCCAAAGAAACTGCAATTCATTAAGACTTGAGAGGCAAAAATTGTTAAACAGTTCTGAATAATAGGCAATCTTTATTTGTTAGATAAAATCTAATATTCCTTAGATATCTGGAATCTCATCAAAAGCTGCTAAGTCTTCAATATGCATTAAGAAGTATCAGTGTATTTATTGAACTTCAGCTATTTAATAAATTTACAAAATCTATGAAATCTACATTTTTGATTCATTTCAAACACCAATTCTTGCCAAAGATTTTTCATTATGTAGCTATGAACAACAAAACACAAGGTTTGGAGTAAAATATGTTTCAGATGGCTGGTTAGATGTTTTTTAATGGCACTTGAAACACATTACCAACTATATTATGCCATTAAAATGGGAACTAAGAGCATTTCCCAAGGACAACAAGGCAATCAACCCCCATGCTGGTCATGGCAGATAATGAATGCATGACCCTTGGCGTCAGATATTCTACTAACTGAGCCCCTCTCAAAGAATATCATAACAGACTCCCATTCCACTTACTGAATGATACTGGTCAGGAATAGTTTCACTCAAATGCTCATCATCATTATCAGTCCTGTAGCCTGGAAGACCTTTGGGCCACCACACAAGATCTAACAACCAGCTTCCTCCATTCCTCTCAATTTTCCATCTCTCTCAGTGAGTCACTCAGTGTCAATCCTGTCCACTCTTGAATGTTATCTTCCCACCTCTTTCTTTGCCTGCATCTCTTTCTTCTTCCTTGTACAGTGCCTTGCATGATTGTCTTGGCAAGTCCTGATGATCATGAGACATGCCCTTACCACTGTAGTTTCCATTTTTTCACTATGATCAGGAGGTCATCATGAGGTCCAATGGCTTGTTTTATCCTTTGCCATATTTCTTCAAATGCTATTCTGATGATAAGTGCTAATGTCTTGAGTTGATATGTGAAAAAATACATCTGGTCTTGAGAAGGTTGAACTGACAACAAAATGGATTCAGGACAAAAAAGCCAAATTAAAAATATCATATCTCCCTTCTGAAGTGGTAAAAATAAGCCAGATCTCCCTCTTCTGATTTGCTCAGTATGTTTTAGGTACCAGGACTGGTTCTGTATGTTTTAGGTACCAGGATTGGCTTGGTATGTTTTAGGCACCATGATTGGTGCAGCATATTATAGGTACCACGATTGGCTCAGTACATTTTCAGTATCACGATTGGCTCAGTATGTTTTGAGTACCACTCCAAAGAAGATAATGTTGTCAAAATGAATGGCTTATTTTGCAATAGTGGAAATCTGTTCTTGGCAATGTAACCAATAATTGTCAAGTGACAAAGTAAACCAATGGGGCAGACATACAAACAGTTCAGGACAAGCAATAAGGCATGCATCTGACAAACTATACAGGATAGCATGACTAGTAAGTGGTCTTGTACATAAGATGAACCTAGATAATGCATTGAAGAATATCTTCTTCAACCATGTCAGAACCCAATGTAAGTTCCATTTCAAACAAAGAGCCAAGACCTGCAGTACAAAAGGGAGACAAGTATGTCTAAGAGGTCTTTGTTTCTACCCATGTCCTCACTTCCATAATGGTGAAATATGCTGGAAATCATGAAATGGTAGCCACTGATTGTGATCAGAACAAACTTCTTCTCCATAAATAGTCAAAGCTATATTAGCTATCTGTGGTACTAAAACTTTCATGGGATATATATTTTCTTTGCTCACATCACTGGATGAAAACTTAAAATTTCCCATTATATGGATTTCAAAGTGAAGAAATTCTGGCATATGTAATTCAGTCCCACTCTTGATTGTATAATATTTCTTTCTGCTGAATTGTCAGATATCAGAAAAACCTTGTAGCTTCAGCATTACTGATTTGTCATGGAAAACCTACAGGTGAGAAGACATGATTTTCCTGGTTATTTCTGCTGCAAGATTTAGGTCGTTCAGCCATGATTATTTTTCAGGATTAATCTGCAGGCAAATTACTTTGCTTTCTGAATGGCATTGGGAATCATACTATGTAATGTACTGAGACTGTTCCAGTTGAATGAAAGGATATACCAAGAAACCCAACATAAGGCAAAAAAGGTCTTCCCAATTGCTGAGATAGGACCTTGTGTAACCTGAACATTTGGCCAAGTTGGCAGTTTCAGCAGCCATTGAGATAGAAGGCCCATCTTCAGACATCTTTAATGCTTGATTCAGGACAAAAGTTCTTATTTAATGCTGCAGAATATCTGTCTTCTATGGATACATGGTGGGACATGTAGCAAAGGAAAACCTGATCGTGGAGCTGGGTTGAAATCTAAGGCTTTCTAAAATGATTCATAAGACTGGTCTGCAGTACAGAATCTCTCCCAAAAATGCATTTGTGTTTTGCAGAAGACATGTCTGAGGAGAGAAGAGGCCTGTTGACACTTGGGGCCTTGACACTGCACTCTTAAAGCAGTGCAAGAGGTCAGCAACTTGACCATAATACAGTAACTATTTTTAATGACCACTAGACCATCTTTGTTAGGAGGTTCAGAAATGTGAGAGTCTATAATTGGCCATTGATGAAGAATGAGAAATGTGAGAGTTCTATAATTGGCCATTGATGAAAAATGAGAAATGTGAGAGTTGTATAATTGGCCATTGATGAAAAATGAGAAATGTGAGAGTTCTATAATTGGCCATTGATGAAGAATGAGAAATGTGAGAGTTCTATAATTGGCCATTGATGAAGAATGAGAAATGTGAGAGTTCTATAATTGGCCATTGATGAAGAATGAGAAATGTGAGAGTTCTATAACTGGCCATTGATGAAAAATGAGAAATGTGAGAGTTCTATAATTGGCCATTGATGAAGAATGAGAAATGTGAGAGTTCTATAATTGGCCATTGATGAAAAATGAGAGTCCTATAATTGGCCATTGATGAAGAATGAGAAATGTGAGAGTTCTATATTGGCCATTGATGAAGAATGAGAAATGTGAGAGTTCTATAATTGGCCATTGATGAAAAATGAGAGTCCTATAATTGGCCATTGATGAAGAATGAGAAATGTGAGAGTTCTATATTGGCCATTGATGAAGAATGAGAAATGTGAGAGTTCTATAATTGGCCATTGATGAAAAATGAGAGTCCTATAATTGGCCATTGATGAAAAATGAGAGTTCTATAATTGGCCATTGATGAAGAATGAGAAATGTGAGAGTTCTATAATTGGCCATTGATGAAAAATGAGAGTCCTATAATTGGCCATTGATGAAGAATGAGAAATGTGAGAGTTCTATAATTGGCCATTGATGAAGAATGAGAAATGTGAGAGTTCTATAATTGGCCATTGATGAAGAATGAGAAATGTGAGAGTTCTATAATTGGCCATTGATGAAGAATGAGAAATGTGAGAGTTCTATAATTGGCCATTGATGAAAAATGAGAGTCCTATAATTGGCCATTGATGAAGAATGAGAAATGTGAGAGTTCTATATTGGCCATTGATGAAGAATGAGAAATGTGACAGTTCTATAATTGGCCATTGATGAAAAATGAGAGTCCTATAATTGGCCATTGATGAAAAATGAGAGTTCTATAATTGGCCATTGATGAAGAATAAGAGTTCTATAAATGATCATTGATGAAGACTGAGAAGAGAAGAGAAACCTGGAAGCTAGAGTTGAAAGATTTCTTCTCTGAGTTTTCAAGGCATAAAGGCATATCTAGTAAATAAGAATGGCTATGCAAACATACATCTTTGAGCTCAGAGGGTGTGGAGCAAAAGAGAAACCTCCTGTGATGATATTGACAACTGGCAAGGGAAGCTAGTAGTCAGGGCATCAAACAAGGCTGGAAGTCTGTCCTTGTGTATTGGCTTTGATCTATGCCAAAAGTCTGAAGTGGATAATAGGCTGCTGGGAAAAGGAAATTCATGCAGCCAGTAATGGATCATGATGGAACTGGGAATGGTGATGAACTGTTTGTGGCTGGTCTGCAGTGCCTTCATAGGTCAATGAAAGATAGTATGGATATCATGGGAGATAAGATCACCAAATCTGGCTGTGCTGTGTCTGTGACAGGGCTGTAATTGGATTGACCAGGTATCAAATGCAGTATCTTATGGTCCAAGACTAAGTATGCAAGGATGACACATTGAGTCTGTCACCCTGAGGAAATGCTGTGATGGTGCCCCACTTCAGTGGATAAGGTAGGTACAAGGCAACTGATCCATTGCTGACTATCAGGGGATATATCGCCACAGCCAGTACTGAGATATATATGTGGTGACATTTTCCAGACCTGCTCCCTGTGGGCCACCATAATTCTTGGTACAGATGTTATGGGTATAACGGTAAGTCAGCACAATCCTGGTAAGAAAGTGTCAGCTGGAACTTAAATTCTAACAAAGGAAAATGTAAAATTTGAAGAAGAAAAAAACATTAAAAAGATAAACCTTCCAAATAAACATAAGCATGTAGACCTACAACATAAAAAATTATCTCTGGTAGTACATCATCAAGGAGCTTAACAGAGTTCACATCAAATAATGTTTGTCTCACCAGCTCACCAGATGGAAGCTGATAAACTTGACAAGAATAAGTTTCAATGTTAGTTGACACAAGTACGGTATGCATTTGGGTTGTGGCTCACCATTCAGAAGGAATGTATGGGTCAGGTATGTGTGTACTATACACATAACACCACCTCATTGCTGGGGTTTTGTTCTGTATGAAGGGTGCCACTCACCAATGATGGGTTTGCACTTCTGAAGCTTATTTGGAGTTTTCATTCCATAAAAACCTGCTTTACGCGATGCTCAGGGTCCAAAGAATAACAATGCAATATAAGTGGGATTGCATTAACAAATTTTTCGAAAATCTTCACCATAGAAAATGAGCATTGAAATTTCAGTGTCATCAGTGCTGTGATTAAAGATCTGCTAGGGATATGAATAATTGGTGTTTCTGATAGCATATATTTAGGATGTTAAAAAGAGAGGTCACATTAAATAAAAAAATGGACGCCACACTGCCATCATGTTTTAAGCAGAATCACGTTAAAATGAATCGTGTTATAACGGGTTTTACCTGTATTTTACTAAGCAGATACAACATGGCAATTTATATAAAATTTTAAGGCAGTAAGCGGAATCTTCCATTCAGGAGCAGATAACTGCAGGGTGGCTCTGGCTGCTTTATCAGCATTTTAATGCAAATAAAATTACAGCCTGTTTTCTTATATTTTGGAATTCTAAGAATACCTAAATTTGAGGTTCTACTTTTTGATTTATAGCAAGTCAAAAAGTCTTAAGAGTATAATGATAATTCCTGGATTACATCATTTCACAATGTTGCAAATTTTCATGCTGTACAAGGATGGCTGGCAATATGTTGCCTTTAAGCACACCTGTATCTTGACAATAGCTTTCAGAAATGGCGGAACCTACCATAACAATGAAATTTTATCTTTCACTATACTGGATATAAAGATAAGTGGCCCCTAAGACATGGTCAAACAAGGCATGTATGTGGCCCCATGAAATGGTCAGAAAATGCAATAGGTGGCCCTAAGGCATGGTCAAATAGGTTATTTATTATGCCATATTTCCATGTGGTGAAATAATCTTAATCAAATTTAAAAAAATGCAGCTTCTAAATGTAAAAAAGCTACTCTAATATATATTTTACATCCGTCTGCATTGCTACTAGCTCAGAAAGTCTGTTCAATGCTGGCATGACCAGAAGAGTGGTCAAAAACTAGGTAACAAAGTTATGTTTGTGTAGGGGGCTGAGTGAGCAAAGAACACCGGGATTTATTCATAACTGCAACTCAAGTTACAGTGACATTAACAAATATTCAACTGAGATAGCAAGATTGACAAGGCAAAACATCTGCATCTTTTGGAAACAGATATCAGAATCTCTTTCTAGCCTAAGACAGATATTTGACAGAAAGGGTCTTCTATCCACTGTCCACTGAGTGCAATTTTCAAATGTATGGTCTTAATAACACCCCAAACTGATCATGCAGGAGGGGTGATTATCTTCAACCTGCTAAAACCCTTTACACACCACATTTAATCATGTTACCTGTAATTAAAGAGAAACAAAACAATGGCTTATATGGCAAAATCAGGTAAACATCAGACTAGGCCTGCATTGAACTGAATTCTAAGAACTGGAACAAATGGCAGATAAAATAACCAAAAGGATCTAATTACTGTCAAAGAATGCTCATTTAGATGGAATAAAATGAATTAACTGTCTGAACCCTGAGACAAATTCTAAGCCCTATTGACCACTGAAGTAGATAATTATGATGCCGCTAGTTTGCTTTTATTACAATAAAACAGACATATGACGTGCAAATTTTCATCTACAATGAGAACAGAGAAAATTTCAGCAACAAAATTGATAGAATGTACTTCCCTGTTACGAGAAAACTCCATAGGATTATGAAAATTTAAAAAGTAAAAAAATAGAAGGTATCTGTGAGGTCTCTTGAAAACATCCGACTAGGCCTAAGCGAAAGTAGACAGATGATAGAATTAATCAATAATTCTACTATTCAAAGTGATACTGCTATTGTATGACTGCTGTCTCACCAAGAAGATATGCTTTTATTGGTAAAACAAGGCAATGGACATTGACAATGTCTTTTTCATTTGGAAGGACTGGATTTGCAAGATAGTGTATGTTCTCATAATATTATGATCAGGTAATTTATATAAAGAAGAAAATTTTAAATCATGATTGTAAACAGACATGCTCTATTAAACTATATACATATGAAAATGCATAAAAATATCAAAAACAAATCAATATAAGAATATCCATTGTTATTTCAAACTTATGCACTATCAATTCTAAGTAACAATGAAGTTTGTATTTGGATTCTAAAGACACTTACAAAGAAATCCTTGTTAATCTCTGGCAGCTATCTTCTTCACCCCTTTGTACAGATCAACAAGTAATTCTGACTCCAAAAATGCTTCAAAGAAAAATGGAGTAAATATATCCCCCCAAAAAAAGATCTGTTTGGAAATGCTAGAAGCTAGAGTAAATGAGTATTGAATCAAGAGGTATCACTATATTTACAAAGAACCCCTGTTCGTGTAGATTTGATTTGGACTTTTAACATACCTTAAACAATTTTTCTGTCATACTGCAATGATGTCTGCAGTTAGACAGTTGACAGTTTAGTCTAGCACTGGAGCATCATGCTGCAGACATGAAGCATCATGTCCCACCCAGTCACATTATCCTGACACCAAGCCGACCAGCCCTAACACAAACCTCCTAATGCTGTGGACCAAGTAAGGCAGCTGCTAGTACCATTATTACAAGTCTTTGGTATGACTCAGCTGAGGTTTGAACCAGAAACCTCCTTCATCCAAGGTGGACATTCTAACCACTTTGACTACTGCAGCAGTCACATCTGGTCATAACAAACCACATAAAACCCAAAACACCAATGGCTTTGGCATGTAAAGTGAAATCTGCCTTTAAGTTAGCAGACATCCATATAAAGGTAAAAAACTTTACAATATTAAAATATTTGCAGTGAGCCCCAAAATATTCTGTATAGCCTTTTGTATAATGTGAAGCCTGCTTTAGCAGTAACATCCATATAAAGGGAAACTCGCCTTAGCAGACACATCCATATAAATTGGAACCTGTCTTAGCAGACACATCCATATAAATTGGAACCTGCCTTAGCAGTTATATCCATATAAAGCTCATCTGTGCATAATGTATAAATCACACTATCATTTTCAACATCTGTATAAAGTCACCGGTATGCATGGGATATTTTATTGTGGTCCCTATAAAGACAGGTTTCACTGTAGTAGATGCACAAAACCAAGCATATGGGCACAGGCAACTAATTCAACAGATCTTACGGGCACAGACAACTAATTCAACTAACCTAATGGGCACAGACAACTAATTCAACAGACCTAATGGGCACAGACAACTAATTCAACTAACCTAATGGGCACAAACAGCTAATCTAGATCCCATGGACCATAATGATAATGCTTGTCCAAACTTCTTTACTTTCATGGTATAACCGGCAAACACCCTCACATCCTGTATTTCACTGCAATGATGCAAAAAACAAAGGAGTGAGGTATTGACAACTAATCCAAATCTCTATAATGTGAATTTGGGCACACAACTACTCAAGTAAACCATCTAACCCCACCTACTGTATGGGCACATTGAAATTCCATGTCTGTCCAAATGGGCACTAATCTAGATACCACAGAAAATAACAATAATGCTTGTCCAAACTGCTTCATTTTCAAGGTATGACCAGCAAACATACAGATAAACCTCACAGACCATAATATTATTGTTCCTACAAAATTCCTATACGTTTGTTGAAAAAAAAAAGCAGTACAAACTTACGTCCAAGGAACAACCTATTCAACAGGTAACTCTTACCATTGAATGAAAATGATAGGCTGTGTCTTGTTTTTATAAATGTATCTGTTATAGGTGAAAACTATAAAAATCTGGCTGAGTGACAACAACATCTCCCCATTTACATCCAATACAACCTGTGCAAAAACAGCAATAAAATGAAAATGGTTTTAGGTCTAAGCCTACTGCTGCAAACAATTTACCCCTATAGAGACATCTTCTGAAAACTTTCTTTCATTTTTTCTTCCCTTAAATCAGTTTCAGTCACATCAGTGATTGTCATTCTTTTCACTGTGCTATTTAATATAACACCGACTCATTATGATATACATAAAATAATAAAGTTGCCTGTGACCATATAATTGATTGAGTCAAAAAAACAGCTTTCATTCCAAATGAGAATTAAATGAGTGTGTGAGATTTGGATTTTTAACATAGTTTTAACAAAATTTCAGTCATATCTCTATCATGTCTGCAGTGTGACAGTTTATTGTGATGTAAAGCACTGGGGTATCATGCCGCAGACATGTAGCATGATGTCCCACCTAGTAACATTATCCTGACACCAGGCCGACCAGTCCTAACACTAACCTCTTAATGTTGCGTGCCAAGCGAGGCAGCTTTAAGAACCATTTTTATGTCTTGGTACGACTAGGCTGAGGTTTAAACCCACAACCTCCTGCATCGGAGGCAGACACTCTAACCACTAAGGCCACTGAAGTGGTCAGAGAATTAATGAATAAATAAGCTATTATTTTTAATGTAAATTTGACATCACAATGATTTTGAAATGCAACCCTATATTTGGATGGTGGAAAGAAATTATTAAAATTTTATGTTCACCACAAACACAGCTGTAATAAAATCATACTGAAAATTTAATTTACACCACTACAACAAACAAATATGTGAAAACTTTTTAACACTGTCAGACCTGTCTAAGCAGTCATTTATGAGAAGCAAGATAACTGGCCTCTGAAGAAAGGTGATTTCTCAACGGAGGTTCATTATTACTTTAACAATTTAGTTTATATAAAAAGTGATTATTTAAAACAAGTTAGTGCTTATTACTGGTGCTTTTCATTAATGTTCAAATGTACATTCCAGTCAGATCTCAATAATGAGTATCAGTTCTTGATAAACTCAGACTGAACAGGGCAGCCCACATCATTTCATAGTTGGGCCTCGGCCTGTAACACTAATGCACCAAATTAACAGTGTGTTGTTAGGAAAGGAACTTACATCCTATTTACTTGGCATGAAATAGCCAATGGAGGTCAATGCAAGTCAGCTGTCATGGTGCACAGTAGGGAAAGGGACTTCACTCCTATTTACTTTGCATGATATAGCCAATAATGTGCTGACAGTGCTTTTTAAGACAAAGCAACCAACCATTAAATACTGGCATGGAGTGGAACTAAAGGTAGTTCAGCCCTGAAAGTTCTGTAATTACAATTTTATCTGAAGTAAAACTACTAAATGTCAAATTGTCATTATTTACTAAATGTCAAATCGTCAGAATTTACTAAATATCAAATTGTCAGAATTTCATAACTGTCAAATTGTCATTATTTGCTAAATGTCCAATTGTCAGAACTTATCAAATGTCAAATTGCCAGAATTTACTAAATGTCAAATTGTCAAAAATTACTAAATGTCTAATTGTCAGAATTTACTAAATGTCAAATTGTCACAATTTACTAAATGTCAAATTGCCAGAGTTTACTAAATGTCAAATTGTCACAATTTACACAATGTCCAATTGTCAGAACTTACTAAATGTCAAATTGTCAGAAATTACCAAATGTCCAATAAACCATTAATTATTAAATATCAAAAGCTATGGAGTACTATGCTCACTTATCAGAATATGAGTCTGTCTAATATCTTTTTTTTTTCAGTTCGGAGTCGAAGTGAGAACTCTGATTTAAAAAGTTATCAAAAGGTCATCATCTCCAATAACAAAGGATGATTCTGCAGAACTGGCCAATCAATCACAAGGTTCTTGATCATTTTCACATGCCATTCTGTCAGGTCTCTGGCAGACATCAAACAATTTATGAATTCACAGAACTTCATTCCACTTCTAGATCCCCATTTCTTGCTCAGTACAAGACAAAGACATTTCACCAACCTCCACTGAATGGCTTCAACCTTATCAGGATCCTGTAAATCACATCGATCTGAAATACAAGAGAGACTATGGTATTCAGAATAATCATGACACAGATTGTTTAAGTTAAACACAAACAGTGCCATAAACACAACTATTGAGACATTAATTATCATATTCCTTCTTTATGATCATAATCAAATACCAATATCTCTATAAATACCAATATCTCTATAAATAACAATATTTCTATAAATACCAATATCTCTATAAATATGAATACCTCATTAAACACCAATGCCCCTACAAATATCAACACCTCTATAAATACCAATACCCCTATAAATATCAACACCGTTATAAATACCCCTTAAATACCAATATCCCTATAAATATCAACACCTCATTAAACACCAATGCCCCTATAAATACCAGTACCCCTATAAATATCAACACCATTATAAATACCAATACCCCTATAAATAACAAACACCTCTATAGATACCAATATCCCCATAAATATCAACACATCTATAAATACCAATACCCCTATAAATATCAATATCCCTATAAATATCAACACCTCTAAAAATACCAATACCCCTATATGTACCAATATCCTTGTTTTATAAATACCAATACCCTATAAATACATTTAATGTTAATCAGCAATATTTTCAATCTTTTCTTCTCTTTGTCTCTTAACAGTCCAATCATTACAAATTGCATTCAATTATTAAGGAAAAATATTAAAGCATTACCTTTCATGAGTAATTTCTACAGAAATACTTCTGTATTGATTGAAGTGCTGTAAAGAAGCTGCCAAACCACATCACGGAAAATAGCCACTCCGACTAATCATTTCTTTAATGGTTTAGAATTTGAGATGTGTCCCTTTACAATTCATGGATGGTCTTTCGAGGTGAAAAGGCCAAATGACATAAATAATGTCCATTCACTATTTTGTGACTACCAAGTTATTTGGTTTGCAAAATTCTGTTTCATTGGTACTTTATTTCATTAACTGAAAATGGGATCCAATTGTCTCCATAGATGGAACATTGAATCTTTAAATATGTGTACTGTGGTAACTGTAAAATACATGAAAAACTGTGAATTCACAGTATATAAAGTGCATTAGCATTAGAAACACAAAGCACTCTTAGTAACAAAGTAGACAGCATGCCATATTACTGTGCAGCCTATCATGTGCTGAAAAAGGCATTAAACCCATGAAAACCAAACCAAACTACTCCCTCCATGCCAAAAATGGCACACAGTATTGAACCTAAACTGTATTTATATTATCTCATGGAAGGTCCATAATTACAAATAGCACATCACTGATCTGTAATCACATTATGTGATAAAAGGTCCACAATTACAAGCAATCAGCACAGACACTGATCTGTAATCACATTATGTGATAAAAGGTCCACTATTATAAGCAAACAGCACAGACACTGATCTGTAATCACATTATGTGATAAAAAGTCCACAATTACAAGCAATCAGCACAGACACTGATCTGTAATCACATTATGTGATAAAAGGTCCATAATTACAAGCAAACAGCTCAGACCCTGATATGTGGTTGCATTATGCCCCTACTATTGTTGTGCTTGAAATATACTAAAGATAAACCTTAACCAAAGGTCTTATGGACGGACAAGGTCAGTGTCATACTCATCTACTACTGTTATGCCTGACATGTACTAATCACAGTCCTTAACCAAGGTATGATGGACAGTCATGGGTAACACTGTATGTGGTGGGTTTTAAAAATATTACAACCCTGAAAACATGGTGACAAGAGTTAATTATGACAACACTATAAAAGCACCAAAGGTGTTTCATTTTCTATGATACCATCCCATAAATTTCATGAAAATAAATACTGAGCAAAAAGAATTTGTTCAAAATTAAAAAAGGCACAAACATGAATCTGGACTTTTCCTGCACATTGAGTCCATCATCAAACATTAAAGAGGGCAGTAATTTTGCAAGAAAAGGCTAAGAAAACTTTAATACAGAGGATAAACTCGATTGTAGATGGACAGACACAGATGCCAAAATTATCATGGTCTCAAGTTTCCATAGAGGTGGGTTCAATATAAAAAAATTCCTTTTTTTAATTCTTACCTCTAAATGTGAGTGCAATTGTGCGGAGTAATGTAATCTCAGCTTCTGTCAGTCCCATTTTATGCATGTTCTTGCAGAAGTCGAAGACAGCTTTGACAAAAGACATATCATACACTTTTCCAAGTTCTTCAATGTGGAACTTGTTCCCTAGAGGACCACAGATAACTCCAAGATCAGGGTTGATAAATGGGAACATACCCAACAGCCACACCTCAAACCTTCCCACTGAAAAATATCCACTTAATAATTACTAAACAGAGCAAGTAAGATCCAAATAACTTCTATTGTTACAATGATTATCATAAAAAAATGGTTACAATAAAATTATTTTATAGGTTATTTAAAAGCAAGGGTTTTTTTGATAACACTACATCATCTGGTGTTAAGATTATATAGAACCAGTCTACTGTTTATGTGACTTTCCAAAGCTTTAACTCATGAATTCCCAAATCAGTGATAACTGTGTCGATCAAAGAGCATAACATTTTCTTTAAAACCAGAGATTTTTTTTAGAAACTTTTACCACATTGTTCGAAGGCATTTTCTTTAAAGCCAAAGATTTTCTTTCAAATTTTTACCACTCTGTCAAAGATTAATTTTGTACTCATAATGAAAATTTCATGCAAGCGTGGTAAAGGATAGTTAAGTTATAAAAGACTGAAGCTTGACTTGTTATTAAGTAAGAAGACAACCCTTTTTGTGAAAACCACCTTTTAAGTATTGGACTACTAATTATTTTGAGATGCTGGCTAGTAAACATATTTAATTATTTTACATTATTAACTTCATACAATGTATTATAGTAGACAACAAACATTTACTTTTATTTCCATACCCTGTTTTTTGCTTTTAGTTTGATACAGGTCAAAAATATCTCATAAACTTAAAAATAAGGTAATCCTGGACGCGTTACCAAAATGCCTGAAAACTAACCTAAACATAAAACTTTACTGGGCAAACTGACGAACAAGGGTAACATTATATGCACTACTACAATGGGAAAACAGAAGGACAAAGGTAACATTATATGCCATACTTTACCCAGCACACAAAATAACAAGGCCAACACAATATGTCCTATTTTCACCAAGCAGACAGAAGGATGTGGGTAATACTATATGCCCTACCTCACTGGGCAAACAGAAGGACAAGGGTAACACTATATGCCCTACCTCACTAGGCAAACAGAGGGATATGGGTAACACTATATATGCCTTACCTCACTAGGCAAACAGAGGGACATGGGTAACACTATATATACCCTACCTCACTAGGCAAACAGAAGGACAAGGGTAACACTATATGCCCTACCTCACTAGGCAAATAGAGGGACATGGGTAACACTATATATGCCCTACCTCACTAGGCAAACTGAAGGACATGGTTAACACTATATGCAATAATTCCCTCGAAGACAAAATAACAAGGGTAACACTATATATGTGTGTTTTTGAGATTTCTGACATAGCTAGAACAATTTAAGTCATACTGCCATGAAGTCTGCAATATGGCAGTTTATACTGATGTCTAGCACTGGGGCATCATCACGTAGACATGAGGCATCATGTCCTACACAGTCACATTATACTTACACCAGGCTGACCAGTAATAACACAAACCTACTAATGAGACAGCTGCTAATACCATTTTTTATAAGTCTATGGTTTGACTCAGCCAGGGTTCAAACCTATGATCTCCCCCATCCAAGGTTGACACTCTAACCAATAGGGCACCGGAGTGGTCCAGTACATATGTCTTACTTCAAACAGAATACTGAAGGACAGGGGTACCACTTTATGCAATACTTCACTTCGCAGACAAAATAACACGTTTAACATTACATGTTATACTTCACCCAGCAAACAAGGATAAAACTAAATGCCATATTTCACTTCGCAGACAGAAAGGCAAGGCCATATTTCATTGCAAGAGAAGGACAAGGATACCACTCAATGCCCTACAACTACGAATGTCATGGTGGGCCAAACAAACTACCACAAACTTAAGTAACAATTTAAATAGTCAAACCAACGAAATACATTATCCAGTGAAATAAAGGATAGATAACACATATTAACTACTTACCTTCTGCAAGTTCTGAGTGCCCTGGCTACTAAGCCTGATAAACAGCCTGCCTTCTAGCAGCTGTTGCTAGGCTGAGCCCCAGATTGACATAATGTCTGTTGCCAGGCTGAGCCCCAGATTGACATAATGTCTGTTGCTAGACTGAGCCCCAGACTGACATAATGTCTGTTGCTAGGCTGAGCCCCAGATTGACATAATGTCTGTTGCTAGGCTGAGCCCCAGACTGACATAATGTCTGTTGCTAGGCTGAGCCCCAGACTGACATAATGTCTGTTGCTAGGCTGGGCCCCAGATTGACATAATGAGAGCACAAGCTGTCTATATTTTTTTTACAGTCTTGTCCGATGCAAACTAAAACACTCACCAAAGTCTAATGCCACTCATTTCCACCAACAAATACATAAAATCATAATATATATATATATATATATATATATATATATATATATATATATATATATATATATATATATATATATATATATATATATATATATATATATATATATATATATATATATATATATATATATATTGGATGTTCTCTTTTTTGAATTATGCCCTCTGTTTCCCAGTATTCATATTTGCATTTAACACAGGATTTAAGCAGTACTTTATTTTCAAGTAGATAATTTTCTGAGTTATTTTGGCCTTGTGACTCTAAAAGAGAATAACAGAAACTACATTGTAACAAATTTTAAATGAGTAACCAGATTACTTTATTGAAATTGCACTTTAGTATCAACTATACTCTTAATCATTTTTTAAAAAAAATACTTTCCAAAAGTTCACAATAATGGTACTTTCAAAGATTTCTAAACGTGTTTGAAACAACCCACATACCATGTACATGAAGCCAAATGCACATGTGTCTTCAGATCATACTGTTTGTCCTCATTTTTTTATTTGCGGATAAAACATTACCATATCTATTCATACATAACACACTAAAATGCCTGAAATTCCAGACATGGCTCCTTTATAGTTGTTTATGAACTAAACCCTTCATTCCAACCGAATCAACAGACACGTGAATGCATCTATTTTTAGATGAAGGGTTTTCGTAATGTAACCACTCTATAAAGCTTTATTACAACAGTCCATTGACAGGATTGCAAATTTATGGTTTATTTATTTGTCTACATACTTGTAGTAATTTTATGCATTGGTTAAAATAGTATCTGCTTTGCTGCATTTTTCTGTATTTTCAAAATACGAGTAAATCAGAAAACAACTTTGACCTTAGAATGCTTCTCATAAATTCCACAATATTGCATTGTCCCATATATTTCTGACCAACATAATTGCATTTTAAACTTAAATCTTACGATAACATAACACACAGGCTTTGCTTTCTATGAATTGTATAGTTTTCTGAATTTATTTGCCCGATCATTTATGACAACAGACAATCTAATAAACTGGTGCTTCCCGGACACAGTGATGTCTGCCATTATTTCCCCGTTTCTGGTTCACTTACAGTTTCAAACTAATTTTATGACGAAATAGTGTACAACAAGCAGTTAAAATATCCAGATTACCGATTCTGTTCTTAAAACACAAATTGCTATTTACATACTGTTAAAGTTTTGAAACACAAGTTCATATGCTTTTATCATCAAAGGATAACATGTGGAAATCAGTCTGTGATAGTTGCTGACTTACTTAGGAAAGGATTAATGGTCAATCAGGTATCAAAACACTTGCCTGTGAATGTGCAATTGTTTGCTTGTCAGCATAATTGATATCAAAGCTAGGCCTAGCTACTACATTTTGCTACAACACAGCACTCGAACTAACCTGGCTAAGGTGAGGGGGCATCTCAAAAACTATGGTCAGTCAATGTACTTAGAAAAAAATCAGAGGACAAAGTTGTTTTCGCTTTCCTAGCAGAAGAAGGCAAAGTTTACATTTTTAGGCAACTTAGATGCTCACTTCGCCTGGTAGCATGACTCCTGGTCATCTAAATGTACTGGCCTCACATGCTGCATGTATCATCCTCAGACTCAGAGCTGGTGTAGAAACCAAACTAATGTCTGATCCTTCATCTTGAATCTGATCATTTGAGTCAATATCATTGGCTGCGTCATCACTTTCAAATCCTTCAAAACTTGCATCACACTCGTTGCAATATACATAAAGGTTGCCATTCTGTTTACTTTCTGCAACTGATCTCATTTTCTGTGGTAATTTCCGCTTATAGGATGTAAAACTACTAACAGATCACTTTCATAATTTTATCCAAGGAAAACTTTCATGGCTAAACATTTTTAATTTCATTCAATTCAATGCTTTATTATGAAATGCATATATGCATATATGCATTGCTGGGGTTTCCCAACCCTTGACTGGAAATGCATGTACAAGTCAAAAAAGGACAAAGAGAACACTGCTAGCAATGCACATATGTGTCTCTGGGGAAGCAAGGTCATTTTTAGAAATGCATATATGTGTTAGCAGAAGGTAGAGTTAAGAGTTTATTAACAAAGGACTGATATCACACATTTTATATAATGAGCAATTTACAAAAGACTGATATCACATGTTTTATATAACTAGCAATTCACAAAGGACTGATATCACATGTTTGATATAATTAGCAATTCATAAATGACTGATGCCACACCTTTAAAACAACTTATAATTAAGAAGATGCTGATGCCACATCTTTTATATGATTAGCAATTTTAGCAATTTGCAAGCGATTGATGCCACTTCTTTTAAACAACAAGCAGTTCTAATGGGGATGATATTACACATTTTATACGATTAGCAATTCACAAGGGGCTGATGCCACACCGTTTACATCGTCAGCAATTAGCAGGAGATTGATGCCACTTCTTTAAAACAACAAGCAGTTCTGAAGGGGTTGATGTTACACATTTTATACAATTAGCAATTCACAAGGGGATGATACCACATCATTTACATCGTCAGCAATCTCAGCAATTAACAAGGGACTGATGCCACATCTTTTATACAATAATTAACAAGAGGTTGATTCTATACCTTTTATAATGCAAGCAATTAACAAGGGACTTATGCCACACATTTATTACAACTAGCATTTCAGAAGAGTTTCAAGCCACACATTTGATATGACTAGCAACTATCAAAGGGCTGATGCCACACGTTTTACATGACTGATGCCACACCTTTTACATGGTTAGCAATCTCAACAATTAACAAGGGACTGATACCACATCTTTTATACAACTAGCAATTAACAAGGGGCTGATGCTATACCTTTTATAATGCAAGCAATTAATAAGGGACTGAAGCCACATCTTTTATTCAACTAGCAAGTAACTCATTAACCCCTGGTGCCGCGTTTACATGGCAGGAGGTAGTAGCCTACTGCCGAGCTCTGTAGCATCAAGGTCATGTATGATACACTAAAGTGGGTGGTATTATAGAAAGGTGGACAGATGTAGCTCTACAATTATACCAAATAATCTGGACATTTTAGTTGCACTACAAAATACAGAGAGAAAAACCTAATTATTTGGACCTGTTTTTTATCACCCAAAAATCGCCCATGGCAAGCAAAATAGAACTCCAACTTTTACCCTTCTGCTCATGCACGAGCAAAATAACCAATGGAAAATGATGTTTCTAACACAACTAGGCATTAGGCTAATTGAAAATCTCTTGGAAGTCAATGTATTAGAATGTATTTAGAAATAGCCCCCAAAATGTGTTTCCTACTTGCATTTCAGGCAGAAACTACAAAAACCTTCAGGGGTTAATGAATTAACAAGGGACTGATGCCACATCTTTTATTAAGCAAGAAATTTACAAGGGACTGATTCCATATCTCGTATACGACTATACCTTTGATAATAGAAGCAATTTACAAGATTCTTATTCTATATCATTTATAATACAAGCAATTAACAAGGGACAGATGCCATACCTTTTATAAGACTAGCTTGGTCTTCTAGGGGGAGATCAACAAATCCTGGTATCTGCTTGGCAAAGCTGACTAGTTTGGCAATTCCCTTTTCCAGAGATTTGCAAATTCCTTGCATCATTGTCAATCTGTCATCTATGTCCAATCCTGTGGAACGATAAAAGGAAAAATGCTCCTCTTTCGACAGATTAAGGTCTCCAAACATTTTCTTCTTTTGCTGGAACTCCTCCTAAATACCAGAATTTAATCAACAATTACATAGCTAGCTTCTTCAAAAGTGTTGGTAGTCTCCAAAAGCCATTGTAAACATGAATTATTATGCAGAAAATAAATTCTGAGTATACTAAGGTGATACTGACAATACAATGTTGACCCCTGTGAAAGCCATAAAACAGTTAAACAAGATTCTTTTCTGTTAAGATACTAAAGTAGGGGTATTACATGAGTATGGTGAATGCCCAAAACACACTGAATATCCACGATGTACATTAGCTGGGTACCATGAATTTTTTCACTATTGTATACTGCAGTATTTTTTAACATATGTAATATGGTATACCGTAATTATATTAGGTACAAAAGCTGGATTTTATCTGAATATCTTTCACAAAATCCCATTTGCCACCATGTTAGTACATTCATATATGTGATTAAAGTTCATAAATATAATTATATTTTTAATCTTTTAAATTAATTACTGACAAATACATATGGTTGCATCTTAAATCTAATTTTTGGATTCATTATTTCATGAATAATGAAGATATGATTTTAATATAATTAAATCTGTAACAAGATTACTTGGAATTTTCTGTACATTCTGCATTGACAGAAATTATGGATGAACCAGTACAATAAAAAGTATCATAGTACATACTGTCGGAAATAAATACCATGGTAAACTAGTAATACTGCACACCTCTAATGTACATAAATGAAATTTTGTGCAAAACCATTTTTTCTTCTTTCATTCACAATAATCTTGACTTCTGACCTCAAAAACCGGTAAAACCAATCCAGAGTTTGGTCCAGGTATGTTATGTGAAACTAATGTTATTTGTGTGGAAACCATTTTTTTTATTTATTTCAGTGACAGTGACCGTGACATCTGACCTCTAAAGTAATTGGCTTCTTCCTTACTCCAAGTGCATGATTTGGAACTGTTGCTATGGTGTGAAAACTATGAGCTTGATGCAAATTACTGTTGCTATGGTGTGAAAACTATAAGCTTGATGCAAATTACTGTTGCTATGGTGTGAAAACTATGAACTTTAACCTAAACCAGACAAATGTTAAATGTATCTTTCTATAGGGGAAAACTAATTTAATTATGTAATATTTACCCACCATTAATGCATTGCCTTCCTTTTCCACGACTCAAATTCCCCAATCCAAGCTAATTGTTTCTTCTTCCACTTAGTACTGGAGGGACAGAATTGAAAAGGACATTATCCCAATCTGACCCCATTGTCAAGAGCCAACACACAGAATATCCTCTTCTGACTTATAGATTATAGGACATCAGAGCAAGGTGGGAGGAGAGAAGCTTTGCAATAGCAGCAGGTAAGTATTACATAATTAAAATTAGTTTTACTCCCCCTCCCACCAAACTACACTTTCACAGCAGGAGTACATTACCTGCAACTATTACATTGCTGAATTAACCATTTAGGAGGGCAGATGATGGCCTTCACAAATATGGTATAGAAAATTACTGTACTTGTCTTGTTCTTATGGTAGAAGAGTTCACAAATGCAAGCTGATAAAAGGTTGGGCCATCACTATAGGGCCCAATTAAAAAATATCTTCATTCTGATGTCCTAAAGACTGAATGTAACAAGAGAAGGTAGTGTGTGACCACCACAAGACAGCTCTAATAACTACATCCAAAGATCAGTGATTCAATCAAACCAAAGATGAAGCAATAACCTTAGTACCATGGGCTTTAATTACCATAAAAAAGGTCTGTCTCAGGGGCAGACTGATAGGTTCCACTGACAGTGAAGGCAACCCACCTGGAAAAAGTGGCTGTCAAAATATAAGATGAACCCTTGATAAGTTGGAAGACACACTTCTGACCCATCCTTTTCTGTTCCTTAACAAGCCAAAAAAGTCTTTAAAAGAAAAACCTATGACTTTTATTCTGGTCTTGAGGTCAGAAGATCTTCCTAATGGTTGACATGTCAACTCATTTTCTTTCAGGACAACCTAGACATCATAATTAATTTTTTTTTTATAGAAAAACTCGTGTCATTTCAGCTGTCAGTTTAGCAGAAGTAGTGATAACAAAGATTTTCAAAAATCCAGGTGGGCCATATTGGATGTCATATCTGCATCATATTCAATTAGGACCAACAAGGCTTAATAAGAGCTACATGTCACTACACCCATCCGTTCATAAGATGTAGTGACAACAAGGTTTTCAAGATTGTCATAGCGGCAGGTAAAATTGAGATCAAATCAGCACCATTTATATTTAGGAACAAATAGACATCATAAAAATGAATTTTAACATAAAGCCAGTCACTACAGTCCATCATTCAGTGATAAAAAAAAATTTGAAGATGGACACCATGTTGGCCAAATTGGATATCAAAACAGCAGTATTTTCATTTAGTACCAACTAGACACCATAGGACATCTTTTAGTGAAAACCCCATGTTGATATGACTATCTTGTCAGAAGGAGAAAGCAAGACTTTCAAGACAACCTCCATGTTGGCCATGCAGGATATCAGCTATGTACTAATATTCATTTAGAATCCACTAAGCATCATAAGAAGTCTTTTTGAAACACTCAACACAACCATCCATTCTGGAGTAGTGATGATAAGATTTTCAAGATGGACACCATCATGGCCATGTTGGATATCATTCAAGACCAACAAGAGATCAGCAGAAGTTTTTATATAAAAACTCAGGTAATATGACTATCCATTCAAGACCAACAATAGATCATCAGAATATGACTATCCATTCAAGACCAACAATAGATCATCAGAAGTTTTTACATCAAAACTCATGTAATATGACTATCCATTCAAGAAAAGTAACAATAAGATTTTCATTATCGCCATTCATTCAGAAGAAATAGAAATAACAAAGTTTTAAGATGGCCACCATAGCAGCCATACTGGATGTTCAAGGGGATCATTTTAGAACCAAGAAAAATTTGGGATGAATATGTCAGTCAAGTTTCATGGCCTTCCTTACCAAACATAATGAGAAGCAGCAATGAAAACCTTGTTCTAATGGAAAGCTGATGGACTGGCCACCACTTAATATCATTTGGTCCGTTACCAGTAAAACTAGAAAAGTGTGGTCATTAGGGCAGTTATCATAAGAAATAGAAAAAAAACAGGAGTCATAAAGAAAAAGTGGGCACGAATGGGAAAAGTAGGAATTGGGTTGCTGGATTGACTGCTTTCCAAACATATTACATAAATTTGTAATTTTTATCATGTGACAAAAACAGAAAACACTGTTTTATTTTACTGTGTTTCCAAACTTATACAGCCAAAACTAGAAAAGGTGTTCATAGAGAATTTCTCAAATGAATATAATTTCTTACATTGTACTGAATACTGTACAAATGATAACATTTATACAAGAAGGTGGATTATGTGCATGCATGACTGAATGACTGGCTGAAGGAGCTAACACATGTGATGGATTTGCATACCAAGCTATAATGTCTCCCCACTTTATCTGACTTGCCATAGCTTCCACATAGGATCTTTATGTCACTGACAATGTCTTTACTGCCAGAAAAGTGATACTTCTCTTTAAGACTGGATTTGAATGTCACTGACAATAATGGCTTCAAGGTGATACTTCTCTTTAAGACTGGATTTGAATGTCACTGACAATAATGGCTTCAAGGTGATACTTCTCTTTAAGACTGGATTTGAATGTCACTGACAAAAATGGCTTCAAGGTGATACTTCTCTTTAAGAGGATCTTAATATCACTAACAGTTTTCTGTACCAGATAAGTGACAGCTCTGTTTAACATAGAATTTTAATGTCACTGACAATAATGTCTTCTTTACTCAAAAAGTGAAAGTCCCATTTAACTAAGGTTCTTTATGTCACAGATAATGTCCTCACTATCAGAAAAGTGACACAGTACAGATTACCAAATTCCCATTCAGTCTGGTGGACATAGAGAAGCAAGCTGTTAAGTGCCCACTATGAGCAGAGGATGTCCACACAGTCTGGTGGAAATCCTTCAAGTCTAGTGGAAATCCACTCAATCTGGTGAAAATCAATTACAGATTTTATTGCAACTGTAGTGGGTTTTATGGCATCACTACTTGGTTCTATTGTATCGCTCCACAAATCGACAAACCAAACAAACAGATGGGAGAAACCCAAATGCTGCAAACCTGACCATGGTGGTGTGTAATTTCATACTTTTGTCTGTACAAACTACATAGTTGTAAAATATCTTGTGGTATTTATCAGTGGCCTAGCTAGGGTATCATATAGCTGAATGCACATAACGCAGATAAAAAATACACGATTTTACATTGCTTGAATATTTTCCCATCCCTGTCCATGACATAACAAAGATGTACCTATTAATATATACAGAAGTAGTATTTTGCTGTTCTGAATCAAGCGGTACCTTCAATGTTCTTTCCCAAAAAATGATATTTCATAAGTGCTTTCTATACTGGTTATTAATTTGTCATAGTTTACCTTCTTTTCCCATATAATTTCCATCACTTCCTTTCAAGAATTACTGAAAGCAGTCATACAAATAAAACTCAGAAAAAGATAAATACATGTACAATCACTGGAACATTACGGCATAAGTTTGTATTTCAAAAGAATAATGTGGCATCATAAATTAAAATAAAAAAGGTTACACAATCTATGCTATGGAAAGGTTCTTCTGTACCTTTACCCTAAAAGTCTGAAAATAACATTGTTTATGAGGGTCAATGCATGAAATTGTGTACAGTGTGCTGATATGTCCACTGTATTCACTTGTCCACTCTATCATTGACCACTCATGTCATGAATTAAGTGATTTCATTGAAAATAAAAATTACTTTCAGTCATCATTCTTTTGTGACTCTGCATGCATCACCAGGCACTGGCCAAGGAGTGACATTCTAACCTTGAAGTCAGCTACTACATCTTTTACTGTAGTTTTCTGCCTAGAACCAGCAGAAGTCAGTCAGGAGAGTCCCCTCCATACGTCTTTCTCCCCCAGAAAACAACCCATTTCTCACATTTTTTATTTTAGTAACTGAATTAAACCCACAAATACTTACCAGTGACTTATTTTTTTCTTTTGTTTCTCTAAAAGCAGGATATAATTAAAATTACTATCATGGAACTTGTTATAATTTTGAATCACCTTAATTTTCTCATGATTGTTTTCTCAGAAATTGATATTTCATCTCTCACCATACAAGAAACAGAATGCTTTTTAGTAGGGCAATTTGTGAATGTTTTCATGTATATACATGTACCGTTCTGCATCAACTGGTAACTTCAATTCTGTTTCTCAGTAAATGATATTTCATAAAAACGCTTCCTGTACTGGTTATAAATTCGTCAGTTTCCCTTTAATGTTCATAATTTTTCCAAAACCTACTTTAATATACTTTAATACAATTACTGAAAGTAGCATAGAAAAGCCTTTATTCATAGACTTATAAATGTATGCTAATTTCTAAATGCACCAAATCTGTCAACACAACTGAAGGCTGCTCTCTATCAGTGCCTGTTCATACCATAAACAAAGTGATCTTTATGGAAAAGATTTCTTTCCTTATCAGGAAGGTGTTGAGTTTCAATGTTAGTTTTTAACACCAGTGCCTCGAAACAAACATTAACTTCTCACTGAAAATGAGTTTTGATGTTTTTGGAAAAACGAATTTCGGACTTGCAATACGAACTGAGAAACAAAATAAGATTAAGTTGTTATATTCACTAAAGTTTGGTTTCAAGCAGCATATAAACAGACCATATACAATCAAAATTCTCCCCTTTAATCTTTCAATACAGATCACATAAGTGTATCACAGCATATAAACAAACCAAATACAATCAAAATTCGCTCCTTTATTCTTTCAATACAGAACATGTAAGTGTATCGCAGCAGCACAAAGTTACGACTTCTTACAAAAACAATACTGCAATACAAAGGCTTTCTATCTTTATTTTTAATGCATCTTTCTTTGTAATGAAATGTGTTTATTATATGCAAAACTGAGGATAGATTATGCACCATAACTTTCAATCACCATTATTCTTAGCTTTTACACTAACTATGAAACAGTCACTGATAATGAAATTTTGCATTTTTGACATGTGCTGCAATTATCTTCATTTTGGAATTTGTTAGCAGACAAAATTTGGAAATAAAATTCTGATTCCACTTTTTATTTAAATTAAGTAAATAAAAATTGCTGCTTTGCAATTCATTTTGTATTTAACAAGAATTAGTTAATATAATTAACTGTATTATTAGCCTGCTATCATTGTGCATTTTTCATTTTATCATTATCTATTTGTGCATTTTTCATGTTATTATTATCTCTTGTCAAATCCAATTAAAATTAACATGAACAAACTTACAGCTTCAGAAATTTAATAAAATGAAAGTCAAATCAGTAAGCATTACTGTTATAATCACATTAAAGATATTAATTACTTACTGTTTAATTGCATCGATTAAATGGGCTGATACAGTAATAATATAAAATGTTATTATGTTTCTATTTTTTTCATGTGAAGAACTTGTGTAATTAACTAAACAATAGCAGGTTGCTTGAGACTCACTGTGCAGTACTTCCAATGCCAAACAATTATAGCTTTTTATCTTGATTTTATTTTATAATCTATGTCAGTGTTTTTACAAAGACAAGGAAATTACAGTCAAGGGGTCTCATTGGGAGACAAATAATGTAAAACCATTGATGGGGATTTCCTTGTCTCTGTGAAAACCCCAACACCCAATGCATATTCTGTTAGTCTTCAAAACCAGAAGGGTGATAGCTCTGTCTAACAGAGGATCCTGATGTCATGGACAATAATGTCTTCACTACCAGAAGAGCAATACCTCTCTTTGGCTATGTTTACAGAGGCAATACAATGCACAAGACTTACGTAATATTTTCGCTGTAAGTCTGCAACATTCTGTGGGTTTGCAAGATGCGGCAAATCACCCAATGTTATCTCTCTGTGATATTTCGTAAGCATCTGGATGATTTTGTCTAGTTCCTCTTCTGTATCTGCATCCTCTGACTGATTACTGGCTGTACCCTGAAGCTTCTTGATCTCCACAATGTCTTTGGTCCTCTTCTCATGTGTGTAACGCCCAGTTTTGATGGCTGAAATACGACAATGTTTGGATTTATCATCTCCCAACTGATCTTGATCATGACTATTTAGGTAACTTATTTATTTTGCGTTTTAAATCAGTGTCAATTTTTTTTATTTATGTTTTAAGATCACATTTTTTGCTGTTCTTCAAAAGGCAACTTTTTTTTATGAATACCCAAAGCACCCAGAACTTGTACAATATTTTAGGGAGGAGAGGAAGATTAATCTTTTTTGTTGGGTTTATAAATAAGTGGTTTGTAGAGCTCAAAACAAAAATATCTGGTACCCTAGGAATACAGGTAAAAATTTACCCTATGGGAATACTTTAATCTGGGCTAATGCACTAATGAATCCAAGAAATACAGTTATACATCTGTAAGTAAAACATCAATCTTCCAAATACATGGCAAAGATTGTCCCAAGCTTGAAGCTTTTCTTTTGCCTGCAAAACCTTCAAAACTCCAATTATTTATCATCATAAAGTCTATACCTATGTTAGTACAAATAAGCTTAACATTTTCGAAGTCAGAAAAATAACATTTTCAGAGTCACTAGTCCAAGAAAAGTGCTTTGTTTCTATTTCAAATCAATAAGGCATGCACTCATTTTTATACTTGAATCAATTTATCTAAAATTTACCTTGCCATTCATACCATCTGGCCTTCTGAATGCTTGGACCTCTATTCATCTATTCCTTTACATCCTGTGATACTGCAGTAAGTGGTCATTGACAATTGTCCAGTATGCCAAGTTCTATAACTGCTTTAACATGTATTGGGCTAATCAACCAAATTATCCGCCCATCAAAAGACTTAAAAAATTTAAAAATACAGGTATGATTAATATGTAGTGTTTAAAGTGACCATGTGTTTACACAATCAAAATACTCAAGCATATAACACCATTTGATTTCAATCCACATAGTCGATGTAATGAAACTATTGAAAGGCACTTTACAGAAATAAACAGTTCATTTATGAACAAAATGTTGTATTAGGGTTTGTTTATGTCCATCAATACCATAGTCTTGCTTGTTCAGTCAGAGGCATTTTGAATAAATAAATATCCTTCCTTTTTAATTTATTTTGAGCTTTTTATTTATTTCATTTATCTCTCAGTGCTAAATTGTCAGAGATAAAACAAAAAGAAAATTGCATTTTGTATTGAAATTCACTCTTTTTTAATTCAACTTTGTATTCTGTCATTGTGATATTTAATCTTGAAATGCTGCTGAATATGGGGTTGACCAGTATGGCCATTTTTGCTATCATCAGCCTTTATTGCCATAGCTAGAGCTGGGAGTCAGCCATATTGGGTTTCCAACATAGCCTGTATATTAAAACAATCAACTGTTAAACTTCCTTGATGAATGCAACATTAGAACTTGATGGAATGCTTGTTCCAGGGCCTACTGTGCCAGTTATATTTAGTTTAACAACCATTTATGTCATGCTAAAGTACCCAGAAATGTAACAGTTGCCTACCTGAAGAACAGTCAGCTGTCACAACAAGCAGTATGAGACCTTTATTGGCAGTACGACTTATGTTGTGACAAGCACTTTAAGGGTTAACAGTTAAATAAAATTTGTATACTGCACAGAGTTCACTTTTATATGTCCAACTTTGAACTGATTTGCTTGAGTTTTTGTGCATCACTACTTTCCAAGTGCATAAATTTGTAAACATTTTGTGTTATTCATGCATTCTCATGCTCTGGCAACCTTTCTGACAATGCTGCTAAATGTTCAGCTGATCAAGATCCATATATACCTCATTTAAAGATCCATATATACCTCATTTAGAGATTGATACATACCTCATTTAGAGATCCATACATACCTCATTTAGAGATCCATATATACCTCATTTAGAGATCCATACATACCTCATATAGAGATTGATACATACCTCATTTAGAGATCTATATATACCTCATTTAGAGATCCATACATACCTCATTTAGAGATCCATACATACCTCATTTAGAGATCTATATATATCTCATTTAGAGATCCATACATACCTCATTTAGAGATCCATACATACCTCATTTAGAGATCCAAACATACCTATTTAGAGATCCATACATACTTCATTTAAAGAACCATACATACCTTCTTTAGAGATCCATACATACCTCATTTAGAGACCCATACATACTTCATTTAACGATCCATATATACCTCGTTTAGAGATCCATACATACCTCATTTAGAGACCCATACATACTTCATTTAACGACCCATATATACCTCGTTTAGAGATCCATACATACCTCATTTAGAGATCCATACAAACCTCATTTAGAGATCCATACATACTTCATTTAAAGATCCATACATACCTTCTTTAGAGATCTATACATACCTCATTTAGAGGTATTTAGAGCTAAAAGTTAAAGCATGAATGAAAAATCTTCTCAGTTACAAGATTATATAGTTTTCTACTTGACCTCAGGTCACAATTAGCATTTTCTAAAAATAACTATTACCTATTGGAAAATAACCTTCTAGAATGATCCTGATGTTTATAAAATTAAAATGTTAGTTATTGTTAGATACCTTTTACTAAAATTAAAACACTGATCCAGGGCTATGTCAGGTACACCGGGTAATTTCCAATAATCTTAATCTATACCCAAATAAACATATTTAGTTCTACTAATAATGACCCTGATATTAAGCCAATCACAAACAGAATATTTTGGCTATGTATTAGTTGTTCACAGAATAAAAGAAAAAAATTAATTCTGGTTAAGCAGAAATGAACTCAGGTTTTGATAAGGTCAAGTCCGACATATAATATTACATTACAATAGCATGTAATGAAATATAAAAATAAAAACAAACAACCATAAAAGCAATGTAAAATCAATATACATAACAAAAGAAGAAAGGTCAATAAATATTCAAAACATTCCCCCAATTTTTGTAGCCAGAAAATCCATAAGTAGAGACATACTCAAACTGATATGTTATGTCCAATAAACATAATTTTATCCCTTCCTGGTTTTATTCCCAAAAATAATATTCCTTTAGAGTCTTCTGAACTGATTTTTAATATTGATTAAGAGGCTTATTTTCCCTTTTGTCTTCAACACGTATCTCTTGCAAGATGCCATTTTTAAAAAAAATCCTATTATCAACAGTTTCATTATACAGTTGCTATGCATGAACAAATATTTGCAGTTTGAAGCATCTGAGGTACTACTGTAAAGCCATGGGTATGGATAACGTATGTTTTGGCCATTGCTTCCAAACAAATATTTAAAAGCAGCTGGTGACAGAGATTCCTCGTTCAGCTGGCTGAAAGAGGCCACTGAACTCATTAACCCCTGGAGGTTTTTGACATTTTCGCCTGAAATGTGAGTCAGAAACACATTTTGGGGGCTATTTCTGAATACATCCTAAAACATCAACTTCCAAGAGATTTTCCATTAGCCTAATGCCTAGTTGTGTTAGAAACATAATTTTCCATTGGTTATTTTGCTCGCGCATGAGCGGAAGGGTAAAAGTTAGAGTTCTTTTCTTTATTTTTTTTTGGCTTAAAGGACCCATCAGTTTTGTATTGAGACCACTCTCTATTTAAAATGCCCACCATATCCTACTTTTTTGCAAAGGTTCACCTGTCTGTGTGCAGTTCAGACCAGTCTGCCTTAGATATGAAGCCAAAAAGTCTAAAATCTGGACACAAAATTGGATTCTGACCACGGGCGAATTTTGGGTGGAAAAAAAAAACAGGTCCAAAATATTTCGTTTTTGCCATCTGTATTTTGTACTGCAACTAGAACTTCCAGATTATCTGGTATCACTGTAGAGCTACATCTGTCTACCTTTCTATTATACCACCCATTTTAGTGCATCATACATGACCTTGACGCTACAGAGCTCGGCAGTAGACTACTACCTCCTGCCACGTAAATGCGGCACCAAGGGTTAATGAGTTAAGAAATGTCATCATGCAAGACTATTGTAAGTAAAGACCTAGCCTTTAGTTGTAAGCCCTCAAGTGTTTTAACTTGAAGGCACGCCATGTACCTGTGAAAATATCCACTCATGCCACTCCTGTCTCCAAAGTGAGAGGCTTAAGGGACCAGAAAGGGGTGTAAACCCTACAGCTAACTGCAGAGACCAAAGGTTTCAATTCAGATGTGGGACAGACCACCCTTTACACTGTCTATCAAACTACTGGCCCTTAAAAACCTTTAGAAAGCTCGTTAACCATTGCAGAGTAAGGGAGATACAAGGAATCACTGCAAGAGAGAGTTCCTCCAATCTTGTTAAAAATCTTGTACATGAATCATCTCTTTTTCCTCTGCTGCTTTGATCATATTTTTATGGTTCCCTTTAACAATCTTATAAGGAACGACCACTGTGTTTCAAACATCTAAGTACTTTTAATTTTCTGTACATATGCATCAAACTACAAATAACAGAGTCCAGATTTTCTAATGTATAATGCACTAGCAGACAGGGTTCAGTGCCATTTGTTCTCTTCTGCTGGGCAAGAATTTAAAGAATAGCACAGACACTGACCTGCTGGGCAAGAATTTAAAGAATAGCACATACACTGACCTGCTGGGCAATAATTTAAAGAATAGCACAGACAGTGACCTGCTGGGCAAGAATTTAAAGAATAGCACAGACAATGAACTGCTGGGCAAGAATTTATTTGTAGATCTGAATCTGCATAACTTTATAGTTATCCCTGATTATAATGCTAAACACAGGAGCCATAGAATATACCATTTTTATAATATTGTCAACTTATAATGAAGTTCACGATATCTATAATTCTACTAATAAATAATGAAAAGGACTCCATGACCATACCCATCTTCTAAGCATCATAATCAAGAGACTTATTGTCTTGCATGACAACAAATAGTATGGATTCTTTCAAGCATGCTTTCTAGCTACTTACCATCTTTGGACATGCCAACAGCAATACAACTGTTGTATCTGCACAAGTATGGATTCTCTGAAGCATGCATTCTAGCTACTTACCATCTTTGGACATGCCAACAGCAATACACTTGTTGTATCTGCACATGGGACAGCTATTCCTTTTGCCTGGAGCTATCAAACAGTCATTATTCTTTCCAACACACTTATAATCTATTTTCATCTTTTTCAGGCTACGGCGGAAGAAACCCTTGCAAAAGAAATGCAGCTATATAGCAAGCATTGCATAGGGAAATAGAGAAGCCTGTACTGGGAAAGCAGTCAGGGCAATTAATCCTTTAAATGATTTTGTGGAATGATAGAAATAAATTTATTCACAGTCTCATCAATTTATAATGCACAATAAATTTAACTGCAAAATTATTGAAGTTACACTGCTGAAACCAAAGACAGCAGGATGTGCAATCAGGGCCCATATGTCTTTCAAAGTAATATTATTTTGAATTCAAACACGCAAATATATACGTCATCACAGTGTTGAACTTCCACCAAAATGGACCAACAAAAGGTAATATATACCACTGCTTGCTAACTATATCTTGAAAACTTCAGACCTTTCTTGTTTTCAACTTCTTTATCACAACTTGTTATTTTTAATTATGTACAATGCTGCTGCGTGCAAATGTTTCCTAGAGCACAAGAAAGGAGTTGAAACCCAAGGGTACCATGTCTTTACCATACACAGTCTAATGAAGGTATAAAAACAGTGAAAAAAGGAAGTGACATAATTATTTAAAAATATGGAAAACGTAAAATTCTACATAAGACAAAAACCTAGGTGACAATTTTATGCCAGCTAGTGTTCCTGACTTGTGAAGAATATCACCAGTGTTCCTTACTTGTGAAGAATACCACCCAGTACTCTTGCCTTGTAAAGAATATCACCCAGTGTTATTGCCTTGTAAAGAATATCACCCAGTGTTATTGCCTTGTAAAGAATATCACCAGTGTTATTGCCTTGTAAAGAATGTCACCCAGTGTTATTGCCTTGTAAAGAATATCACCAGTGTTATTGCCTTGTAAAGAATATCACCCAGTGTTATTGCCTTGTAAAGAATATCACCCAGTGTTATTGCCTTGTAAAGAATATCACCCAGTGTTATTGCCTTGTAAAGAATATCACCCAGTGTTATTGCCTTGTAAAGAATATCACCCAGTGTTATTGCCTTGTAAAGAATATCACCCAGTGTTTTTGCCTTGTAAAGAATATCACCAGTGTTATTGCCTTGTAAAGAATATCACCCAGTGTTATTGCCTTGTAAAGAATATCACCAGTGTTATTGCCTTGTAAAGAATATCACCCAGTGTTATTGCCTTGTAAAGAATATCACCCAGTGTTATTGCCTTGTAAAGAATATCACCCAGTGTTTTTGCCTTGTAAAGAATATCACCAGTGTTATTGCCTTGTAAAGAATATCACCCAGTGTTATTGCCTTGTAAAGAATATCACCCAGTGTTATTGCCTTGTAAAGAATACCACCCAGTACTCTTGCCTTGTAAAGAATATCACCCAGTGTTATTGCCTTGTAAAGAATATCACCCAGTGTTATTGCCTTGTAAAGAATATCACCCAGTATTCTTGCCTTGTAAAGAATATCACCCAGTGTTATTGCCTTGTAAAGAATATCACCCAGTGTTATTGCCTTGTAAAGAATATCACCAGTGTTATTGCCTTGTAAAGAATATCACCCAGTGTTATTGCCTTGTAAAGAATATCACCCAGTGTTATTGCCTTGTAAAGAATATCACCAGTGTTATTGCCTTGTAAAGAATATCACCCAGTGTTATTGCCTTGTAAAGAATATCACCCAGTGTTACTGCCTTGTAAAGAATATCACCAGTGTTATTGCCTTGTAAAGAATATCACCCAGTGTTATTGCCTTGTAAAGAATATCACCCAGTGTTATTGCCTTGTAAAGAATATCACCCAGTGTTATTGCCTTGTAAAGAATATCACCCAGTGTTATTGCCTTGTAAAGAATATCACCCAGTGTTATTGCCTTGTAAAGAATATCACCCAGTGTCATTGCCTTGTAAAGAATATCACCAGTGTTATTGCCTTGTAAAGAATATCACCCAGTGTTATTGCCTTGTAAAGAATATCACCCAGTGTTATTGCCTTGTAAAGAATATCACCCAGTGGTATTGCCTTGTAAAGAATATCACCCAGTGTTATTGCCTTGTAAAGAATATCACCAGTGTTATTGCCTTGTAAAGAATATCACCAGTGTTATTGCCTTGTAAAGAATATCACCCAGTGTTATTGCCTTGTAAAGAATATCACCCAGTGTTATTGCCTTGTAAAGAATATCACCAGTGTTATTGCCTTGTAAAGAATGTCACCCAGTGTTATTGCCTTGTAAAGAATATCACCCAGTGTTATTGCCTTGTAAAGAATATCACCCAGTGTTATTGCCTTGTAAAGAATATCACCAGTGTTATTGCCTTGTAAAGAATATCACCCAGTGTTATTGCCTTGTAAAGAATATCACCCAGTGTTATTGCCTTGTAAAGAATATCACCAGTGTTATTGCCTTGTAAAGAATATCACCAGTGTTATTGCCTTGTAAAGAATATCACCCAGTGTTATTGCCTTGTAAAGAATATCACCAGTGTTATTGCCTTGTAAAGAATGTCACCCAGTGTTATTGCCTTGTAAAGAATATCACCTAGTGTTATTGCCTTGTAAAGAATATCACCCAGTGTTATTGCCTTGTAAAGAATATCACCCAGTGTTATTGCCTTGTAAAGAATATCACCTAGTGTTATTGCCTTGTAAAGAATATCACCCAGTGTTATTGCCTTGTAAAGAATATCACCCAGTGTTATTGCCTTGTAAAGAATACCACCCAGTGTTATTGCCTTGTAAAGAATACCACCCAGTGTTATTGCCTTGTAAAGAATATCACCTAGTGTTATTGCCTTGTAAAGAATATCACCAGTGTTATTGCCTTGTAAAGAATATCACCTAGTGTTATTGCCTTGTGATGAATATCACTCATTGTTATAGCCTTAAGAAGAACACTGCACATAAAACTTATTGTACAGAAATTTCTATTACCTATACAGATTTTATTTACCTTGCATGCCTCACAGGTGTTCACCCCATAATGAAACCCTGATGCCCTCTCTCCACAGATCCTGCATGGGGGAAGGGTGGGAGTTGTACTTGTTACTTTTTTCATTTGAGCACTGTCAGGACTTCTTCGACTATCATCATGCTGAGACGAGACTGGTTCTAGCTTTATCAGTTTATTTGACCTCTCACCACTACTGTCAAAACTTACATTTTCAATGTCAATTTCTGACTGTAAGCTAGCATGGAGCAATTCCTCATTCCTCTGTTTTGTTAAGGCCCCAACTGCTTGATTTTCTTGTCTTTCTTTTGCAATCTGCTGCTGCTTTTGAATCTGAGAATTTATCCTTTGGAAAAGTGGTGAATCTTGAAACAGTTCTAATTTTACCATCTCTTCCAGGTCATTGTCAGAATCATCTGTGCTACTGGAGCTGACTGATAATGGCAAATTCAGATAATCAAAACCTGCATGCTTTTGGTACATTTCCATCATCTCAAGTCTAGTTAAATCTAAATTCTGTCTCCCTAGATTGGGATTTGAAGCTGTAGAAGGATTTGGTAGTGTTTGATCACTTTGTTGACCAGTGTTATTCTGTGATGAAACAACTTTAGCCATATTGACTGGGACAGGGACTAATAACTTTATCAGTAAGCTTCCTTATCTAGTTAGTTCAACACAAAACCACTTCAATATCAATACATACACCTGTACCTAATTCTGCATCTGAAAAATAGTGAATTAGACATTGTTAGTGTGTATGTGTGCATGTATGAGTGGCAGGCATGGGGCAATCGGTTCAGTACATAAGTACAAAAATAAATACTTCTGTGCAATCAATTTAGAATCTAAACACAAGCACTTCTGTCTTGAAGCTTTCCTAGTTAGGACTACATACATGAGAACCTTTCCAAATGTACTCCAGCACATACATGGAGTACACATATGAGTACCTTTCAAAAGTAATCCAGCACACACACTGAATACACATAAGTATGTCTTAAACTGTACTTCAGCACATACATGGAGTGCACATATGAGTACCTTTCAAAATGTACTTCTGGACAGCAGACATGCCAAGTACACATATGAGTACTTGTCCAAATGTACTTCAGCACATACACAGAATGTACTCCAGCACATGCATGGGGGTACACATATGAGTACCTTTCAAAATGTATTCCTGGACAGCACATATGCCAAGTACACATATGAGTACCTGTCCAAATGTACTTCAGCACCTACAATGATGTAGTCCAGCACATGCATGGAGTACACATATGAGTACCTTTCAAAATGTAATCCAGCACACACATGGAACACTTTTGACACTGCAACTGCAGAGAACTCAGAAGTTGCATTCTAAATAATACGTACTTTACACAAGCAAATCAATTCAATTCACTATAAAGAGACATTTCTGGTTGTGTTCAAATTATGCAAAGCAAGCATCTTGTCCAAAGTTTCCAGTGTATTGTCAATGTTTTATATTTTTTTAATAATGGTTGCCTACAAAAACAAAGCACCCATTCAATGTTTTGTTGGTTTTTTTTGGTTTTAATGGCACTTAGAAAAATTATTGGACACATCATGCTGAGGAAATGGGAGCAAAGTGCTTTTCTCAATGTCATACTGAGGAAATGGGAGCAAAGGGCTTTTCTCAATGTCATGCTGACGAAATGGGAGCAAAGGGCTTTTCTCAATGTCATACTGAGGAAATGGGAGCAAAGTGCTTTTCTCAATGTCATACTGAGGAAATGGGAGCAAAGTGCTTTTCTCAATGTCATACTGACAAAATGGGAGCAAAGGGCTTTTCTCAATGTCATACTGAGGAAATGGGAGCAAAGTGCTATTCTCACTGTCATACTGAGGAAATGGGAGCAAAGTGATTTTCTCAATGTCATATCAAACATTCATTCAAACTAGGTTTGTATAATAACCTGCAAGTTCAAGAATATCGGGCTACCAAGAATAGCCTTAACTTAAATGCAAATCCAAAGTATGATTTCCTTTATTTTTGCTTTCTCAATTTAGATTGAAAATGCTGAAGTTTAAAATTAGATACATTTAACTATGCTAAGGAAAAGACTGACAATAATGAGCATGAAATGAGTGAGTGAGCAGGTCATCAAATGAATTTGTTTACTCATTAGCTAGATGTATTTCTAAATGGAATTAAATGTAAACAGAAGAAAATCTTCTCATTAATAATGGATAGTATACAGCATGCTTTAAAAACAGTAGGTTAACATGCTGCAGTTTCACAGTCAGGTAGAATGACACAAATGTGCAAGACAAAGAAGGGATTAACAGTCTGGTTAGTAAACTGACATATATTCAGTGAGGTCTGTGTTGTCATTTTATTGTGAATACAAGTTATACTGAGTCAACAAAAAATGTACATATGAAATAATGGAATGAAACATTCTTGGTCTTTTCCTAAAAATGATTTTCTATGGTTCACAAGTAAACATACCTGAAGAAGAAAACACAACCATCTTTGATAATTATGAAATGCTCAAATTTTCCAATTTTGCTAATTAACTTAGGTTTTGGCCAAGTGGTCTAAGTGGTCTAAAGTGCTCTCCGTTACAGATCACTGCCATCTCACCTCTGTCTGCGTGGGTTCGAGTCTCGGATTCGGCTAATGTGGGTATGTGAGAAAGCTTGCTAGTAGCTTCTTGTGGGTCAGTGGTTCTTTCTGGGGGTTTTCCTGGGTTCTTCCTCCACCAATAATACTGGCTGCCATGCATAGCCTATGGCATTAAACCCTACAACAACAACTTAGGTTTTGCTAATTAACTTAAAGTATTATTGAGAAAAGTCTTAAATTTTGCTTGTATTCCAAATGTAATTTGGAGTACAGAGTTCAAATTTTCAAACTAGACTCTACAATATATGGTACATTTCCATTTTCAAAATGGACTCTAGTCCACAGAGCAGATTTCCGTTTTCAAAGTAGGCTCTAGACCATGGGCACATTTCCACTTTCAAAATGGACTCAGGACTACAGGGTACATTTCTGTTTTCAGGACTCCTTAGTACAACGAGTATTGCTATAAGTACTTGGATTTTCAGGCCTCCTGAGTACAATTAGTAACCAAGTCAATTACTTCACTCTGTGTCTGGTTGGCTAGGTAGGGAAGTTTGAGAGTTAGCATAGGTATAATTCTGAAAGTACCTGCTCTAAAGAGAATCCAAAAAGTATTGGAAATTATAGTGAACATTCTCACACCTATATATTGACATGTTACTTTTAAAAAAAAAAAAAACAAGTTTTAAAACATAATGAACTGTTGAAGTTTATGAAAGTAACCAACCTGTACACATTTCTGGCAGCCTCTGCCTTAAGAACTTTATCCTAAATATAGAGGTTGCATTAACACAAAATTCGGTTAACCTGGACATAAATTAATCAATCATGACAGATAGGATCCTACCTTACACCTATGTAATGATCCTACCTTACACCTTTGTAATGATCCTACCTTACACCTATTTAATGATCCTACATAACACCTATGTAATGATCCTACCTTACACCTTTGTAATGATCCTACCTTACACCTATTTAACGATCCTACCTTACACCTATGTAATGATCCTACCTTACACCTATGTAATGATCCTACCTTACACCTATGTAATGATCCTACCATACACCTATGTAATGATCATGCCTTACACCTATGTAATGATCCTACCATATACCCATGTAATGATCCTACCTTACACCTATGTAATGATCTTACCTTACACCTATGTAATGATCCTACCATACACCTATGTAATGATCCTACCGTACACCTATGTAATGATCCTACCATACACCTATGTAATGATCCTGCCTTTTACCCATGTAATGATCCTACTGTACACCTATGTAATGATCCTACATTACACCTATGTAATGATCCTACTGTACACCTATGTAATGATCCTAAATTACACCTATGTAATGCAAAATACCAGTAGTGGGATGCAAAATGAGATGGCAAAGATGCATCTCAGTTTAAAATAGTTTTGTGCATCATAAATCTATTCAATTTTACATGAAAAGAGAAATGGTTACAAACAGCCAATACCAAAATTATATTTAAAATCTTATTTCATTGTTTCTGTAAAGAATATTCACTCAATCCTGATAATTTGCACCTGCTTCTGTAATTTTACACGTATCCATTATTGATGAAGACTTTGGCCCCTTGTAAGTCTTGATCCTGAGAAATTTTTGGTTGCCTTTCGCATGCCACACAAAACCTCTTGATGTGCCACCTTGCGGCACACAAGCCCTAGGTTGCCTACCCCTGATCTATAGTTATGAGATAGGCCACTGTATTACATGTGCTCCTCAATAACAGTATTTGAAATATTTTTCTTCAATATTAATGGAATAGTCTGTATTATGTTCAAGTGAGGACTGCATAAACGATCTAGATGTGAAAGCATTTGAAAAATCACCAATATCACTGAGAGATGAAAAGATAAGTTAAAACATGGTAAATTACCTTATTCCGAATCACTTACTGATAATCAATGTATGGTCATGCAAACCTGGCGACATGGGATACAAAAATTTTGCTCTGCCTGAATACCAGGTCATAATGCATTGAATTGAACATAAATTTCTTTGTAGCCAGAAGAACTAGCTGCTTGAGAATTTTACTAATCCCACTGAATCTTCACTACTTCTTTATTAACTGACTGATGACAACTGAAGCTATCAGACTACTGAAATTATAAAATCTGTTAGTACAGCAAGAAATGTAATAGCCCCAGACTGATAATTGTTAGCCCTGTAACTGGCACCAAATGAGACTAACATGGTTAGTTCAATGCTATACCTCATTTTCTGGTTATATTTTACAACAAAGCCAAACTATGCTGATATCTATAAATAGTTTATAAGTAGTAGACATTGACCTCAAACTAATTTTGAACAATACATTGATGGCAATTTTCAAATCTCTGCATGGTAAAACCAACTAAATGCAGTATGAAACAATCAATATATTGAAAGTATTAACAACTAGCATGTAATTCATAATCTTTCTGACATAACAGTCAATTCCTCAACTGTGTTTCAGCAAATGGTTCTAAGACAGTAAACATGACCTATATCTAAGTAACTAGCATGACTACTATTTAGTAATTATTCATCCACTTGACCTATATCTAAGTAACTAGCATGACTACTATTTAGTAATTATTCATCCACTTGAGCTCTTGAGTCTACTCATTATATTTTACTGTCTTTTCTCTTTGGCATAAAAACTGTTTTAAAACACATAATAACAGAAAGAAAATAAACATATACTATGCAGTAACCTAATTATAATTAAATGTTAGATCCATTTATTGTTCGTAATACAACTGTTCTACATTATTCAAGTGGAGACTACAAAGAAACTGTCTGGAATCATTACTAAGGATACCATCTTTGAGATCATGCATTCTGACACAGAACTGGTGTTACAACTTTTGACATATGCCACATGGAACACACAATGTTTGTCACATGACTCCTCCATAGCAACAGATGAGACCCTAATATCATATACATTCTGTACTAATTAGTAATGAAATCACTGCTTAGTGGCTGCCTACCATGCAAAATCCAAATGTACTGCAACTTTTTTTTTACCTTAATTATGATAATTAACTTGTGATTTAACACCTGTCCATTTATTATACCTCATCAAGTGTAGGATATTGGTAGATGTTCGCTTAACACAATTGTTTCCAATCTAGTTCTTAAAATATGACATAGAAAAGAAGTACAACCAACAAATAAAGTAAAATTCAACAAACAATTTCCTTAGAATACAAAGTGAAAATTCAAAATACACTTAGAATATTAGGAATTAAATCCCAAATAATCATAAATATCCTAACACAAGTCCATAAGTATAAAATGTTCCAAATGAATTCCAATAGTCTTGAATATCCTGATGTACAACAATGATGTAATAAATAATAATAATAATAATAATAATAATAATAATGACTTTGTATAGCGCCTAATCTTTAGAAGCTCTAAGCGTTTTACATTAAACACCTATAACATAAAAAACATATATAATGATATTATTACATAAAACAAACACAATGAAATTAGAAAACATAAAAAACATGCTGAAAATATTTAAGGTAGGGAACATTATTAGGTCTTTAAGTTTTAATAAAGAATGCCTTTCAACGAGTTAAAAATAATTCCACAATAATTTCTTAATCCCAAGTAAATAAGCACTTAGTAATTTCATTGAATAGTTAAATAACTCTTCTCAAATTAAATCTGAGCACATGAATAAGTGATTCCACAGACTGATCTCAAAACAGGAATGAATTTTTTGACCCCCTCTCTCTCTCTCTCTCTCTCTCTATATATATATATATATATATATATACACATATACATACATGTATATATATATATATATATATATATATATATATATATATATATATATATATATATATATATATATATTTCACTTGACTTGTGACACAACAGAATTTTCTGGAAAACTAATGGAAAATTCATTGAATTTAAATTCTAACAAACATCTTTATCACTACTTCATACCATGACAAAAACCAGGTACACAAAATTCCACAACCCTCAAAAGTCAGGTATACAATATAAAATAAATATACATAACACATATTGCTACGATGTCGGCAGTGTGGCAGTTTATAGTGATGTCTAGCAGTGAGGCAACATGCCACAGACATGTAACATCATGTCACACCCAGTCACATTACCCTGACGCCATGCTGACCAGTCCTAACACTAACCTCTTAATGCTGAGCACCAAGCGAGACATGCTGTTAATACCATTTTTGTAAGTCTTTGGTATGACTCAGCTGGTGATTAAACCCATGACCTACCACTTCTGAGGTGGACAATCTAATCACTAGGCCACCAGAGAGGTCATCTTATTATTGTTCTCAGAAAAAATATGTTGAGAATTACAAGTCCTTTTGTTTGTTTTTTTTTACAAAGATTTCATGACTTTAATTTAATATTTTCAAATGCTTTTTTTGTACAAACATTAGAATGGAGTTCATTATTGATATCACATGACTACTGGACCTCTGATACAATGGACATGTACTGTAGGCTGCAAGATTTGGGTAGTCATATGACTATGTTATGTATGTATTATTTATTGGCTGTTTTCAAAGATTATATGTATATCTGTATTTTGTAATGGACCTTAGAGCAAAATCAAGTTACTGGTCTGCCTAACTAGTGATATTTATTATGTAAACAACATAATACATAACTAATATTTCTCAATTATTTTAGATTCAATGTTCAGATCATTACTAACAGACGTACAAGCTGAATGTACAACAATACTGTTTCAATAGAAAATGCCTAATCTTATTGGCAACTAAGAATGTTTTATAAATTTGTGTTGAATTTGCACACCCCCACTGCAAATTGCAGTAAAATAGATAAACAAAATGCTTATTTGATAATAAAATGTAAGAAATGAACCTTGTATTATTATCATTTATTCTGCTTTTTTTCATCATGAGTGTTAACATTGTTGTTGTTATTGCTGTTGTAGGGTTTAACGCCATTTTTCAGCACAAGATAGGCTATACATGAAGGCCAGTATTAATGGTGGAGGAAGAACCTGGGAAAACCCCAGAAAGAACCACCGACCCATGAGAAGTTACTGGCAAGCTTTCTCACATACCCACATTTGACAAACCTGAGACTCAAACCCACGCAGACAGAGGTGAGTGGCAGTGATCCATAAAGGTGAGATCTTTAGACCACTCAGGGCCACATGCATTAAAGGAAAAAATATATCCACTAACTCCTTATTGTATGTAGCATCCATACTGTAGTGTGCATCACTTATGTCAGATAACATATGACACATTGTTCATTAATGTAAATATATACAGAAACAAATCGTGTTTGGTTGTACTCAAAGGTTTGAGTATGTTATCCGACTGAAAACTGGATCCAACAAAATCTCAAACATGAGAGGGAAATATCAACCAGCTGCTTGAAGGCATCTGCCATTCATGCACGACAGAGCATTGATAAGATGGGGGTTAAATGTATGAGAATTAGCACAACTGGTGCAGATTTTAAAAATAAAAGTATTGACTAGTTTTCATTACAGAAGATTTGTTGCCTCCAATGATAATTTTTCACGGCATGTATTCATCCACTGAAAGGATGCATCATACATGTTCAGGAGAAGGGTTGGGTTTATGAGATGATGCAGCAGTGGAATAAAGCATTTTTTCTCAAGCACAGTTTTATATTTTTTTACAATATATAATTTATGTTGGAGTGCATTTTCTTACATGTCATTTTCAAATTATTTAAAAGGCGTCTCACAACTTAAGTGCACAAAAAATTACTTTAACAATTAATTTATGGTGTCCCAACAAATAAGGTGTCTCAACATATACAGTAAATATGGTTCTTCGTGGGCTAAACCAATAATTTGGAATTATCGTGAATTCAGTCAAGAACATTTTGAATTATATTATTGTGACATATCAAAAGAATGTTAACACACTGCCACATTCCAGGCCATTGGCACATTAGCACATTTGAGACTATAGGCACATCAGCATATTAAATATTGGAATTTATCTGGAACACCACTGGAATTCAATTTGAATTTCGCTACATTTGGACTTTTGATAGAACTTTTAAGACTAATTTGGATTTAATTCACAATACAGTAAATTCTGAAAAAAATCATCTCCTGTTGCTATACACAACACTGTTATTTAGGCAGTAAGACAGCCACACAAACACAAATATCAGGGTTGATGTCTTACACTGTAGGATTAGGCAGAATCCAGTATGAAATCTTCTTCATCTATATGTTATACAGCACATTTTGCTAGCCAATATGACTGCGCATAAAATGAAAAGAAAAGTTATTGCTACAAATGAATAATGGATATATTTCATCTCATTGATGAAAGCTCAGTATTTGTACTTGGGTTTTTGCCACCCTAGTAATACAATGTAAGACACTGACCCTGATATTTGTGTTCTGGGAGTTAAGGTCTTACTGTCTAAATAATGACTTGTTCTGATGTTGACTAACATTGAAATGAGAAGTAAAATTTCTGGAATATCTCAAACACTGGGGAGCCCATATTAACACTTTTCTATAAATTAAAGTCATAATGTTTTAATCAGTCTTTACCTACTCCTAAGGGTTTTTTTTCTTTCTAAAAAATTCAAATTCTCACACAAGGAAATGAATGTGCTCTGTTGGTCTACATTTCAGTTGGCTGCATGTCTATTGCAGCTCAGCCTGAAATGCTGACATCAGATTAAGCTAAAGTACATTTCTTTAATGAAACGAATAAAAATATACTAACACTGAAGAAAGTATTTAGATAACTTCATTTCATTCAGGATAGGACAGTCAGAACAGTAATGATAGCAAAGACAGAAATAAGTAAAAGAGTGTCAGTGTACGTTTCCATCCCTTCATACTCAGACCAATCCGGCTACTGTAGCGGCGATGAGATAATGGACTTCAACCGGCATAGCCCTGACAATCACTAGGTCTTACTTGGGGCTGACTAGTTCATTATAATATGATTTTGGAAAGCTCATGCTTGTGAGATAGCAAGTTAGGAGCTTCAGCAATTATTGATAGTAATTTGTTCCAAATCTCTATTGTACGTAGGAAGAAATTGATGAGCTATATCCGTTATTAAATCACTTCAAGCAAATATCATCTATGCAATATCTAAGAATCGTTGAAAAATAATGCAAGATAGAGAAAATGTGGCTGGTTGTAATTCAATACCTTCACATTATCGTGGTACTGAACGATTATATTATTAGCACTGTATCGTTTGAAGTTTAGTTCAAATAATCGTATTCAGTTTTCTCATAATACAACAATAATCAAACCTGAACCCACATTTTCCTTAACCTAAGCTAATAAGAAATACCTACATGCGTATTATTCTATGACCATCCTGTACTATTACATGAAACGGGTTTGTTTTATGTACAACAGACAATCCATTGGGTCATATTGACACCGGATGTCACGACACACCAACAATGATTTAATAAACCTTCCATTTTAGAGAGCTGACTCAAGGCAGGAAAACGGGCTGTATTGCTGAACCAGGATGTGGTTACGCGCTCTTCATTCACTTTCTTTCTTTCTTTCCTTCTATGTTCGTGAGATTAATATGATATTTTTTATTACGAAAATGTTGTAGATGTTTGCGATAGTGGTAGCATGGAAATATGTTTTTGTGGAAGTGTCGTCTTAGCGGTGATCACTCGAGAGATCAATAAGTTACAGAAGTGCATATAAGTGTAAGCTGGAAATAAATATATTAAAACTGTTCATATATTTTTTGTTATATCCTTGTTTAAAGACCAAATGGAATGAACGTATGTAAACGTGATTAACTCGCTTTAACACGCAACTTTTATCATTCTAGTAACTTGTAACAATACGAGACTATTACTGAAATATTACTAAGCGGTGGCTAAAGATTTTGAGAATAAGTTGAATAAAATATTCCACATTAGCTGCACATATCAAATATTATCCGTCGTCCATTAGATTTGGACTCGATCACTAAACGGACAAGAGTACATGTTCTTAAGTACGGTAGAACTTATGTTACGACGATAGTATAGTAGGGCACTGTAGGAGTCTCCCCCCCCCCCCGTTAAACAAGGTAGAAAGAGAATTTAACATTAGGCAGCCATCTTGGTTTGTATTTTTCACAAGTGGAGTATGTTTGTTTGTACCAGTCTAGCAATCTGTTTTAGCGGAAAATGTACGTTTGTACGCTTTCTAACTGAACTGAATATTACGTCATGTTTTATCATGTGGGGCGAGTCTGTCTGTATTACGCCATCTATTTTTGGCGGGAAATGTGAATTTGCCTGCCCTCTAATGCAGATGAATATCACGCCGTAAGTTTCTCATGTTTGTTGAGTTTATCTTGCTGGGAATGTAATAGGTCGGAGTTTGTCGATCATCTAACATAAATGAATATAGGTTTATCATGTATGCAGTGGTTTTTTTTTTTTTTTTGGAGGGGGGCCTATAATAATAATGTAATCATTAAACGCCACCTACTGCTTAAAGTGTATTTTGAAATTTCAACATTCAGTCATTTACTGAACCACAGAGAGTATGATGCAAAAAGTGGTAAAAATATACAGAGTGATATCCCTCATAAACAAAACAAAACTAACTTCCATATCATCCTTACCACACTATAATCTATGGAAGCCCATTATCGTCAGGTAAAAGAAATAAAATTTGCGCTTTTATGAGATAGTATTGCTTTATTACGAGATAGTATTGCGTTATTACGAGAAAGTATTGCAATTACGACATAGTATTTCGTTATTACGAGATAACATTGCGTTATGACGAGAAAATGTTGCGTTATTAAGAGATAACATTGCGTTATTACGAGATAATATTGCGTTATTACGAGATAACATTGCGTTATTAGGAGACAACATTGCGTTATTACGAGATAGCATTGTGTTATTACGACATATTATTGCGTTATTACGAGATAACATTGTTGTTGAGTTTAATTATAGTGGCGTGTGCACAAATGTGCATGTGCCACTTTTTTTCTGACTGCACCGCAGCCTGCTAGTTGTTCCTGGGGAAGGGAATGGTGCCACCTCCCCAGGCTTTTATGGGTTCAAGGAACCCTGATAGTTTGGCCTCAATCTGTGGGTCCATAAAGGTCCCTTACAGTTGAATGGTTGGCTGTCATTAGTGGGAAGAAGAGCTCGGGAACGGTCCTGGTTGCTTCACATCGCTGGTTTCCTGTTGCATTTGCCTGGTGTTTCTTGCGTTGATTTTTTTTCTTTTTTCTTTTTTTTTCTTTCTTTTTTTCTTTCTGTTTTTTTCTTCTTCAAAATGTTCTAAAAAGGTAAAAGGGGTGGTGGTGTTCTATTCTGTTTATAGAGGTTGTTAGTAGAAATCATGTATGAAGAGAGATTTTCAAGGTTATTATGATATTACTAGTCTAGGTGTTTAGGGTGTGCTTCCTACGTTATGTTATTTATAAGTTTTTAGATATTGCCTCTTTAAGTTATTTATTTATTAATGTTTTTAGAGATTGAATGTTATTTATACTTTATTTAGCAAGAGACCGGAGTCCTAGCCGATTACACGGTTCGTTAAGGACATCTAGGACCGGAGTCCTAGCTGATTACTCGGTTCGTTAAGGACATCTAGGACATCCGATTTTGCGGTTTCCTTAGTTTTTGATAGGTGCTTCGTAAGTGAATTATTTATTAATATTTTTATAAAATTGAATGATATGTTATGGTTTTTTTTGCGTTATTACGAGATAATATTGCGTTATTACGAGATAACATTGAGTTATTACGAGTGTGCATTGTGTTATCAAGTCATATTATTGCGTTTTTAAAAGATAACATTGCGTTAAAACGAAATAATATTCGTTATTACGAGATATTATTGCATTATTACGAGATAGTATTGAGTTGTTACGAGATAGGATGAGACTCACTTTTGATGCATAGGATTTACATCTAGGCTGATTAATAGAACACGGCGGATATATTTGGTCAGAGATTCTTTGATAAGATTCTATTGTAGATTAAGTATTTCACAAAAATATATGTTGGAACATTTAGCATATAATCACCAAGTTGTAATAAGCAGACGTCCGTAACTTGGGTGTATCCTTCTTCCGCTTGCCCTGGTACGATTTAATCTTAACGTGTTCACGGGTAGTAAAAAGCGCACAATCGCATAGTGTTACGTGTATTGGCTCGAATAAACAGTAACACAGAAAGAGTGAAAACAACAAGCTTTTTAAAATTTAACAAATAATGTATTTCCCTGGAAAAATTCTGTTAATAAAAGAAGAAGAATTTACGGTTTCAAGAATCAAATCCAAAAATAATTTTAGAATAATCCACGAATTAAATTGCAAAAGTCCTAGTAATAAATGTTCTAATAATTTCAAGTTCGAATCCTGATGGAAAATCCAAGATGGATGACGATGACGTATGCTGTAGTCAGTACTGTGCTTATCTACAGTTCCTTGTAGAAATACAAATAATGGCACTCCGGTGTTGGAAATCCAAATTAAATTTGTAAGCAATGTCTTTCCAAAATTTCTGTGTGAGCACTCCTCAAAATATTTCCAGAGAAAAAAAGAATTAATCCTTTTGAAATCCATCTGATCTGAAGAAAATTAGAACTATAAATCTAGCTACAACAAAATAACTTGACATCAGTGTAAAAAGCACAAAACTGAGAAATCTCTCTCAAAGCGTCTTTATTAAAACTAACAAATGCGCGTAATGGAAAAAGGAAAAACCGAAATTGCGAAATCGAAGGGGGGGGGGGTCACGTGATCGTGTTTATGTCACGTACACTAAAAATGACCATGAAGAAAACCAATCATTTTCACTCCAAGAAATAAAAAATAAAAAAACATTGTTTACATCTTGAATGTAATCCCATCATGACCTTGGAAACAACCAATCATTTTAAAATAACATAGAACTTGTTTACGAAGGTAGCTATAAGTTCTGAAACAAGGTCATAATTTAGATCAACACCTGTTGTTTATAAACTAACAGTCAAGGTCAAACAATTTTCTGAAACAGTATCATCTCTAGTGAATAATTTACATTACAATAGCATATAACAGAATAAAAAATTTAAAACTGACAAACAATTAAATTAAAAATAAATATGAATTAAATCAGATATACGTAACAATAGACATACACAACAAAAACAAATTCATGTCTTTCTGTCCATGGCAGAAGTGTATGCTGTTTTTATGGCATCACTGTTAAGAGTAATCCTTCAGCGTACGGTCATACAACTGGATTAAGGACTCTTCTTGGATAAAGACACCAACAACCAAGGAATACGACTAGTCCATAAATAAGGCGTCGTTCTACACAAATCATATAGCTCACAAGAGTACGGTGTTTCAAGCACTTTGCAAGGGATTTATACATGCATTGGTCTCGTACAGTACTTTATCAGGCTTTAAATAATTATGAAAAAGAGGTGGTTGTTTCAAAAATTTATGGTAGGAGGGTGGCTGTTATATTTTGTATTAGACATACGTATCAGCTACATGAATGACAAAACACGCAACCATTTTCCCCTGCGATTCGTCCCATGATGGTGTTCCAGATGAGGAGGTCCTTGCCTTTTCAAAAGAGTTTTCGTTTATATCAAAACTTGGTCACTTGTACTCAAAGCACTTTACCATCTTAATCTTTAATTTTGTTTTCGGTGACTTTAAATAAAACAACTTATACTCCTAGTGCTCTGCGTTTCAACCCGAACATGTGTAAAATGGTGTAAACTAGAGTCGCTGCCTTTCCCTCATACTGTAGAATATGAAAATTACTAGATATACATGACCAATGCAGCATAACCATCTTCATCATAAGAAAGAGAGAGAGAGAGAGAGAGAGAGAGAGAGAGAGAGAGAGAATTACATATTAAGCACAATTTGTTCCAAATATGCAAGACATTTTCTACAGTAAGACTGTCAGGTAATCCTTGTGCAGTTTAATTCTACCTACTGTTGATACGCAGTGATAGCAGCCATGAAACTAGTGATCGGGTTGGTTTGGCCTATGGTGACCTAATAATAGTGATGTATAATGCTACAATCAATTTAACTCCTTAACCCCGCGCGCCACATTTACGCTTCGTGGAGTTTTACCCTGCTTCTGAGCTCTGTACCGTCAAAATCATTTAAGATAACACCAAAGTGAGTAGTACGACAAAAAAGTAAAAGTAGCTATACAGTGACACTAAATGAACTATACTAACATTACAAAAATACGTCGGAAAAAAACAACTTATTTGTGACACACGATTGTTTAAGGCCAGAAATTAAATATGTTTGTGTTCGTTACTTTGGATCTCTTGCCTGAGATCTTAAGGGGGCGCTCTACAGATAGTATGAACTTATGAGCGAGTGTAGATTGCAAGGTGAAGTTGTTCACATCTGAAACATGAACAATGGAAATAATGTTGGCATATCTCTATGTTACTTTCATGTACGGTGGCTGAAATTTCTTTGGATATTATACTTCTGGAAACATGATCAAAGCACTCGGCTAACTAACCTGACTGCTCCTTTGTTCTAACAAATGAGCCCAGTAGTATAAAGTATACTATCATTAGCATTTATTGAAATAAGGACAATGGATTTTGCCAGAATAGACAATATCAGCTTCTGAAAGTGTAATTAATGAATTACCAAATATATTAAATTTAAAAAACTCTGTTATTTAAGAGTTGCACATCAGTAAGGCCAATCTGTATATTCTATATCCCATCAATCATACACCAAAATAATGAGAAATTAAAAGTTATTGTAACAGTACGTAAGATGCGCAATTTTTTTAAAACAGTCAATATAACCAGTGAGGAAAGCCAGGCAAATTCTTTGTCTTTAAAAATCTAACTTTGCAAAATACCAAACGTTGAGCACCAAAAACCTAAAAGCAGACTGGTCAGAACTGCACACGTGTACGTTTACAAAAAAAAGTCCAAAATGTGCTAGCGAAATAGCCAGCCCAAAACAACATCTTTTTATACACTCGAGCATCCGACTAAACAAAAATCATTCGGAAGCAGATGTATCCGATGTATTCTGCAGTAACTAAAAACATGCATTTCTTACACCAATTTCAGGCGAAAATGAAAAGAATCCCCTTGGGTTAACGAGTTAAGCATTGACGTTGGTGCCATTTTATAAATATGTATATGTGATTTTGTCTGCTGTTATGAAAATACGGCGTTAGGATCAGACCTATTTGAGTAGCCCTACCATGTAGGACGCCTACCTTGATATTTATATTGTTCGGGTCGACCATGACCAAAATAAAATATCAGGGTAGACATCTTGCATTGTGGGACTACTATCTGAGCAGCTGAAAAAAATGAAAGAAAAGTCAGTCTTAATTTAACAATGAAAAGTCAGTCTTAATTTAACAATGAAAAGTCAGTCTTAATTTCACAATGAAAAGTCATTCTTAATTTAATAATGAAAAGTCAGTCTTAATTTAACAATGAAAAGTCAGTCTTAATTTAACAAACAACAAGAAACCAGTTGAATAAAATAACTGATAATTACAAGTGATAAAATTCAGTGGGCATTTTTGCCTTGAACTAAATACAAATTTAGCTGATTAGGTTTACCTAAAGGTCCGAGACTTCCACAAATCATATGACATCAGCCATTAAAAAACAAACATGTTTATGTATACTGAATCCATGAGTTAGAAACATATCAATTTTCGAAAATATATTTATAATCATCCCACCCAAATAAACTGGTGCATCAGTGTTAGTATTACCAGACTTTTTAAAATAAAAAGATAGTTTCCACTGAAGTTTAGACTGAAGAAAGTCATGTTTAATTCCATGGTAAGTATAAATAAATAAATGAATATATATATATATATATATATATATATATATATATATATATATATATATATATATATATATATATATATATATATATATATATATATATATATATATATATATTATAATGAATTATGAAAATATTACTGATATTATTTCTGCAATCGAAAAATTAAAAAGAGACGGCCTACAAATTCAACTTGATCCAGAATTTTTTATATTTGTGATTTTGAATTATTACAGGCATGTACATTTGAAGATAGATATACACTACCAGCTGAATATAGATTTATAAAGCAGATCCAGCAGGCTATGTTCCAATCTTTGGCTAATGTGAAGGATACAGAAGTTAAAATATTCGTATCTCTCTCAAGCATGATTGATAAAATCAGATCAGAATTAGCTCAACAATACGAAACTAAAAAAAAATATTAATACGCGCGTGAGGCAGTTGTAAAAGTTTATGTCAGGTGACAATGACAATGTTATTAATGAAAATAGTAAAAGGGATTTTGAAAGTGAAAGTTAATATTTATTCAGATTATAATATTTATCCTTGACTTTGTCAAGCAATTCAGATTTATATTTTTAAATTCTACTTTATTATTCTTATATAATTTTTTATTTTGTCTGTTTTCGATGAGATTTTCATTATTTTAGTACTATTTACCCCATCAAAATTATAAAATCTAACTGATTTTCATTCTTTTAGTACTATTTACCCCATTAAATTAACGAAAAATCAGTAGAAAAAATAAATTTTCTTATAAATATATATTCGTTTATGATATTATTATTATTCAATTTTGTTGCGATGAGATTATTTTGATTTATCTCATCTTGTTGAAATGGTTTGTTAAATTGAATATACCCATGAAATCGTTAAGACCTAACGTATAGAGTTATATTCAGAATTTCATTTTGCAGATCAATTATCCGGCCGGATTTGTCAGTAAGTTTGAAGTATATCCTTGATAATAGCGGTTTATGACATCCCAGGTAATCATTATTAATAAGCTCTTGTACGATTAAATATCCAGGACGAACTTGCTGTGTATATGTATATAAAATATATCCTTGTTCAGCTTGATTTATTTTTCAATATCTATTTGATAGCTGCCATCATTTACATCATATACAAGATTGACTGCGATTGTTGATGTGATATTTACAATTCCTGGTGAAATATGTCTACCGCCACAGTACGGATCATTATTATGTTTGAGAAAATTTGATGATGGGTTTATATTTCTCCATGCATCAACGATTTGTGGAAAATGTTCATTGATAATATCGTTTCCCGTATTTTTAATTCGCCAGTTTCAAATTCTGGTATAATAAATGTCGCTATATATGCTTCAGATATTTTATAAGGATTGAGAAATATTTGTTTATAACTAAATATTTCTTGTTTTTTATAATATCAACAGTTGCTTGATTAATATACTGAAGGTCTGATTATTTTGATTTAAATGTATTTTTTCAACGATTTTCTTTTTTAAATTTTTATTTAGACACTGCTCGTGTTATAATCGCATGTTCGTCTTTAATTTTACTAGATAATGATTTGAATATTCTTTCATGAACAACATGCACATAATTTTTATCACGTCTGACTATAGAAACAGGACAGAGATACTGAAGACCAGTTTGTAATGGAGATTCTTCTTCTCGATATTGTGGTTCATTTATTAAAAAATTTCGTTAATAGAGAAATCATCTCGTTGAGGTTCTGGCGGTCCTGTATACTCTGGTGCTATTTCCAGCCATCTTAACATACTTCTGATCGATGATTGATAAATATCTACAACATAATCTTGTGAATTGATTTCTATCGCAGCTGATAAAGTTGGTTCGTGAACTGTTATAGCTATTTTTGATTTTCTACTGGTTATAGATTTGATTCTGCGCTGGAATTCATCGTTGATTTGTTCAATCTCATAATTACCTGTTGAAATTCTGACAACTTGCCAATCGGAAGTTCCATCATCTTTATTTTTATTTGCAAATAGAAGCGAATAATTCGCCTGTAATCTACCGAATGATTTTGATCTAATATTTGGCCAACTATTATATACTTGTAATTGTGCTAGCGCTATTTCTTTCGCTGGAATTGCAGTTGGAAAGTTAACACTAAATTCTGAATTAGTTGAGCTTACCGATATCATCGTAGTTTTTGACGGAGTTGCATTAACGACAATCTGCTGAAGTAGCTCGCGAGGAGTTGACATTCTTATTTAAATCCTGATTTTCTAAATCAGGCGTGTATTCTATCAAAGTCATTACATCCTTGTAAATTTTAACCATCTCCGTGAACTCAAAATCTGATATTTTTCCATTGCTAAGGCTTGTTGATAATAACGAGGATAATTTGGAGTATGCTAACGTCGCTGTATGTAACTTTATTATATAATCATGTAATTTTGTGTTTGTACATGAGCATATTTTTTGGCGATGATGTTAAGAATACCGGCAATTGTTGCTGCAGGTGAAACACAAATTGTTACAATTGCTGGTGCCATCACTAGCGATTGTGTTATTGTTGATAATAACACGCCGGTTTCAGCAATAACAGCAGACGCCGAATATACAATTAGGTCCACAGTAAATACACGTCTGCGATATTTTCTTAAATGTTTATTGTATACTCGTCAATAATAAATATTATTTTTGTTTGCCATTCACGTGCTTGATTGTATCTGTAATGCTGAACGTTGATTGGGGAGCTCATTATATTTTAAGTAGGTGGTAGTTTAGCAACTAATTGAAGACACCAACAATACAAAACGGGGTTACCTTTCTCTTCGGGTTCCACCACGAATTTTCCTCGTCATTTTGATCTAATATCACTCACATATATCCAGAGGATCTAGTTAATAGAAACCACAGCGAAATTGTAGTAGATATTGTATATGTTGTAGTGCCGAGTATCGAAAGTGTATATATACCGGTGTCCTAAGTGCGATGTTTAATGGATTTATTGAGTGGTGACCGTAATGCTGATTCAGATGCTGTCGTATATACTACACGATCGGTAATTGTTTTTATATGAGAGAGCTTAATGTTGATGTCTGATGGATTTCCAAACAATTCGTTAAGATTCTATTTATTTTTTTGCGAAAATTTACACAACTCTTGTATATGATTATAGTATTCAGATCTATATGTGGTCATTCCATCGTTGATTGTCATTAACGAGTTCAACATCCGAATGTTGCTATCATCGACATATTTTTTCGTTGCAGCGTCATCACTTGATTCTGGTTCTTCAAGAACAGTAATTTTATTATAAGTCATATTGACAGAACCAGTCATTGTATCACATGTGGTTAAGAAACTATCATTGATCTCAGTTCTGATCACGTTGTTGTTGCTGTCTACATATCTTTTCATTACAACATCATCATCTGATTTTAGTTCTCTCACATTAATAATTTTATTTTTACTATATTGAGATCGCCGTACATAATATCCCCAATTCTTCTGATACGTCCAGCAATTTCTCCCATGATTCATAGAACTGATTTCTCCGAGTTTTTAATTTTACCGTTTTTAGTAAACAACACTAAATTATCTTCTGTTGCATGTGGAACCCGCAGAATAATACATGTCAACGGGTTCTTACTCGTCTTTAATCTTCCTTGTTTATCCTGAAAAACAACGACTTCAGTTTGGTCTACATTTGCAAGACTCAAAAGATTAGCGAGTTCACCACTGACCTCGTCAAGGGTTGCATATATAGATAAGTCGCCTTGAAGTTTCCCTTGAGTCTTCGGTAAATATATACCAATATACTTTAAGATCTGTTTAAAACGATTACTGGCTACTTGTATACTCGTGCACGACTTTATGAGGCGATAATGTTGATCAAGATATAATGTCGAGTACAGCAATTGCTTCACGCCCGCTTATTGTTTGTGTTGGTAATGTTGAATACGGGAGGTTTTATTGTGTTTATTTAATTTAAATATTTTTTGCGTGGAGCCAACCCATACTAATCAAAATAAATAAATCCAAGTGGATCAATTGCGTATGCAACCCAGTGAGTACCAAGACCAGAACTAAAATCAAGATTAATCAAACATGTTTCAGTATTGTTTGGTTGTTTTGATTATTGATCACGCATAAAAACACCTCTGGAATTTTTAATATTTAATTTTTTTTAGCAGGGTCAGGTAAATCAAAATTTGACATTGGATGGATTAACGAACTGTTCCTTGAAGTCTCAGACCTTTTCCGTATCGATAACGGATTCGTGGAAGTCTCAGACCTTTCCTTCTTTTAAAAAATCCCTTTCCTTTTGTTTTATCTATTGCTAAGTCAATAAGTTTACCAGCAGCGGCTCCAGCAACACCAAGTGCAACTGTTTTTGCAATAGCTGGAGCAGCAGCAACTAATAAAGCTGGTATAGCTATTGAAATGCCTGAGTTGACGCTCTGACAATGATAGTCTATTTACCACATGTGATCTGATCACTTTTAGTGATATTTTTATTCCGAAGTTCTTTGCTGAACTTGACTGAAACTTTTTAATCTGACCTGGTGTCAGAGTAACGCTAACATGATGATATGACATTTTTATAAGTAATAGGTTATTTTCAACTGAAAATGTTACATGTTTTCTATCGGTCCGTCAATAACTCTCATTCGTCCAAAAGTACCTTTAAGTAACATTGCTTTGTCGCTGAGTATAACTGCAATTGCCCTAAAATTAGCAGCAAGGGGATTTACACGAGCTCGAAAGTGAATATCACCAACAGATTGTTTGAATAAATCTATATGCTCCAATGAAAAATTGGATACAGTTTTGTAAAATCCCGCTGTGATATTTGTAAACCAGTATCTATATTTTGATCACGTCCCATAAATGTCATCAAACGATGGTATGCACGTGCGACATGATTTCGGTCAAAATTAAGAATATATCTTCAGATGGTTCTTGATGTTCATTTATCCGTAAAGAAACTTCACTAACTGCAAGTGTGTCAAATATCATATGGCTACGTTCCTGTGAATCTAGTCGATTAACATTTTGTAATGCGATAAATATATGCCTCGCTGCAGAAAATCCTTGTTGTGATGCTATATGCCATGTAAATAACCCAGCAACATTACTTTGAGTGCTATCTGTGGTCATTGTTAACCATGATAGCAATGACATTCCACCTGAGTTCATTAAACTAATTAACTATTCTTCTTCAGCAATTCTTAGAGTCATTACTTGCATCCACCGTGAAAGCTTTGTTAGTCTTACCATGCAATTGTGAGTATCAGCAGGAATACAGATTAAATCATTGTCAGTAGCTTTTCTTAAATGTACAAGTGTATGTTTAGCCCCAAAAATAACGTTTCTAACAGAATCCAAAATATACGTGATAGTGGAATTGCGCATGAAAAAGCTTCTTCGTCATTTAAGATTGATCGACGTGTAGCAAAGCCTAAGTTCTAATTTGCTTTGATTGATACAACTGCTGGTGCATCAGCTGCTCCTCCAGCGGCTCTTACATTACACTCAGCTTCTCTGACGTGGTCAGTATGATTAGATGTATCTTTAGCAAACATCATTGATGGACCGGCTGATCTTGTATAATCATCTGAATATCTTGCAAGACCAAGTATTGTTGTAGCAACATCAACGTCTTTTTTGAACTGTTTCAATACGGTCAAGACAAGTTCCTAATCCACTTCCGGTTTTCGGTTCAGAGTTTTGCGTAACTTTTAAACAATTCAGCAAGCATATCTTCTTCTCGTTGTAATTATTGTTTTCTTCAAAAACTATACAGGTTGTTCTTGTTTGACTATAGGAGACTGAGGTTTTAATTGTTTTCGTTGTTGCTGTTGTAATTGATGTTTAAGAAGTTGAGGAAGTTGTCGTGGTTGAGGAGATTGTGGTTTGTAATTCTTTAGGTATTTCTCTTTTTCTTACTTCTTCAATTTTTTGAAAATCAGGATCAGCTTTGAGAGAAACTTGTTTAGTAGTGATAAGATATATATCTCTAACCCAATCATCATTTGTCCAAGAATCAACATATTTCGTTTTTACATATTCGCCCTTATTTTTTATAATTTGCAGCAATATCATAAACTTCTGATTCTATAGGTTTTTTTAGGTTGTTTTCTAAGTTGTTGCCATATCGCTGAATAATTATAAATTTCACACATATATGCAATATAATCAAATTCACCTGTCCTAGCTTGCTTACTTCCCTTTTTTAATTCATAATGCATAAATCCGTAACGCTTGGTCCTAAATTTGCACGTATAATTTTTTTAAAAAGGTTTTTAGACTGAGAGCAGCTGATATGTGTGCTCGCTTGAGTATCTCTATATGCAGATGTAAATACACATTTTGAAGTGTAGCAATGAAAGCGGATTAGTACTGACGCAATCCTGTAAGAAATCATCATAAAAATATTTTCTTTGAAATCCATTAAAATGATTCATTCTTATGTGACTCAGAGAAAACGGTATACGAAAAACAACTAATAATTGTTATGCATATTTAATTTGCATTCTTTGTTATTTTTTATTTAATATCTGCTATTGGTTATGTAAAATTGTATTGACATCTTATCTTGTCGAAAATGAAGTTCATTTTCTACATGATCTGAATCATTAAATTTGGTTTTGTAAACAACATGTTTATCTCAGTCTAAGTCCAGAACATTGGAAATTTCCAATGAACTGCGGGGTCTACCTGATGTTTATATCATTATTTTAGTAACGGACGTTCTATTTATAACTAAGATGTTCTAGAAATGAACGTTTGGCCCTCAGTCGAGTTATTCTTTTTTCTTATTTTTGTAAAATTAAATCTTGTTTACTGGGGAAAAAAAGATTATTCCTGCGATAACATCTATGTAGAAATTTCTTATATTGTTGTATTAAATTTTGATTTTGGATGAAATTATTTATTATTCTCTGGAAATATAAGATCCTAAATAATATTCTTGGAAAGTGACATTAAATAGGCCGAGTGGTTTAAAGCGCTCTCCCATACCGATCACTGCCATCTCACCTCTGTCTGCATGGGTTTGAGTCTCGGATTCGGCCAATGTGGGTATGTAAGAAAGCTTGCCAGTAGCTTCTCGTGGGTCGGTGGTTCTTTTCTGGGATTTCCCCGGTTCTTCCCCCACCATTAATACTGGCCGCCATGTGTAGCCTATCGTGTGCTGAAAAATGGCGTTAAACCCTACAACAACAACAACAATAACAACGACATTAAATGGGACTTATAGTGAATTCAAGCAAGGAAACCGTGGATTATGTTAACTGTCATTCAACAAAAGACTGTTGGCACATCATTTACAATTCAGGTTATTGGTACTTTAGTACATTAGAGACTACAGGTAACTACAAGCACATCAATACCTTCAACGTTAGAAATTATTTGGAATACACCTAAGGTATAGTCAGAACTTTATTCATTATGACTTGTGTTAGTAATTCTAGGATTATTTGGGATTTAATTTACAACACCGTAAGTTCTTGCCCTTCATTTTCACTTTGTGTTCTGGGGAAGAAAAAAATGTATTGAATTTTTACAACGCTTGTTGGTTTTCGCTCTGTTCTGTTACTTTGTTTACTACTTTGTGCTCATAACTGTACGTTATATTTATTTTAGCAATTATTCTTATATCCGAAGAAATTTTACGTTTGACAACTCGTCTTAAGGAGTTATCAGCAAGTCAATAGACGTCCATCAAACAAAGGAACTTTCATACATGTGATTGCAGAATCATTTCCAGTCTTGTCATTCCAGTAGTTATTGAAAAATAGTTTCTTACTGTGTGTTAATAATTGAAGATGTTTTTCTAGTTTTTGTCATTCCATTAGTTATTGGTTGCTTCAAACTGTGTGTGAATTATTAAAGTTTTATTTCTAGTTTTGTCCCTTTAGTAGTTATTGAAAATTGTTGTTCATATACTGAGCCACTGTGTTTTAAAATCGTACTTTGTTTGATTATATTTTCTTTCTATTTTGTCGATGAGTTGTAGATTTATCTTTAAAATTTGCTTGATCTAAGAATTGTTCTGTAAATTTATCCGAATTCAAATTTGTACATTAATCCGAATTTAAATTTGAACATTAATTCTTATCAAATATGTACTCTGTTATTTCCACAAACCGTACTGTTTTAACAATTTTGTTTTCAGGATTCATGATGTTAAATCTCAATATTATCATCGATGAATGTAATTTGTTATCTCTTGATTATTGTTTTTATGTTACAATAATTAAATATTTCTATCACCTCTGGGAAATCTGTAGAATTAATACAATTATTGTTTTGTGACATTATTTATGTGGTGGAAAGTGACAGTTTATTTTCTTATTCATGTGTGGGGAGGTGATACATATCTCATCATGAATATTCCGATATTATAATGAGAGAAAAAAGTTAATGTTTGATTTTAAATGTTAGCGGGCTTTGAAGCACCATGTAACGTCTCAGTTTTTATTCACTTGGTTCTTCCTGCTCAGTACATATCCGTGCCAACTGTGGCTGCAACGTTGGTATGTCATGAAGCGGTATTGTTGGAACACGTCCACTTCCAAATGAAGGTCTAGAACTACCCAGTCGAAGCAAGCACACTCGGTCGTAGTTATTAGAACAAGGAAGGGCCTGGCCGGGAAAGCTAAAAAGAGCAGGCACTAGGACTTTAGTCGACCAGAATACAGGCGCTACAACGCTCGTTCAAGAAACGCGAATATATTAGAATCACGAAATGGCTACGATACACATATCAACTGAAGACCTCTCTTCTCTCATAATTTCGTCCTGTTCGTCTCTCTGTCGATCTTGATCGTGAAACGACCTGCGACAGCGACCCAGTCGACGATCCAGAACCTTGTCGGCGACCCAGAGGGACGATCCAGTCGACGGTTCAGCGACCTAGTCGACGACCAAATCGGCAAAGAGAAGCCAGGAACACAACTGTATCCTGAGTGGGTAGAAATCCGTCTCACTCTGGAGCGCCAGTCCTCCAACAGATACAGCGGGGTATCACTCCAAATACAAAGACATATCCTAAAAAGAACCCGAGACATCAAGACAAGGGGTGTAGTATAAGAAAATGGGGGTTCTGGACCACTTTATCACTGCGTCAAAAGTGCCTGAGAGAGAGACCCGATGTTGTGGGAGGTCTGGACCACTTTAGAAAAATGGGGGTTCTGGACCAACTTTTAAAGCTCACTTTTGTTGTAGCCTCTGGAGCTTCTAGACTACTTGGGGTCGCCTCTTGAAGCGATATTTTTGGTGTCCGCGTAATACATAGATGTGATGATTAGGCTCTTGAGACTGTGTCTTTGTGTCCGTGTGCGAGTGTATCAATTCCATCGGTGGAGTAACGATTATCATCAAAGGGGCATATTCCTTTTTATTAATGAGCGTTGTAGATATTTTACGCTGTTGTGATCGGAAACTTCTCATTTAGTAGTAATGCAAGTGTCTATGTAGTGCCCGTGTATAATGTTGGTTGGTGGCGATATGTGCAATGATGTTTTTTTTTTAATCCTAGGCGTTTTTCATGACAGTACCATCGTCGAGGGTGAAGCAGTACATTTTGGCTCGAAGTCCGATGAATTCAGTGAATGATACGCCGTGAGTTTCATCTTTGAACTTTCCTAGCACTTTGGTATTGTCGTCACGGTGGAATGGGATGTGTGTGGGATAATCGCTGAGATCAAACAGTTCTCGATGTTAATACATGTCAATTCAGGCTTCATCGGTGTGAATTTCGTGCACAGAGAGTCTGTGTCGGTCATGAGCAGCGTGGCTTTGTCTCCGCATTTGTTTTTGATGAAGTGATAACGAAACTCGAGCATAAGCATGTTGGAGAGGTCAAGAATTGCTGCACCAACGTAGATGGGTCTGTCCAGCTCGAAATTATTTTTTCTGGATTCGATCGCGACGAAGTCTTCGTCAAAGATTTTCATGCGCGCAAAGACATCATTGACGACCAGTTTATTTCATCGTCGTAGGTTATTGACGATTTCGATTTTCTTGCAGTGTCGAATGTTTTCCATGGTTTTTTCGAACACGCTATCGTTCATGAGTTTGAAGAAGTCTTTGTCGAACGCCGTGATGGCTCTGGTTCGTTGTGTAGTGTCGAAGTCGATGTAGGATTGCATCCACGGTGACTAACGAAAAGTATGAGCACGATGAACTTTTTCAAGAAAGCGTCAGTGCTTGACAGCTTGTTCGAGCAGTCGATGGTGTAATTTATGCTTGGTTTTGTTGGCAAGACTGGGTACCAGTATTTTTCACCTTGGTGTCTCCGAGTCAGAACTGGCTCATCTGCTATAGTTATTGTTGAGACAGCATCGAGTTGGTGACAATAATTTGTTCGACGCAGAATGGATAATCGTTATGTGCGTCGTGCAGATGTTTGGGATACCCTAGATCGACTTCGACGAAATATCTCCAACATTCTTCGTGTCCCGCTTGTCTTTCCTCGACGATCTGTTGTGCGGTAATCCAGTGAAACTTTCTTATGTTAGGCGGTTGTAACACCGCCCACTCATAGAGTTTGTGTGCGTCCAGGTATAAAATGTACACGGGCGGATTTGTCGAGTCGTACTTTTAGATGTATTTGTTGTTTGCGACTGTGTATAATTTCGCTGATGAAGGAGATACCGGCTCGTACCATATGCTCGGTGAACATGAACATGTCTGGATAGGTAAAGAGTTCTAAGGTCAGTCCGGATTGTTTGAGGAGTTCGTTCCAGGAGAGTCCTGGCAAGAAGAAATACTAGAGTTGATCGAGTTGATAATGGTCCATACACGTGTGTCTACAATTGTCAAGGACGTTCGCGAGCAGGAGTGCATCCGTTTTGAGATAGAACTCGTGATAATCGCTGAGGGTTTTACAAACAAACTTGTTCCATATTTTGTTCGAGTACTGTTAGTAGCCGTTGGTGATCCATGAGAGATGTAAGTGGGAATAAAAGGCTTCTTGGGGTGGCAAGGAAGGTTCGTCGAATCGTGACCATGCATCAATGTATTCGCAGGAATATATGCCTTTTTATTGGAGTAGATATGCGTCGGCTCCAAATTCATTTCCAGGTGTGTGAACTTAGGACAGTTTCTATCGAGTTCTTCCAGAGATGCTGGGATGGACTGACCGCAATCGATGAATCGGAAAAGTCCAATCAAGAACGACATGTACGTTTCAAAATTGTTGGGGATGCATTTGATTTGTGTTCCACCCCAGCTAGAAGTTGTTTAACGCGCTGATGATTGAGTACAGCAACGATGAAATGTACATCGTATCCTCGCAGATTATGAGCGATAACAGGTAGGAAGTCTGGATCTTTGAAACGTAGATTGCATTTATCGTGAGTGGCTCCTCGATATTGACCGGTGACATGTCAGTAATCTCTGACTTTTGGTATTGTGCGGCTTAAAGTACTGTTCACAGATGTGGCACTGCTTTGCTGATTTGTGCTGTCGCAGTTGTTGTGCAGTGAGATAAATCATCGTCGCTAACTCTTTTTGGATGCGTTTCCATTCTGCCACGAGTTGCTCAAAGAACCACCGGACGCAATCCTCGCCGCGATGCTGACGATACGGTGAAGACAAATTTTCATTGACGGAAGAACATGTTTTTAGCTGATCGCGCATGAGACATATTTGTGATCCACTTGGGTAAAATAATGGTCTGGATTAGGTGAGGGTCCTTGTACTTTTTTAAGGATTGCTTCCGAGTCAGAGTTGATATGAAACGTCTGTGCATATTTTCTGTAGTTGTGTTCAAACTGTAGTGTTCCATCGCGTGACAATAATCCGACAACATGTGGTCGTGTAGTCTTTGTGGTTGAGGAAAGCATTGTAAGCACCGATAACAGAAATATCCATGATTCATACGTTGGTGTATTGAGATCAGCATAACTGACTGACGTCTTTGATGTCGAGACCACGAATTAGTAATCGCACGCTTTTCTTTCCTTGAGCGATTCAGTTTAGGAACGTCTTTGACCGCAGCCGGAAACGTGATACCGGTAGTTTTTATGGTATCAAAATAAGGCCTGTAGTTGTAGACGTGATCGACATGGTCTTCAGCGGGATGTTTCGCGGAGAGGATGACCCACACGAGACAGGGCCGTCTTAACAACATTGTAGGCTCTGGGCAAAGCAATGCAATGGAGCCCCCTACCGGCCAATATTCATTAATAATATGGGCAGCATGATGCCCCTAGAAGCGCGAGGCCCTGGGTAAATGCCCAGTGTGCCCATGCCTTAAGACGGCACTGACACGAGACAGTAATTGTCGTTGTTTTTTATGTTGATGCTCGCTTTGTTGGAAGTGATTTGTTTGGGAAGTGGCACGTGCTTTCTTCCACGTAATGTAAATTTGGAAGTTTGAAAGTAGACAGAACTGACTCCGATGAAGATCCATGCCGATCCTGACTCTTGATAATCTTCTATGCGAGTTCGATAAATGACCAGACCACGTCGACGATGTGAATAAAATCGTCACTGCGATAAACGACAACGATTTGGATTTCATCCACTCGTCCATGCTCTTTAGATCAGTAGCTCGCACAAAATGAACGTTGATAGCTACTCCAAGTTTGATGGCCGTGTGTGTGCGTAGTTCTGCATCCATGGTAGGTTTTAGAATGCGTTGCAGTTATTTATCGACTCCTTGCTGAAGCACGTGCTGATGATCGTAAATAAATCATTTGTCGGCATCTCCGTCCGCTTTTATTTTTGTCGGGGTGGCAGAAGTGCAGTGGACAACTTTGGTGTCGACAGTTTTTCTGACTCGCTTATTTTAATCATGTTGCCGTCAATTTCGGGTTGTCTTATGCTGAAGTCTAAGGAGTTACGCGTAGCAGTTTTTTCAATGAACAGTCTGCAGTTATCTCGCAATCGCGTCATGTAATGCTGCGTGGTAATGTTTTCGTACCCTATTCGAGAAGGTAATAATTAATTTTGGAAAATTACAAATTGTGAGTCCTCGTAGCCCTTACACGAATTGGTTGTAATAAATGGAGTATATGTTTGACCTACTGCAATTGATAGTCGATAATAGCATACAAAGTAACAATACTGAGCTTTCCCATTTCGACGAATGTCTACGTACTTGTAACGCAGAATGCCTTCACTTAAATAAAGTCAATTGAATATGTGCTTTTATTTTTTTTACTTTTCATTTATTGTATGCGTGACGCCTCTTTGAAAATACTGTTCACAGTCTTGTAATAAAAACGTCTTTATAACAAAATCTTACGTCAATCAAGGTTTTACTGATGCTTATTTGAACATAATGCGACGGCATGTTCTTGTAAAGTATCATTTATTTATTTTCTGTTGGGGTTCTCGTGACCTGGCACACAGCCAGATATTTCTGTTTCGATTTTATGTAGACCGTATATCTTAGTCTGTTTTAACGTACAATAAATATAAACTGTACCAGAATGATCATTTTCATTTATTGCGCAATAACAACATTAATAATAATAATAATAATAATAATAATATAATACCGTAATAATTTAAAATTACAAGTGTACCAGTTCTTCTTTTAAAGTTTGTGGGAAATTATAATCTTGAGATCATTAAATCGCTCTACAACTGTACCAGATGTTTTTCTTCTTTTATAAACTTTTATCAAATAATACCTTTGAGTCATTCAATAAGTGTGCTAGAGTAAATGCAGAATTTGAGTTTTATAATTTACTGTGCCTCGGTAAAAATCTTACTGTTTTAAAAAATTACAAGCGTACAAAAAATGCATGTAATACCCTAACACGACATGGTAATAGCTTCAAAATGTTACAAATGGGCTAGTGGTAATCTCCTACCGTTACACGATGTGGAAATAATAATAATTTTACAAGTGTGCCGAAAATAGTCTTGTACGTTATGCGAGGTGGTAACAATTGAAAAGTTTGTTTTGTTGATAATAAAAAAAAGATTGAAACTGTTAGAAGGGAAATCAGTCTTGTTAATAGTTTCCCTATTTTTTTTTGACAGAAACTTGAGCGTTTGGCGAGATTGTAATAAAGTCTCTCTATTCCTCACAAGCTCTATGCCTCCCGCACAAGCGAATCGAGCAATAAGTACAGCCTGTTCGAACAGGAAATTCGAGAGATACCAGAAATGGCTAGCTCGGCTGATGTTAAAGTTTTAAATCTCAGTAAAACGGCGGATTCTGGGGTAAAACCAGCGGTGGAATTGTCAAACCTTCTTCAGAAAATGATGCTAAGGTGAGTTTTCAATTAATATAGACCTAATTGGCTGGATGGTAAAGTGGGTCAAGAGAGATGCAACATTATCATTTGATCACAGCTTTTGACACCACCCAACTAGTCCAACAAGTTGTTCTCAGCCTTTAGTTTCTGATTCGAGTCATGTCAGCGGCATTTCCTTTTTGGTTTTCAATTTTGGGTTTCATTTGTTTGTTTGTTCGTCTGTAATTGTCTACGCATACTTACCGCCCGTTTCCACATTACCCTGCATACCTAGTCCTACAATGTAAGACGTATCACATGTTTTTGTTTTAGTGCTATATCTTACTACCCAAATAACGGCCTTGTATAGCGTGTTCCGATGTCGGTTGACATCGGAATGAGTAGTAAAACTTTCAGGAATATCTCACACACTTGGCAGCCTATATTGACACTCTTCCACCAGTTTATGTGTACATGTAATTAATATACTTACTGTGCTGTCTTTATCCTGGCGAATGAAAATATAACACTAGCAAATGGATCCATTTTCATGTTCTGTTGACATGCATTTGAATTTGTTGCAATGCGACGGTAGTCGAGGTATGCCAAAGTATGTTTAAGTAACTATGTCCATATGAGGGATATGTTTCTTGAACGAAACGAAGCGTTGCTTACAGTTCCAATACTCATAATATATTTTTATTTGTTTCGTTAAAGAATACTATTTCAACTTAACCTGATTTTGGTATTACTGGCTTTTATCGCTTTCAAGCCAACTGAAATTTAGGTCATCAAAAGTTGAAAACTGGTCCATTTATTTTGTGAGAATTTGAATTTATTAGAGAAAAGACATCAGGGTATGTAAAGTCTGACAAAAACATAATTTACTTTGTGGAAAAGCGTCATTATTGGTTGCCAGTTGTGTGTGATATCACTGATGGTGATATTTAGAAGATATAGATTCTATTTGAAAACATGGGGTATGGGATTGACAGTTATATTTATGGGTGAATTTTTTAAATAATCTAATAATCAGCAATCCCAAGATTTTCCCAAAATCAACTGGTGATGCTGACTAGTAATTTATGTTCATGTAGTGCATACAAGATAAGCACATGATAGATGGCACTATGCAGAAAAAATGCCAAAAATCTGAATACCACGATACCATAGCATCCACAATATCATAGCATCCACGATATCATAGCATCCATGATACCATAGCATCCATGATATCATAGCATCCACGATATAGCATCCATGATATCATAGCATCCACGATACCATAGCATCCACGATACCATAGCATCCATGATACCATAGCATCCACGATACCATAGCATCCACGATATCATAGCATCCACGATACATAGCTACCATAGCATCCACGATACCATAGCATCCATGATATCATAGGAACCTATCATATATTTGTATATCAGGGTATAGTGCAAACTCACACTTCACTGCATGCCTCGTAAAAATGTCCCCGATGAATACCAAAAGGGTTTGTAACGTGGCTTACAATCTAACTACCAGTCATGCATGTACTACACTAATGTAGAGCCCCTGTGACAAATGCGTGTATTTCAGGGCATAGCCCAAGGCACGCTGCATAGTACAGTATGCAGGTAGTCCTACAACATAAGACACATCACCCGATATTTTTGTTAACCAGCTTGTCATCTGATAATGTCAAATGAAAGTTATACAAGAATTAGATCACATGATTAATGTATTTGTCAAGAACCAAGAGATTGAATCTGTGGTAGCAAATAAGAATCAAAATGTGCAGTATGGAGTGGTGTTGTTTTCTGGTTGCTTTTGCAACTGACAGGTGTCAACTTTAAAACTGTTGTTGTACATGATTTGTGTGTATGTGTGATTTGGATTTTTAACGTAGCTTTAACAATTTTTCAGTCATATTGCTACGATGTCTATAGTGTGGCAGTTTATAGTGATGTCTAGCACCGGGGCATCATGCTGCAGACATGTAGTATGATGTCCCACCCAGTCACATTATCCTGACACCAGGCCAACCAGTTCCTAACAGTAACCTCTTAATGCTGAGCACCATGCAAGGCAGCTGTTAGTACCATTTTTGTAAGTCTTTGGTATGACTCTGCAGGGGATCGAACCCATGACCTCCTGCATCTGAGGCGGACGCTCTAACCACTAGGCCACCAGAGTACATGATTTGTTACTTTTCAATGGAACACTGGGAGTTGTTTAAACAGTCTGAGGTCTACTTGTACTTGCATGCTGATATTGGCAGTCCATTCTCAGTGACAATCTTGGCATTATTCTCCCCATTACAGGTGGTTAAAGATGCATTTCTTTAATTCTCCCTTTCTGTTGGATGGCACAAGTGGCAGAACGAGTGCCATGGAAGTAGCATCCATTTTTTAAGCTGATTTACACTTTGTGCAACATACACATCAAGTTCCCAACATTAGGACAATTATATGCCATCAGAAAATTATTTTTTGGTATTACCATGATATCAGAGTAACTCCCCTTGCTTAACCTTGAATCTTTATGGTGTCTGTTTATCGATTGTATCCCACAGTCATCTGATTAAACTGGATACGCATTTTAATATAGTGCAAAGAACAAGTAGACATATCAATAATTAGAATTTAAAATTAAATTGATTTGGAAGTAGAAACAATAAAAACATCCACAATTTTTTTCCTTCAACACATAAACAGATAAATAAGTGAAATACATCGAAAACTGCACATTTAAGAAGTGACTATTAGAATTTTGTATTACTTGGAGAATAAATATCTTAGATATTTTCAGCAATGATGTATTATACTGACTTCATCCGCAACTACTGCTGATCAGGTGACTTATAATGGTCACATGATACAAGGAGACTGGTGTAGATGGGTGGTAATTCAAGTCCCTCATCCCTATTTAGTGTTGGCCTCTGTTGTTGCATTTAAATTGCCTCCTTCCCCTTCCTTACCCATGTGCTGTTCCCAGGTGTGATACTTTGGTCTGATTGGGAATGATGGAATGTCCCGTATTGCTACAATGTTCATGTATTACAGATGACTCCTTACTGATGTGTTCCTTAATTCTTGTTTCTAACACTCTGCTTGTTTCACAAATAGTCATTCTCACAATCACTACATTTAAGGTGTAGTAGTGATCTTGAGAGAGGTAGAGTCCTCTATTTCTATCTAGACACATGAAATTTATACAGACACCGTTAATTAACCTTCGGACGTACTGTTTCATCATTCGTTACGTACACCCATTACGTAATGTTTTAATTTTTTCCCATTGAATTCAGTCACATAATGATCTGTGACAAAATTATTGAATATTTTACATCTGTGTGTGGATATTTTCGATGGAAATACTTGTATTGTGGATTCAATGTATGTTATGAGATTCGCTGGTGAGTACACGGTGTTGATGCTCTCTATTCATGCTATAGATTAAACATGTTAATATAAACTATACATGTGTATGTACCAATGCATGGTTTTCTGAATAAAGTAATATATTATACATGCAATTTCTGTTATCGCAGCAAATGTTTTTCTCATTTAATATACATTGATCTAAAATGGTAATTGTGCCAAGGAAGCATGCATTTTCGCACCCGCTTTTATTACACACACACACACACACACACACACACACACACACGTTAAATCGACAAATGTGTTGGTACTGTACATGGTTGCTTATAACACAGTTCGGTTCATAACACGGTCGGATTCTATGGCTCCCAACTGCCGTGTTATAGCGGGGTCCCACTGTACTTGCACAAGAGAGAGAGAGAGAGTTAGCTTGCAAGACAGGAAACCCACTTCCACTTTGTACACACTACACCCATTCCCACTTTGTACACACTGCACCCATTCCCACTTTATACACACTGCACCCATTTCCACTTTGTACACACTGCACCCATTTCCACTTTATACACACGGCAGGCCAAACAAGAATAATTTGTTTTAAATTTAAACTTCATGATCAGAAGTAATCAGTTTTTTCCCCAAAATTGATATGGTTTATGTTAGCAGGAGAAGCAATTATGTCATTGAACAGCTGTGAACATATTGAGTTTTATAGATCTTTCATGCACTATATACTTCATAACACAGTCACATGATCAACCATTCAGATCCTTCTCTGGGTGGCAGAAGAGCATATTAGATTTAATTGGATAAAGAGTTATTTGCAGAAAATTAACAAAGTATTTTTTTCATCATAGCCAGTTATTAATTAATATAGTTTAAAACATTCTAATTTGACATATGACATTTGCTCCTTTGGCAGACTTTTAACTTAAAATGTATCACCACCCTTCATGGCTCCAACTATGTAAACTGAAGTGGTACGGTCATGTGTCAAGGTCATCTGGACTGGCAAAGACAGTCTTACAAGGCAAACTGAAGTGGTACGGTCATGTGTCAAGGTCATCTCGACTGGCATAGACAGTCTTGCAAGGCAAACTGAAGTGGTACGGTCATGTGTCAAGGTCATCTCGACTGGCACAGACAGTCTTGCAAGGCAAACTGAAGTGGTACGGTCATGTGTCAAGGTCATCTCGACTGGCATAGACAGTCTTACAAGGCAAACTGAAGTGGTACGGTCATGTGTCAAGGTCATCTCGACTGGCATAGACAGTCTTGCAAGGCAAACTGAAGTGGTATGGTCATGTGTCAAGGTCACCTCGACTGACATAGACAGTCTTGCAAGGCAAAGTGAGAAGGTGCTGAAGAAGAAAAGGCAGACAGAAAAATAGGTGGGAAGACAACATTAAAGAACGAACAGGCATGAGGTTTGGAGATTCATAAAGGGCTGTGGATAACAGGGAAAAATGGAGAGAATAGGTTGTGGAGTTGTCTTTGGTATGAGTTATGGGATTGATGATGATGATGATGATTGTTTACTTCCGTAATTATTGGCAGCATGTTCTTGTAATTTCATGATTGTTTTTGTAATCCTGTCATTATATTTGTTTTTGTATGTTATCTAATATTGTAAAGTGCCTGGAGCTTCTAAAGATTAATCACTGTACTAAGTACACATTATTATTATTATTATTATTATTATCAATGTTATCTATTATTTAGAAACTTATTCCAATATTGTTCAGGAGGCTAGCATATGATCTGAATTTTATGGGACAGTCACATGTAACCAATACAACTTGCCATAAACAAACAGAAATGTACCAATGTGACCAATGAATTGTATTGGTTCATACAGGTAGAATAACACTCCATGTTGCCCTTCAGAAATGTACAAATGTGACCAATGAATTGTATTGGTTCATACAGGTAAAATAACACTCCATGTTGCCCTTCAGGACTGTACAAATGTGACCAATGAATTGTATTGGTTCATACAGGTAGAATAACACTCCATGTTGCCCTTCAGAAACGTTCAAATGTGACCAATGAATTGTATTGGTTCATACAGGTAGAATAACACTCCATGTTGCCCTTCAGAAATGTACAAATGTGACCAATGAATTGTATTGGTTCATGCAGGTAGCATGACACTCAGTGTTGTATGTCATCAGTCATTCACTAGATTCCTCTGTAGTTCACAGCTTTGGGGACCAACCACTTACTTTATTGGGGAAGATGGACCTGAGATTTTCTTTCCAACCAGGATTATTTTTTCTCTTTTGTATCAAAATAACTTTTTTTGTTCACCTAATATGATGGATATAATTAAGCTTTTGTCTACAAATTAGAGGCCTCCAATTAAACGTTTTTTTGTTTTGCAGGATTCTGTTGATATTAACATCTACTTTGTTTTCATCCTTTATCTTATTAATCATTGAACTTTATATTTTTCGGACTAAGGTGCAGTTTGTCAGCAGTGTAATTAATGACAACTTTTTCAAGGGGATATTTTTATTTAGATTTATTATGAACATAGGTATATCAAGCATTGGCTTTTCATTAGAAGAATTCGGTTAATGCCTTTTTTTGTTGTTGAACTATTGTAAGTGAAACTGGAGGTAATCCAGCTTTATAAATAACCTATTGCATTTATTTCTCTATTCAGACTGAAGGGAGAGTATATGACACCAGATGGAAAGGGAGTCAAGTACAAGAGGTTGAAGGAGAGTCAGTTGTTTAAGAATTATAAGGAACAAGCAGCCCATTTGCAAGATGTGAATCTAGATTTCAGCTCAGAACAAGAAAAGAAAGCTTTCTTTATCAGTATCTTTTAGACCAAGAATTTATCTACTTCGTAAACCTAAAGCTACATTTACTTACCTGACTTACCATTTAAAAATGTAAATCACAATGCCGTCATCATCCACTTACTTCCTTAACTTGACAATGTATATCACATTGCTGCATCATTCATTTTACTTCCCTGACTTGCCATAGTAAATCACAATGCCGCATCATCCATTTACTTCTTTGACTTGCCATTGTAAATCACACTGCCGCATCATCCATTTACTTCCCTTTCTTGCCATTGTAAATTGCATTGCTGCACCGTTCATTTTACATCTCTGACTTGCCATAGTAAATCACCATGCCACATCATCCATTTACTTCCCCGACTTGCCATTGTAAATCATAATGTCGCATCATCCATTTACTTCCCAGACTTGCCATTGTAAATCACAATTCTGCATCATCCATTTACTTCCTGACTTGCCATTGTAAATCAAAATGCCACATCATCCATTTACTTCCCTATCTTGCCATTGTAAATCGCATTGCTGCACTGTTCATTTTACATCTCTGACTTGCCATTATAAATCACAATGCCACATCATCCATTTACTTCCCTGACTTGCCATAGTAAATCACACTGCCGCATCATCCATTTACTTCCCTGACTTGCCATTGTAAATCACACTGCTGCATCATCCATTTACTTCCCTGACTTGCCATAGTAAATCACAATGCCGCATCATCCATTTACTTTCCTGACTTGCCATAGTAAATCACACTGCCGCATCATCCATTTACTTCCCTGACTTGCCATTGTAAATCACACTGCTGCATCATCCATTTACTTCCCTGACTTGCCATAGTAAATCAAAATGCCACATCATCCATTTACTTCCCTGACTTGCCATAGTAAATCAAAATGCCACATCATCCATTTACTTCCCAGACTTGCCATTATAAATCACAATGCCGCATCATCCATTTACTTCCCTAACTTGCCATTGTAAATCACAATGCAACATCATCCATTTACTACCCTGACTTGTCATTGTAAATCACAATGCCACATCATCCATTTGCTTCTCTGACTTGCCATTGTAAATCACAATGCCACATCATCCATTTACTTCTCTGACTTGCCATTGTAAGTCACAATGCCAAAACATCCATTTACTTCCCTGACTTGCCATTGTAAGTCACAATGCCACATCATCCATTTATTTTCCTGACTTGCCATTGTAAGTCACAATGCCAAAACATCTATACATTGCATTGTAAGTCACAATGCCAAAACATCCATTTACTTTCCTGACTTGCCATTGTAAGTCACAATGCCAAAACATCCATTTACTTTCCTGACTTGCCATTGTAAGTCACAATGCCAAAACATCCATTTATTTTCTTGACTTGCCATTGTAAATCACAATGATACATCATCCATTTACTTCCCTAACTTGCCATTGTAAATCACAATGCCGCATCATCCATTTACTTCCCTTTCTTGCCATTGTAAATTGCATTGCTGCACCGTTCATTTTACATCTCTGACTTGCCATAGTAAATCACCATGCCACATCATCCATTTACTTCCCCGACTTGCCATTGTAAATCATAATGTCGCAACATCCATTTACTTCCCAGACTTGCCATTGTAAATCACAATGCTGCATCATCCATTTACTTCCTGACTTGCCATTGTAAATCAAAATGCCACATCATCCATTTACTTCCCTGACTTGCCATTGTAAATCACACTGCTGCATCATCCATTTACTTCCCTGACTTGCCATAGTAAATCACAATGCCGCATCATCCATTTACTTCACTGACTTGCCATTGTAAATCACACTGCCGCATCATCCATTTACTTCCCTATCTTGCCATTGTAAATCGCATTGCTGCACTGTTCATTTTACATCTCTGACTTGCCATTATAAATCACAATGCCACATCATCCATTTACTTCCCTGACTTGCCATAGTAAATCACACTGCCGCATCATCCATTTACTTCCCTGACTTGTCATTGTAAATCACACTGCTGCATCATCCATTTACTTCCCTGACTTGCCATAGTAAATCACACTGCCGCATCATCCATTTACTTCCCTGACTTGCCATTGTAAATCACACTGCCGCATCATCCATTTACTTCCCTATCTTGCCATTGTAAATTGCATTGCTGCACCGTTCATTTTACATCTCTGACTTGCCATTATAAATCACAATGCCGCATCATCCATTTACTTCCCTGACTTGCCATAGTAAATCACAATGCAACATCATCCATTTACTTCTCTGACTTGCCATTGTAAGTCACAATGCCAAAACATCCATTTATTTTCTTGACTTGCCATTGTAAATCACAATGATACATCATCCATTTACTTCCCTAACTTGCCATTGTAAATCACAATGCCGCATCATCCATTTACTTCCCTTTCTTGCCATTGTAAATTGCATTGCTGCACCGTTCATTTTACATCTCTGACTTGCCATAGTAAATCACCATGCCACATCATCCATTTACTTCCCCGACTTGCCATTGTAAATCATAATGTCGCAACATCCATTTACTTCCCAGACTTGCCATTGTAAATCACAATGCTGCATCATCCATTTACTTCCTGACTTGCCATTGTAAATCAAAATGCCACATCATCCATTTACTTCCCTGACTTGCCATTGTAAATCACACTGCTGCATCATCCATTTACTTCCCTGACTTGCCATAGTAAATCACAATGCCGCATCATCCATTTACTTCACTGACTTGCCATTGTAAATCACACTGCCGCATCATCCATTTACTTCCCTATCTTGCCATTGTAAATCGCATTGCTGCACTGTTCATTTTACATCTCTGACTTGCCATTATAAATCACAATGCCGCATCATCCATTTACTTCCCTGACTTGCCATAGTAAATCACAATGCAACATCATCCTTTACTACCCTGACTTGCCATTGTAAATCACAATGCAACATCATCCATTTACTTCTCTGACTTGCCATTGTAAGTCACAATGCCAAAACATCCATTTACTTCCCTGACTTGCCATTGTAAGTCACAATGCCACATCATCCATTTATTTTCCTGACTTGCCATTGTAAGTCACAATGCCAAAACATCTATACATTGCATTGTAAGTCAATGCCAAAACATCCATTTACTTTCCTGACTTGCCATTGTAAGTCACAGTGCCAAAACATCCATTTACTTTCCTGACTTGCCATTGTAAGTCACAATGCCAAAACATCCATTTATTTTCCTGACTTGCCATTGTAAATCACAATGATACATCATCCATTTACTTCCCTAACTTGCCATTGTAAATCACAATGCCAAATCATCCATTTGCTTCTCTGACTTGCCATTGTAAATCACAATGCCACATCATCCATTTACTTCTCTGACTTGCCATTGTAAGTCACAATGCCAAAACATCCATTTACTTTCCTGACTTGCCATTGTAAGTCACAATGCCAAAATATCCATTTATTTTCTTGACTTGCCATTGTAAATCACAATGCAACATCATCCATTTACTACCCTGACTTGCCATTGTAAATCACAATGCCAAATCATCCATTTGCTTCTCTGACTTGCCATTGTAAATCACAATGCCACATCATCCATTTACTTCTCTGACTTGCCATTGTAAGTCACAATGCCAAAACATCCATTTACTTCCCTGACTTGCCATTGTAAGTCACAATGCCACATCATCCATTTATTTTCCTGACTTGCCATTGCAAGTCACAATGCCAAAACATCTATACATTGCATTGTAAGTCAATGCCAAGACATCCATTTACTTTCCTGACTTGCCATTGTAAGTCACAATGCCAAAACATCCATTTATTTTCTTGACTTGCCATTGTAAATCACAATGATACATCATCCATTTACTTCCCTAACTTGCCATTGTAAGTCACAATGCCACATCATCCATTTACTTTCCTGACTTGCCATTGTAAGTCACAATGCCAAAACATCCATTTACTTTCCTGACTTGCCATTGTAAATCACAATGCCACATCATCCATTTACTTTCCTTTCTTACCATTGTAAGTCACAATGCCAAAACATCCATTTACTTTCCTGACTTGCCATTGTAAATCACAATGCCAAAACATCCATTTACTTCCCTGACTTGCCATTATAAATCACAATGCCGCATCATCCCTGACTTGCCATTATAAATCACAATGCCGCATCACCCATTTACTTCCCTGACTTGCCGTTGTAAATCACAATGCCAAAACATCCATTTACTTCCCTGACTTGCCATTGTAAGTCACAATGCGAAGACATCCATTTACTTTCCTTTCTTACCATTGTAAGTAACAATGCCAAAACATCCATTTACTTCCCTGACTTGCCATTGTAAATCACAATGCCACATCATCCATTTACTACCCTGACTTGCCGTTGTAAATCACAATGCCAAAACATCCATTTACTTCCCTGACTTGCCATTGTAAGTCACAATGCGAAGACATCCATTTACTTTCCTTCCTTACCATTGTAAGTCACAATGCCAAAACATCCATTTACTTCCTTGACTTGCCATTGTAAGTCACAATGCCAAAACATCCATTTACTTCCCTGACTTGCCATAGTAAATCACAATGCCAAAACATCCATTTACTTCCCTGACTTGCCATTGTAAATCACAATGCCACATCATACATTTACTACCCTGACTTGCCATTATAAATCACAATGCTACATCATCCATTTACTTCCCTGACTTGCCATTATGAATCACACTGCAAAAACATCCATTTACTTTCCTGACTTGCCATTGTAAATCACAATGCCAAAACATCTATTTACTTCCCTGACTTGCCATTGTAAATCACTATGCTGCATCATCCATTTACATCCCTAACTTGCCATTATAAATCACAATGCCGCATCATCCATTTACTTTCCTGACTTGCCATAGTAAATCACTATGCTGCATCATTCATTTACTTCCCTAACTTGCCGTTATAAATCACAATGCCACATCATCCATTTACTTCCCTAACTTGCCATAGTAAATCACAATGCTGCATCATCCATTTACTTCCCTAACTTGCCATTATAAATCACAATGCCACATCATCCATTTACTTTCCTGACTTGCCATTGTAAGTCACAATGTCAAAACATCCATTTACTTTCCTGACTTGCCATTATAAATCACACTGCCGCATCATCCATTTACTTCCCTGACTTGCCATTGTAAATCACACTGCCACATCATCCATTTACTTCCCTGACTTGCCATTGTAAATCACAATGCCAAAACATCCATTTACTTTCCTGACTTGCCATTGTAAGTCAATGCCAAAACATCCATTTACTTTCCTGACTTGCCATTGTAAGTCACAATGTCAAAACATCCATTTACTTTCCTGACTTGCCATTATAAATCACACTGCCGCATCATCCATTTACTTCCCTGACTTGCCATTGTAAGTCACAATGCCAAAACATCCATTTACTTTCCTGACTTGCCATTGTAAGTCACAATGCCAAAACATCCTTTTACTTTCCTGACTTACCATAGTAAATCACAATGCCGCATCATCCATTTACTTCCCTGACTTGCCATTGTAAATCACACTGCCACATCATCCATTTACTTCCCTGACTCAACATTGTAAATTACATCCATTTACTTCCCTGACTTGCCATTGTAAATCACAATGCTGCATCATCCATTTACATCCCTAACTTACCATTGTAAATCACAATGCCACATCATCCATTTACTTCCCTGAATTGTCATTGCAAATAACAGTACTGGCTCATGATTGTAAAGCTACAGAACTTGATATGATTGGACCAAGGTTACTAATGGTAGTTGCAACTGCAGTTGTAGATAGTATAGCTTTCATTTGCAATGAAAGTATTAGGTCTAATAAATTTCCAATGACATGGAAAACTGCCAAGGTTATACCATTGCATGAAAGCGGGAACAAAAGATGCTGTAAACAACTACAGACTCATCTCTATCCTTCCTTGTCTCTCCAGATTACTAGAAAAACATGTACGTGATTCTTTTCTCAACTATTTAAACACTTATGATCTTATTCATGATAATCAGTCTGGCTTTCGCCAGAATCACTCCTGTGAAACTGCACTTGTATCTTTGATTGATACATGGCTGAAAGCATTAGATCAAGGCGAAATGGTAGGCACTATTATGGTTGATTTTGTTAAGCTTTTGAGCTTGTAGACCATGAAAGTTTGCTTGAAAAACTAAAAATTTATCAGTGCAGTGAAAACTCCCTAAACTGGTTTACTTCTTACTTAACTGATAGAGTGCAAAAAGTATATTTAAATGGTCAACTTTCTCAAAGAAAACTATAAATTGTGGAGTACCACAGGGCTCTATCCTTGAACCTCTGTTATTCTATTTTTCAACAACTACCCTCTTAAGATTGGAATTTCAGTTTCTTCCACTGACCTCTATGCAGATGATACTACACTGTTTGAGATGGGTAAAACCAAAATGGTACTTGAAAATAACTGACAAGATGCTCTCAACAGACTTCAAGTATGGTGGAAGGAAAACAGTATGATCATAAATACAGAAAAAACGAAAGCCCTACTAGTTACAATGCAACAAAAATGAGCAAGGCTAGATAGCGACAAACTCCTGGTTCTTTTTGACAATGTGAGCCTTAATATGACCTCTCATAATAAAAAGGGGGCCACGAGTGGCCGAGTGGTCTAAAGCGCTCTTCGTTACGGATCACTGCCATCTCACCTCTGTCTGCGGCGGTTCGAGTCTAAGATTCAGCCAATGTGGGCATGTGAGAAAGCTTGCCAGTAGCTTCTCGTGGGTCGGTGGTTCTTTCCGGGGTTTTCCGGGTTCTTCCTCCACCATTAATACTGGCCGCCATGTATAGCCTATCGTGCTGAAAAATGGCGTTAAACCCCACAACAACAACAACAACATCATAATAAAAAGTTTGATGTATTCATAGATAACAATCTTACTTCGTCTATTCACATTAAACATATTTCAAAAAAGTTTAATTTTTATCTTTGGTTACTGAGGAAAATCAAAACATACATTCCTCTTCAGTATAGGGTCATCTTTTATAAAAGTTATATTCCGCCATATCTGGACTACTGTAATGTAATTTGGGGTAATACCTCTAATTCAAACATAGCAACACTTTTAAGACTCCAGAAGAGGGCTTGCCATTTAATTCTAGATCAAAGTATAGACAATTTTCAGGATGCAATGAATAATATAAAGGTTTTAACAATACATGAAAGAATATTTCTTAGAAAGGCCAATTTGATGTATAAAGTATCCAGAAAAGCCATTCCTGTCTATCTAAGCAAGATCTTTCACCAAAGAGATGCTGATGGTACTCCAAATTTAAGGTTTTAAGAAGTAAAATTACATTATACCAAGGCCAAAGAAGGAATTGTTTAAAAAAGTTTTCAATATACTAGCCCACTGGTATGGAACAACATTCCCAGTGACATAAGGCAGGCTCCTAGCATTTCTTCTTTTCATAATCATTGTCTTAAATGGATGAAATCTTTAGACAATTGAACAGTTCTAGTACAAAAATACTGCCTGCTTTTCTGCAATTTTGCATCATTTTCACAGTTGAATTTGTCAATGCAGGATGATATTTTGTATTTTATATATGTTTATGTGTTCACAGATGCCTGTGCATATGTTCCAGGCTTGATACTTTGATTTTTAAAATCACTTAAGTATCTTAAGTTTCATTATATGCTTTTGATAATGTAACATTATATGTTGGATTTGACCTTGTACAAAATTGTGTTCATTCTCTACTTGACCTGAATCATTGATTTTTTTGTTATTATTCTGTAAACAAATGATACATAGCTAAATATTTTATTTGAGTATGGATAACTACATATTATAATTATTTTTTCTCAGTCAAGAAATTTAAATATAAGGACTTGTGTTAGAAATTCTTTGATTATTCGGAATTTAATTTGCTATGCCATAAGTTCTTTTTAGATTTTCATTTTGTATTATAGGGAAATAAATTATTTGTTGAATTTTACAAAGCTTGTTGCTTCTCACTCTCTTCTATTATGTATTTTAAGAAGATAAAATCGTAATAACTTGCACTTATTTAATTATGATAAAATATTTAAAAATCACACTGTAACTAAAACATTTTATATTGCAGTGGTTACTTTGATTCCTTTCTATGGGACCCCAATAGAGGGACCAAACAAATATCCCCCTCTAGCAGATGATGGGCAACTTGTGTACCAATTTCATGAATATTTTAGCCATCCGTTTGAGAACATAGTTTTATGGACAGATGAAGGATAAACTTAGAGGTGTCACAAAGCATGCAGGTAGCGAATGGATCTTGCATCAAAACTTATGACAGCATTAGCGACAAAAGATGGCACATGACATCAGAAGTTACAGATGGTGATTCATTTCAATAAATAGAATATGTTTGGCAATTGAGCATTTATGGGCATAACAGGTCATCTCTAGATTATTGCCTTGAAGTAGCAGACATTTTGGAGGGGTTGTATGCCTGGTAAATGATATAATATGGTACACAGTTACTTTACAAAGGTATATGCAAAAATTCATTACTCAGCAATAAATCAAACAGTTGTATGTTTAAAAAAAATCTTCAGAGAAAAAATGGAATTATGATTGAAAATACAAGTTAATAATGTGACATAAGTAATTTGAATCACATTGGGATGAACAAGTTCATCAAACTCCCCTATTCTGGCACACTTGTTCATGTTTTTCAAGGGCAAAATTTTGCGACTACTCTGAGAAATTCTTTTGCCAGGCAAGCAAATGCACTTTTCCCTCTTAAACTATTCTTGGGAGCCTAGCAAGTAACTCATGCAGATAAGACTCTCACAGTTGATTCATGCTAATAGAGTCTAGCAAAGGACTAGAGCCAATAGAGTCTATGAAGTGACTCATGCTAATAGGGACCTTGCAATTAAATGTGCTAATAGAGTCAAGCAAATGACTCTTGCTATTACTGCCTGGCAGTGGACTAGTGCCAATAAAGCCTAGCTAGTTGCATGTGCTAATAAAGCAAAGCAAGTCACTCATGCAAAGCTGTTAGAGCCTAGCAAGTGGCTTGTGCTAATAAAGCATAGCAAGTGGCTTGTGCTAACAAAGCATAGCAAGCAACTAATGCTAATAAGGCATAGCAAAAGGATTCATGCTGATAGAAGCTTAGTAAGTGAATCATGTTTATAGGAACCATGCAAGTGACTTGTTCTCCTTGAGCCCATCAGGTGACTCATGCTAATAGTTTACCAAGTGAGTCATTCACTTACTATTATGGGCCTAGCAAGTCACTCATGGTGATAGGAGTCATGTAAGTAACTTCCGCTAACAAGTCAGTTCAGCTAATACAGTGTCATAATGCACCTTTCTCTCAATAACTTGCACACAACGGGGTCCAAAATATAGACCACACTTTTGATTTGCTACGACTCTATGGTCAGAAGCTAAGTAACAGAAACAAGCAAAACCAACAAGTTTTCTAAAACCAACACAGAATTTAATCATCAGAGTTGTAAATAAAAATGTGAGATGAACTTTAGTATTATGATGTAAATCCAGAATAATCCTATGATTATGAAAGTCCTAAATATATGAAAAGTTCTGTTTAAATTTCAAAAGTGGAAATGTACTGGTCCACCAAGAATCATGACATTGTCAAGAAGGCATCATCCAGAACTCCTTCAGATAATTCAAAACAGTTCCAGACTTATAGTCCAAATAATGAGCACTTTCTATTTCCACTGAACAGTTCAAACAAATGTTTTTCCTCTCAAATAATATCTAAGTACAACATTAAACATGTCTGCAAGCTTACAACAGAAAGATAAGAAATGAGAATGACTCCAAAATTGGAATGAATTGGATTGCTTGGTTCTCTCCTTGTATACACCCGATAATATGACTTTTATTTCACAATATACCCCATGTGACAGATCATACTACTCATTTTACTTTGAACTTGCCTATTCATGTGACCTAGCCCAACCAATGTTGAAACCCCATCAGCCAATGAGAAATCAATCCAAAGGCACCATTAAGATTAGTATTAATAATTGTCAACACATACGTAAGAATCTATTTATAGACCCTATGTAATTGTATGCTCATTATAGACTCCGGTCATGTAGGCAAGACTAACCAAATATATTCTGTATAATTTACAGCTATGAATAAAAATTATACAAATTAGATAAAATCATGTACCAGGAGTTACAAAAACATAGATATACATAACACTATAAGCTAGGATGCAAGTTACTGAGGGACCTCCAAAAAAGTAATGCCATCCCTGGGTGGACATAGAGAAAACTGAGGGGTGGTGGTTGCTAGGCTGTTTAATGGCCAAATAATCATTTTATAATCGCATTTAGAATAGTGGTTAGTAAAATGCATTTCCTGATGAAGTTGTTCCTTTTTCTGTATAAATTGCCTTGATTTTCAAGTATCCCTAAGATCTAAACGATAGCATTGCAACTGGTTTCCGCAACTTTACATATTACATCAGTGATTTTTGTTGTTGATTAGTCCAGTTTCATGTGCTCTCAGGTTTGCTCTCTGCTGAATCATAATGCAATCCAAGAAACATACCAAACATGGAAAGATTCCTTTTTTAAAAATGTAGGGACAGTTTAGTGAATTTTCTTTTATTGTTCTGTTAGTAAATTAATTATGCTGTGATTTTAATGCATGTAATAGTGAAACTTGTTCTTATCACTGAGGAAATCTCTGAGTGCCAGGAATTTAATCTCAAACTCTGAAACTTGCTTCTCCATAACAAACTGTTTCTATGAAACAAAGCCTTTTATTTCACTTATTAATTTTGCTTGGTTGCCTTGCTATCTTTGATCACATTTTTGAATGAGTAGGCTAATTAAGGTAGTGAGGTTATGGTACCCTAAAGGGCTTTGTAATATGAGATTGGTTATGGTACACTAAGGGGTTTTGAAATATGAGATTGGTTATGGTACACTAAGGGGCTTTGTGATATGTGATTGGTTATGGTACACTTAGGGGCTTTGGGTTATGAGAGTGGTTATGGTACACTAAGGGGCTTTGTGATATGAGATTGATTATGGTACACTAAAGGGCTTTGTGATATGAGATTGGTTATGGTACACTAAGGGGCTTTGAAATATAAGATTGATTATGGTACACTGAAGGGCTTTAGGTTATGAGAGTGGTTATGGTACACTAAGGGGCTTTGTAATATGAGATTGGTTATGGTACACTAAGGGGCTTTGAAATATAAGATTGGTTATGGTACATTAAGGGGCTTTGCAATATAAGATTGGTTATGGTACACTAAGGGGCTTTGGGTTATGAGAGTGGTTATGGTACACTAAGGGGCTTTGTGATATGAGATTGGCTATGGTACACTAAGGGGCTTTGTGATATGAGACTGGTTATGGTACACTAAAGGGCTGTGTAATATGAGATTGGTTATGGTACACTAAGGGGCTTTGAAATATGAGATTGGTTATGGTACACTAAGGGGCTTTGTAATATGAGATTGATTATGGTACACTAAAGGGCTTTGTAATGTAAGATTGGTTATGGTACACTAAGGGGCTTTGTGTTATGAGATTGGTTATGGTACACTAAGGGGCTTTGAAATATGAGATTGGTTATGGTACACTAAGGGGCTTTAGGTTATGAGATTGGTTATGGTACACTAAGGGGCTTTGAAATATGAGATTGGTTATGGCACGCTAAGGGGCTTTGAAATATGAGATCGGTTATGGAACACTAAAGGGCTTTGTAATATGAGATTAATTATGGTACACTAAAGGGCTTTGAAATATGAGATTGGTTATGGTACACTAAGGAGCTTTAGGTTATGAGATTGGTTATGGTACACTAAGGGGCTTTGAAATATGAGATTGGTTATGGTACATTAAGGGGCTTTGTGATAAAAGATTGGTTATGGTACACTAAGGGGCTTTGTGATATGAGATTGGTTATGGTACATTAAGGGGCTTTGTGATATGAGATTGATTATGGTACACTAAGGGGCTTTGAAATATGAGATTGGTTATGGTACACTAAGGGGCTTTGTGATAAAAGATTGGTTATGGTACACTAAGGGGCTTTGTAATATAAGATTGGTTATGGTACATTAAGGGGCTTTGTAATATAAGATTGGTTATGGTACATTAAGGGGCTTTGTGATATGAGATTGATTATGGTAAACTAAGGGGCTTTGTAATATAAGATTGGTTATGGTAAACTAAGGGGCTTAGTGATGTGGTGGTGCTATATAGTTTCGCATTTTCCATAGGGTTAAGATTTTAAAGAAAAAGAATTTCCACAGCTTTCCTCACTGGTTATACTGACTATTTAAAAAAGACTGTATATCTTAGGTATAATAAAAAGAACCTTTAATTCCCTTTATTTTGATGTATGATTGATGGGTGTACTATGGGTTATAGAGTATACAGCTTGGCCTTACTTCAAATGTGAACCTTTCAAAAAAGTGCTAGCTCTACTTGGTCATTTTCACTTCCTGAACTTCAGAGGTAAATTGTACGAAAAAGAGCTGATAACTTTTTTTACATTTTACATATTTGGTAATTCATTCATTGCACTTTCAGAAGCTGGTATTGTCTAGTCTGGCAAAATTCATTTTCCCTATTTTAATAGCTGCTATGTATAGTATACTTTAGACTAATTCAGGCTGATTTTTTAACACAAGGGAGCAGTCATTTTAGTTAGCAGTGTGCTTAAATCATGTAAAATTTCCAAAAGTACAATATCCAAAGAAATATCATGCACATTACATTACTGTAACATACAGGTATGCCAACATTCTCTCCACTGTGCATGTTTTAAATGCGAACTACTTCACCTTACATACGTCACTCTCTCTAAAGTACATATTAATTGGTGAGCGCCCCCTATGAGATTGGTTATGGTACACTAAGGGGCTTTATTGTTTAAGAGGGGTTAAGGGATCCTTGGGACTATTGTATAAGGGGTGTTAGGGTATACTTGAGTTCTCCTTCATCTTCTCAAGAAACAATTGCACATGGCTTTCACTTTGGGTAAGGAAGAAGTCTTTTGATTCTGGAGCCAAAAGGTCAAAGGTCAAGATCAAAATGACTGAGGAAAAAAAATGTTTCTACACACATAGTAACAATAGTTCTACATCACAGACATGAATCAGACTTTATGCATGTCTCTCACTAAAGATGAGGAATAATTCTACGATGTTTGGGGAAAAAAGTCAAAGTTCATGGTTGCTGTGAAAGGAGAAATGTGGTTTCAGCAAAGTAGCTTTTGTTCTAAATCATATATCCGGACTTAACTTTATAGCTGGCTTGCAGCCAGAATAAGGTATAAGCCTAATAATTTTTGGGGCAAAAAGACAAAAGTCAAAGTCACTGACTGAAAATGAAAAATTGTTTCTGTTTGAAAAATGTACATTCTCCTAGATTTTGGATAGGTCACAGGGTTACAATTTGGAAAGAAAAGAATATTCGTTTTTAGGGTCAAATGATCTAAAGAGATGTGCGCAGTGCTTGTACCTTAGGCATTGAAAGGCCCATTGGTTTTGGGATCAAAAGGTCAGGAGCATTGTGACATGATGAAAAAATGGGTTTTGTAAAATATCTCATTTGTTCTAGAATAAGTTTCATTACATTAGTTTGTGGATGGTTTGCACTTATGGTGAGAAAGAAACTTAGAAATTTGAGGATATAAAGGTAAAAGGTCAAGGTCATGTAAGTCTCATAATAATGGTTTTTTCACAGTAAGTTTAGTTAAAGAGTATATACACGAATGAAATTTCATTGATTCACTAGTAATCAGTTGTTATGCTGTAATGAAATAATGTATTCTTAATGTCTATGTGTTACACCTGAACTAAAATGTGTCATGGTTTTGTTTCCATGTATAGCATTACCTGAGAGTGGTTTATTGATGTCTTACACAATTTCAAAACTCTAAGTTCAGTTAACCCCATGCTGCATGACAAAATGCTTGCAATGAGAAAACCGATAAACTTAAGCTCTCTTGCCATGGATTGTACCATAGCCTGGATACTTGTAGGCTCAAGATTGTGAACAGTGACACATAAGGTATTGTCAGTAAGCAGTCATCTTTGTGCGAGCAAAATCTTCATGTAATATACATGAAATATGAAATTGTATTCTCTTTTTGCTATCCATATTATGTGATAAAATTGTTTGATATATTGGATTTTTCAGTTTTCTAAATTTTACCAAAAGTCAGACCTATGTCATATAAAACCATGCTGTTAGATACACCTTAGTCCATTTTCAAGTTAGCCATTTTATAACTGAACAGACAAATTTATTTAAATGTTCCATGTATTAATGGATGATAAATGGGTCTGAATTTGAAGGGGTGTTTTAGGCTGTATAGCTGATATCTTTGATGCAGAGTCCTGGGACTTGTGTTTTTTTCTTCTTCATATAACCTATGTCCTGCAGTCAGTGATAACATTGGTTCAGAGAAAGATAGTGGTTGCCTTGTGTTGAGGGACCAAAGCTTTGGGACCATTGGGGCTGCAGTGAACAAGGAGGGCTCTTGAGGGATCATTTGGCAGACTGGATGGAGCAAACTATGTGGTGGCTCCTTCATCATCCAACAGAATGGTGGGAATGAATATATTTTGTGGTTGGCAACTAGATGACATGAGTTATATATTCTATTTTTTGTGAATTTATCAGTATCACTATTTGGTGAATAGCTTATTCAGTATACTGAATGAAAATATACATATTTATGTACATCCTACTTGAGGATAAAATAGTACTTGTATTTGTACAAGTCCATACATTTTTCACCCTTTGGTGAATAATAACTCATTCATTGTCATTTCAATTCATATTTGGATACCCATGGTGGTAGATGTAACACTGTTTGAATTTCTAAACGTGGATCATTCATGGTGATGGATCTGTAAGTCAATCATATTGGTTTAATTTCTTTTCATTCATTCTTGTTGATTATTGTTTTGAATTACATGTTATGATCCATTCCTGTTTGGAATGACATCATTTTCCTTATATCAGTCGTTTAACTCAGTTCACATCATTGTGTTAAATCCATGTGTTTGGTGTTAGATTTAAAATTATTATACCTATCAAAGTTGTAAAGTAGTACATGATACCTTGTCCCATGCTTAAGTTCAATATTGTTTGGTTATTTTATCAGTTAGATAATGTACTGTTACGTGAAGCACATTGCCCTTAATTCCATTAAGACATATACAATGCTTTAACAATCCATGGCCTTGTGGAACAAGATGAACTGCCAAGTTCAGTTCTTCAGATCCAGCAGTTCTGGAAGAAAACGGGATATAAGATTGGAGGACATGTATTTAGTCTTGATGACATGGAACATGGAGTACTAAGAGGCAAGTTTCACATTTTTAACTAAATTGTTTTGATTGACTGTGCAGCAGTTTCCTGCAACTTTTAGTATGAAAATTCTATCACATTATTTTTGGCCATGACAAAATTGATTTAATCGGCTGTGATTTAAAGCTAGTGCAGATGAGTCCAAAGTGATCCAAATGCTTGTGACATGGAGTGGTAAGATTGACAGTATCCAAATTTCTTTGACAGAAAGTAGTGAGGTTGACAGTATCCAAATGCCTTTGACATGGGGTGGTGAGATTGACAGTATCCAAATGACTCTGACATGGGGTAATAAGATTGACAGTATCGAAATGACTGTGACATAGGGTAGTGGGATTGACAGTATCCTAATGCCTGTGTCATAGGGTAATGGGATTGACAGTATACAAATGTCTGTGGCATAAGGTAGTGAGACTGACAGTATCCAAATGCCTGTGACATAGGGTTGTGAGATTGACAGTATGCAAATGTCTGTGACATAGGGTAGTGAGACTGACAGTATCCAAATGCCTGTGGCATAGGGTAGTGAGACTGACAGTATCCAGATGCCTGTGACAGGATGGTGAGACTGACAATATTCAAATGCCTGTGGCCTAGGGTAGTGAGACTGACAGTTTATAATGCACATGACATAGGGTAGTGGGATTGAAAGGATCCTAATGCCTGTGGCATAGGGTAGTGGGTTTGACAGTATCCAAATGCCTGTGGCATAGGGTAGTGAGACTGACAGTATCCTTATTCCTGTGACATAGGGTAGTGGGACTGACAGTATCCTTGTGCCTGTGGCATAGGGTAGTGAGAGAGACAGTATCCAAATGTATGTGACATAGTGGTGAGATCAACAATATCTATATGCATGTGATGTATGGAGATAGGATTGACAGTATCCAAATGCATGTGTCATAGGGAGATGGGATTGACAGTATCCAAATGCCTTTGACATAGGTGGTGGGATTGACAGTATTGAACTGCCTGTCTCATAGAATGGTGAGATTGACAGAATCCAGATGTCTGTGACATAGGGTGATGAGATAGATGGTATACAAATTTTTGTGACATAAAATAGTGAGACTGACAGTATCTAAATGCCTGTCATATCAGGAGGTGGTATTGACAGTTTCTAAATGCCTGTGTCATAGGGTGGTGAGATTGACAGTATCCAAATGTCTGTGACATAGGGTGGTGAGATTGACAGTCTCTAAATTCCTGTGATATTGGGAGGTGGGATTGACAGTATCCAAATGTCTGTGACATAGTGTGGTGATATTGACAGTATCCAAATGCCTGTGAAATGGGTTGGCAGGATTGACAGTATCCAAATGCCTGTGAAATTGGATGTGATCTTGACCCTTGTCAAGTAAATGAGCATAAAAATGAAACCTTTTATTGAAGTGAAAATTAATGTTAACATGGCACTCTCTAGTTTACTGCCTTTATTTTTAGATTGGACCGCCTCTAACCAGGCCACATCCTCTGCAATATAAATGGGGCCTTATCAGATCAGTTACTTTGCATAATTGGGAGCAGTGGGAAAATGGTACAAATATATTATGGTCTTGGGCAAGATTTAGCTCTCATATGAGCAGACTCACTTTTGAGGGGCCTCAAAAATGAGGGACCACTGAATTAGAAACAAGAAGACTGATAAATACCAATTGCCTCCCTACATAAAAGTCTTCACTTCAGAAGTGGACATGTGAACTCGTCTCATTAGCAGATAAATACAAGTTATTGAATACTTTTGCATCACCATGAGCTAAACTTGGGTTACTAATTTAAGTTCACTTCTGTAGTTTTAAATAGTTTATTTTATGAATCAAATTACTGGTGTTCCAAAATTGCAGTAAGGAAGATCTTGGAAGAACATTCATATCTCTTCAAGAAACAAGTCATTTAACATAAGACATCAAGGATTTTGAGTATATTTCAGAATCATTTACTCTACACTATTCTGTGCTTTTGTCAGATAAAATTGGTATTTTTCATCATGTGAAAAATCTGATCTTATTATATACTCCTTTTCTTCTCCATTAACTTTACATTGTCAGAATCGTGCAGTATTCTATGATACTGAAGACCTTGATATTGCACGCATGTGCACGACACAATAGTATAGTGTATTAGGAACTACTTTGCAAACAAACCATGTACACTCATGTAGTGACTTTACATTTAAGTTTATTAGGTGTGTTTGTGAATAAACTAAAACAGCTGTTTCATCTATTTGACAGTAGAGATGATAAAGTGAACAATGTGGATGAGTTTACTGAGTCACAAATGAAACTTTTAAACTAGCAAATGAATGAACGTGATATTCGCAATGTCCAAAACAAATATGAGAGTCGCGGAATTGAAAATACCATTCTGATCATTGTGATGGATTGTGACAAACCAGCTGCTTTGCAATTTTGCACGTTAACCATTTTTATACAGTGTTTCAGATTTAAGCTAGTGATAGACTCCATATACGTCATAAAATAGCTGGGGGACCATGCAAGTGACCATGCATAAACATGTCTAATTTAGCTGGTAATAAGAATGGCCAAAAATATACTTACATTTTTACATCTTTAATTTCCTCAAAATGTAATTTCTCAGTTCTGCAAATCCAACTTACGTGAGCTATGTCATGGGTTCTAAAGCTTGATTACACATTTCGAAATTGTACTGTTATTTTGACTACATTCCAAGTGCAATAACATTCTCCTTACTGCACTCAAATTGAAATGAAGTAATATTCCAATGCACCTTTTTGATAATTACAATTGAAAGAGTTCATATTTTTCCCACATTATGATTCCAAGTAATTAATGACCGAACAGAAATGCACATTCAGCTGAGTCAAGACATGCCACTCCCTGTTCAAATCACAGATCGTATTTTGTGTGGACTTGACACTGCTAATAAATCCAAGTCCAGCGGGATTGAGTAGAATCGACCAAAAGAAAATAAAAAACAAAATCCATTCATTCCAGACAAACTGTAAAAACTGTTGTTATAATAATAATAATAATAATGACTTTATTTAAAGAGGGTAACACAATTAGCTAAAAACTAATCTACCTTGAGGCCCTCGTACAAAGGAATTTATTTATTTTAGCTGCATCTCTGAAGTCACTGGATATATTGGGTTTGGAAGAAGGAAATAGAGTGGGCATTTCTAATCTCAACTGGAATACTATTCCAGAGCAGAGTTCCAGAGGATTGGAAACTTTTTTTTAAATAACTCCTTATTTGGTTTGGGAATTTTATACTGTTTGGTAGACATGGATCGCAGGTGGGGAGTATTACCAGGTAGCCTATACTGGAATAGTGATTGTAAATATTCAGGAGCACTATTATGAGATATCCTGTACATTCATTTGGCTTTTCTCAAAACGATTCGATCTTTAATAGGTAATATTTTTAACCTACCAGCTAAATTTTCCTTGCTTTCTTTCTGGATTGATATTAGCCCTAATGCTCTTTTTTGAAGATGTGCCAGCTTTGCTATGTTTTTATCATTTGAATTACCCCATACTGTATTACAGTAGTCTAAATAGGGTTGTATGTAACTGTTATAAAATAGTTTTCTGTGCCTTTCAGGGAGAAAATGTCTTATCCTACTGAGAAGCCATAAACTTGAATTGACTTTTTTACTGATATGTTTGATATGTTCAGTCCATGATAGGTTATTATCTACCAGAACACCAAGTAGTCTATCATGACAGACCATTTGCAAATTTTTATCCTTCCATGTCAGACATAGTTCATCACTATCAAGATTTGTCCTTCTTTGCCATGTTGACATAAGTAACACCATGCCATTGCATGTGCACCAGTTTTCCAGTTTGTTTAGGGCATTCTGTTAAGAAATTTCAAGTTCATGCCTTGTGTTTTGGATGTCTGACAATGTTGTGTCATCTGCATAGAGATCTGTAGATGATATTGAGTCTCTTAGTAAAAGTGGGGTAGGTCACTAATAAATAAAATGAATAGTAATGGACCTAGAATTGAGCCTTGTGATACTCCACATCTAATTGTTTCAGGTTCATACAGAACATTATTTATGTAAACATGTTGTGTTCTCTCACTTAAGAAGTAAACCATCTAATTGTTCTTTCATCACACTGGTAGATTTTCAGTTTCTTCAAAAGGATTTCAAGATCCACCATGTCAAAAGCTTTCCTGAAATCTACAAATACAGATCCTATTATTCTACCTTGGTCAAGTGCTTGAAGCCATTTATCAGTTAGGGAGATCAAGACAGTCTCACATGAATGGTTCTGTCTAAAGCCTGATTGATTAGGGTGTAACAGCAAGTGTTTGGTTAAATATGACATGAATGAGAAGTCATGTACATGTTTTTCAATCAATTTTGACAAGTTTGGTAGTATTGAGATTGGTCAGTATTCAGCATCATCCTTAGAACCAGATTTGTGAATAGGAGTTACTTTTGCAGTTTTCCATATTTTTGGGATAGATGAGGTTGCAATACTTAAATTAATTATGAATGTTATGCTATCTACAATAGCAGAGGCAGAAGATTTAATGAGTCGGAGACCAATCTCATTAAGTTCTGTAGCTTTCTTGGTATCAAGTTCACTGAGACATTTTTTAACAAAGTTTTTTGATACTGATGGGATAGAGAAACATACCTCAGAGATTTTGCTGCAGCAGAACTTTTTTCAGTTCATTAAAGTTGTTTTCTATCACTGGTTCTTTTAACTTTGTGGTAATGTTGGTGAAAAAATCATTGAAAACATTTGCAATGTCAGTGTCATCAGTGACTATGGTGTCATTTACCAGAAGTGAACAAATTTTAATTGTCTGATTTTTGTGTTATGCGTATTCATGCACAATATGACTCTAAATTTCAATTTTAGGTAGACCAAAAGTGACAATTCTTTTTGAAAGTGATGGCAACTGCATGGCTAAGTTCAAATTTTGCTGGGTAGAGTTATGTGCACATTAGTATTTTGTTGCATATTGGTGAATCTGTGCCTGTGTATTTATAATGAAATACAGCATAAATTCAGTTACTTTGTTTCTTGTAGTGTATTTTTTATATAATTAAGCCTTAGATAGAATAAGAAAATCAGTATATAATAAAAAGGTTACTGCATTTGTATGGGAAAATATGAACTCATTTTGTGAGATGGATACTTCACTCCACAAGGTCATACAGTATCCATCTGAAGAAACTCGTTCATATTTTCTCATACAAATGCAGTAACCTTTAATTACAATTTGTACTCATTCCAAATGAAATTTACAAAACTTGTCAAATAATTTCAATCTTTTACTTGCCAAAGTTTGCCAATGATAGAAATTATTTAACTCACTTCATAAAGTTTGTTTAAAATGAGTAAGGTCCTCTGCATGTTTCATGGCTTTCAGGCAACAGACCACATCCAGCATCAACCTCGCCACAGTTTGGGAACAAAGATCCTCGTCAAAAATTCATAGTTGAGCAACTAGATCCCAGGATACATTTTGCTTTAGTTTGTGGAGCTAAGGTAAAATTGAGTTAGTAACATACAAGACAAACACACTACATGCAATGTATACAGTAAAGAATGATCACTTACAAGACAAACACACTACATGCAATGTATACAGTAAAGAATGATCACTTACAAGACAAACACACTACATGCAATGTATACAGTAAAGAATGATCACTTACACAACACACTACATGCAATGTATACAGTAAAGAATGATCACTTACAAGACAAACACACTACATGCAATGTATACAGTAAAGAATGATCACGTACAAGACAAACACACTACATGCAATGTATACAGTAAAGAATGATCACTTACAAGACAACACACTACATGCAATGTATACATTAAAGAATGATCACTTACAAGACAACACACTACATGCAATGTATACATTAAAGAATGATCACTTACAAGACAACACACTACATGCAATGTATACAGTAAAGAATGATCACTTACAAGACAAACACACTACATGCAATGTATACAGTAAAGAATGAACACTTACACCAACACACTACATGCAATGTATACAGTAAAGAATGATCACTTACAAGACAAACACACTACATGCAATGTATACAGTAAAGAATGATCACTTACAAGACAAACACACTATATGCAATGTATACAGTAAAAGAATGATCACTTACAAGACAACACACTACATGCAATGTATACAGTAAAGAATGATCACTTACAAGACAAACACACTACATGCAATGTATACAGTAAAGAATGATCACTTACAAGACAAACACACTATATGCAATGTATACAGTAAAAGGATGATCACTTACAAGACAACACACTACATGCAATGTATACAGTAAAGAATGATCACTTACAAGACAAACACACTACATGCAATGTATACAGTAAAGAATGATCACTTACAAGACAACACACTATATGCAATGTATACAGTAAAAGAATGATCACTTACAAGACAACACACTACATGCAATGTATACAGTAAAGAATGATCACTTACAAGACAAACACACTACATGCAATGTATACAGTAAAGAATGATCACTTACAAGACAAACACACTACATGCAATGTATACAGTAAAGAATGATCACTTACAAGACAAACACACTATATGCAATGTATACAGTAAAAGAATGATCACTTACAAGACAACACACTACATGCAATGTATACAGTAAAGAATGAACACTTACACAACACACTACTTGCAATGTATACAGTAAAGAATGATCACTTACACAACACACAACATGCAATGTATACAGTAAAGAATGATCACTTACACAACACACTACATGCAATGTATACAGTAAAGAATGAACACTTACACAACACACTACATGCAATGTATACAGTAAAGAATGATCACGTACAAGACAAACACTACATGCAATGTATACAGTAAAGAATGATCACGTACAAGACAAACAAACTACATGCAGTGTATACAGTAAAGAATGATCACTTACACAACACACTACATGCAATGTATACAGTAAAGAATGATCACGTACAAGACAAGCACACTACATGCAATGTATACAGTAAAGAATGATCACTTACACAACACACTACATGCAATGTATACAGTAAAGAATGATCACGTACAAGACAAACACTACATGCAATGTATACAGTAAAGAATGATCATGTACAAGACAAACACACTACATGCAATGTATACAGTAAAGAATGAACACTTACATAACACACTACATGCAATGTATACAGTAAAGAATGATCACGTACAAGACAAACACTACATGCAATGTATACAGTAAAGAATGATCACGTACAAGACAAACACTACATGCAATGTATACAGTAAAGAATGATCACGTACAAGACAAACACACTACATGCAATGTATACAGTAAAAGAATGATCACTTACAAGACAACACACTACATGCAATGTATACAGTAAAGAATGAACACTTACACAACACACTACATGCAATGTATACAGTAAAGAATGATCACGTACAAGACAAACACTACATGCAATGTATACAGTAAAGAATGAACACTTACATAACACACTACATGCAATGTATACAGTAAAGAATGAACACTTACACAACACACTACATGCAATGTATATAGTAAAGAATGAACACTTACACAACACACTACATGCAATGTATACAGTAAAGAATGATCACGTACAAGACAAACACACTACATGCAATGTATACAGTAAAAGAATGATCACTTACAAGACAACACACTACATGCAATGTACACAGTAAAGAATGAACACTTACACAACACACTACATGCAATGTATACAGTAAAAAATGATCACTTAAAAGTATTACAATTCTATGGTCTTAAACTAGGTTATAGAAAAGAATGAAAACCAACAGTGAACTTGATTTTAGATTAGGTCAAGTCTAAAATGCAATTATACATAACTTATAATCATTGAGCAAAATCTAACAAACAATACAAATTAAATATGCATAACACAGGACAACACACTACATGAAGTGCATACAGGATAGAATGATCACTTACAACACAACACACTGCATACAATGCATACATGATAGAATGAGCACTTACAAGACAACACATTACATACAATGCATACAGGATAGAATGAGCACTTACAAGACAACACACTATATACAATGTATACCCAACATACAATGAATATTGTAAAGAATGAACACTTACACAACACACAACATACAATGAATACAGTAAAGAATGAACACTTACACAACACACTACATGCAATGAATACAGTAAAGAATGAATACTTACACAACACACTATATGAAATTATTACAGTAAAGAATGAACACTTACATGATGTACACACTACGTACAATGAATACAGTAAAGAATGAACACTTACACAACATGTTACATACAATGAATACAGGAAAGAATGAACACTTACACAACACACAACATACAATGAATACAGTAAAGAATGAACACTTAACACAACACACTACATACAATGAATACAGTAAAGAATGAATACTTACACAACACACTATATGAAATTATTACAGTAAAGAATGAACACTTACATGATGTACACACTATGTACAATGAACACAGTAAATGAACACTTACACAACACACTACATACAATGAATACAGTAAAGAATGAACACTTACACAACACACTACATACAATGAATACAGTAAAGAATGAACAATTACACAACACACACAACATACAATAAATATACTAAGAATGAACACTTACACAACATACACACAATATACAATGAATACAGTAAAGAATGAACACTTACACAACATGCACACAACATACAATAAATACTGTAAAGAATGAACACATACACAACATGCACACTACATACAATGAATACAGTAAATAATGAACACTTACACAACATGCACACAACATACAACAAATACAGTAAAGAATGAACACAACACAACATGCACACAACATACAATGAATACAGTAAAGAATGAACACAACACAACATGCACACAACATACAATTAATACAGTAAAGAATGAACACTTACACAACATGCACACAACATACAATGAATACAGTAAAGAATGAACACTTACACGACACACTACATGCAATGAATACAGTAAAGAATGAACACAACACACACTACATACAATAAATAGAGTAAAGAATTAACACTTACACAACATGCACACTACGTACAATAAATACAGTAAAGAATGAACACTTACACAACATGCACACTACATACAATGAATACAGTAAAGAATGAACACAACACACTACATACAATTAATACAGTAAAGAATGAACACAACACATACTACATACAATTAATACAGTAAAGATTGAAGACTTACACAACACACAATAAATACAGTAATGCATGAACACTTACACGACACACACAGTACATACAATGAATATAGTAAAGATTGAACACTTAACACACTGCATACAATGAATACAGTAAAGAAAGATCACTTACACAACATGACACCTGTGATATAACTGTTCAATAAACATAAGTTTTTTTTTTCCCTGGACTCAGGTGCTCCAGAAGTTGACTTTACCAAAAATGAGTCATTTTGTTTTCAGTCTTGCCCAGCAATAAATGTGTATACAGCGGAGAATCTGGATATGGCACTGGATGCAGCTACCAGAAGCTTTTGTGCACAGGAAATATCCATTTCCATGGAGGTTGATGAAATTTGGCTGTCCAAAATCTTTCAATGGTACCAGAAGGATTTTGGTCTCTTGGAAGTTGATGTCATCAGGTAAAAAGTAATTTGTTTAGCAGATAATGAAAGTTAGGTATCACTTTTAAGACGGTGACTGTTATGATTTTGTTTTGGTAGAGGTTAACTTTTTAATAGTCATTGAACATACATCGTTGTGTTATTTATGAGGGTGACAAGAAACTAGGTAGTCCCACACTATTATGAGGGTGACAAGGAACTAGGTAGTCCCACACTATTATGAGGGTGACAAGGAACTAGGTAGTCCCATACTATAATGAGGGTGACAAAGAACTAGGTAGTCCCACACTATTATGAGGGTGACAAGGAACTTGGTGGTCCCATACTATAATGAGGGTGACAAGGAACTTGGTAGTCCCACACTATAATAAGGGTGACAAGGAACTTGGTGGTCCCACACTATAATGAGGGTGGCAAGGAACTTGGTAGTCCCACACTATAATGAGGGTGACAAGGAACTTGGTGGTCCCACACTATAATGAGGGTGGCAAGGAACTTGGTAGTCCCACACTATAATGAGGGTGACAAGGAACTTGGTGGTCCCACACTATAATGCCCTCAGTACACCTTTGCCCCATGGAATTTGGAAAAAAGCCCTCAGTACATGATTGCCCCATAAAGCTTGTCTGTATATGATACCCAATGGAACTCAACTGCAAAGTACTAAAGTTATCATTCCACCTCAGAATTTGGTGGTCCCAATTTTTGTTTGGTTTCAGTGCCATTTTTCAGCACATGATACATGGTAATCAGTAATCTGTGTAGGAAGGACCACAGATAAATTGGGGAAAGAACCACCAACATGTGGGAAGCTACTGGCAAGCATTCTAACTTACCCACATTGGCTGAGCAGTTGACTCTGTTCTGCATGGATTGAGATCAGAGTCAGTGATCTGTTAAGAAAAGTGCCTTAGACTACTCAACCATCCAGTCCCAATCTGTTAAGCCCTCAATATACCACTGCCCATGGAAGTCATTGGTCCTATACTGTAAAGCTTTCAGTTTACCATTGCCCCATGGACTAAACATAGTACAGTGCCATGGAACTCAGTGGTCCCACACTGTAAAGCTTTCAGTTTACCATTGCCCCATGGACTAAGCATAGTACAGTGCCATGGAAATCAGTGGTCCCACACTGTAAAGCTTTTGGTTTACCATTACCATTGCCACATGGACTCAGTATAGCACAGTGCCATGGAAATCAGTGGTCCCACACCGTAAAGTTTTCAGTTTACTATTACCATTGCCACATGGATTCATTATAGCACAGAGCCATGGAAATCAGTGGTCCCACACTGTAAAGCTTTCAGTTTACTATTACCATTGCCACATGGATTCAGTATAGTACAGTGCCATGGAAATCAGTGGTCCCACACTGTAAAGCTTTCAGTTTACTATTGCCCTATTAGAATTTTACCAATCACTGCCATCTCACCTTTGTCAACATAGGTTTTGGGTATCAGGCTCAGCCAAAGTGGGTATGTGAAAAACCTGCCAGTAGCTTCCAGATGTCATTGGTTCTTTTCATGGTTTTCCCTGTGTTCTAATTTAACCAGTTACATTAGCTGCCATTATAGCCTATCTTGTGCTAAAAGATGGCATTTACCCCAAAGCAACAACAAAATAACAATATTACCCTAAAGATAATGACACTTCAATATGAATCTTTGAACGATTTAGTTGATACTGGCTTCATACCAGTAAGACAAATGTAAGACTAGTTTAAAGTAATCTGCAATGCTACCATAAACATGTTTTCTGTCAAAACATATTTTTCCCAAAAAAAGTGAACACTCTGAAGTGATATTGACAATCCATACCTAACACTTCAATCAGTGAATGTGGAAAAAGAAGATAATTTCAATGATCATATAATGAAAGCAGAGATAATTATTTGCGTTTTTCTATGGTAAATGAAATATTTCTCTTCCTAATTATGAATACAAGCTTATTTACAATGCCTTATTCTGTTTTAGGAAGACACAAAAAAAGTTACAAAAATGATACATGAATGTATATATGAATGTGTAGTTCAACAACAGATAACAAGAGTTCAGGTTACATATACCCCCTAAGTTTAGCTATCCACTAAAAGTCATACAACAGATAACAAGAGTCCAGGTTACATAATACCCCCTAAGTTTAGCTATCCACTAAAAGTCATAGACAACAGATAACAAGAGTCCAGGTTACATAATACCCTCTAAGTTTAGCTATCCACTAAAAGTCATAGACAACAGATAACAAGAGTCCAGGTTACATAATACCCCCTAAGTTTAGCTATCCACTAAAAGTCATACAACATATAACTATAACAATAATAATAATAAGAAGAAGAAGAACAGCATCAACCAAAATCTGGGGTTAATTGCATTTACTCCTTTATTAAAATGCCAATGTCAAATTTGTGTGTGCCATTATATTAAGTAAATGCCCTGTCAAATGTGTGTGTGCCATTATATTAAGTAAATGCCAGTGTCAAATTTGTGTGTGCCATTATAGCAAGTAAATGCCCTGTCAAATTTGTGTGTGCCGTTATATTAAGTGAATGCCAATGTCAAATTTGTGTGTGCCATTATATTAAATGCCCTGTCAAATTTGTGTGTGCCATTATAGTAAGTAAATGCCCTGTCAGATTTGTGTGTGCCATTACATTAAGTAAATGCCAATGTCAAATTTGTGTGTGCCATTATATTAAGTAAATGCCAATGTCAAATTTGTGTGTGCCATTATATTAAGTAAATGCCCTGTCAAATTTGTGTGTGCCATAATATTAAGTAAATGGCAATGTCAAATTTGTGTGTGCCGTTATATTAAGTGAATGCCAATGTCAAATTTGTGTGTGCCATTATATTAAATGCCCTGTCAAATTTGTGTGTGCCATTATAGTAAGTAAATGCCCTGTCAGATTTGTGTGTGCCATTACATTAAGTAAATGCCAATGTCAAATTTGTGTGTGCCATTATATTAAGTAGATGCCAATGTCAAATTTGTGTGTGCCATTATATTAAGTAAATGCCCTGTCAAATTTGTGTGTGCCATAATATTAAGTAAATGGCAATGTCAAATTTGTGTGTGCCATTATATTAAGTAAATGCCAATGTCAAATTTGTGTGTGCCATTATATTATAGTAAATGCTGACATTAGATTTGGGAGTGCCATTATATTAGATAAATATTGACAACGAATTTGGGAGTGTTGTTATATTAGATAAATGTTGACATCAGATTTAGGAGTGTCTTGATATTTAGTAAATGTCAACAGAAAATTTGGGATTGCCAATGTATTAGATAAATGCTAACATCAAAGATTTGTGTGCCTTTATGCTAAGTACAATTTTTTAGGCTTGGTGTGAGGAAACCAACTTTGGTGTTTTAAATCTAAGATTTCAAGAAAAGTGCAACTGTTGACATGCAATAAATAAACAATACTTATTACTATGTTCCTAGTCTGATAATAGTATGGGTATAATGTTAGATTTATTATTTTTGTATCACCTGGTAAAAAGGCAATTATATACAGAATGGCTTTGGGCAATTTGATTTAATTGCTGGGCAAGTAAAACTTGATTCTTCAAGTCCAGTGGGTAGTTGGGAAAAAATTAAATTGTTATAACCTTGCAACTGACATTTTTGGAATTTAGGGAAGTTGTTATCAATAGGGACCTATCCAAGAGGCTCAAACATTGGGGAAGCATGGTGATAGCAAACACGGGTATCACTGAAAGTCAAATAAATCTTGATTACATCACTGCTTGTATTGAACAATCACCTTACCTCACATTTTTTATTGACCTTTCACCTTCTTACATCACTTTTTGTATTGACCAATCACCTTACATCATTTTTTGTATTGACCTTTCACCTTCTTACATCACTTTTTGTATTGACCAATCACCTTACATCATTTTTTGTATTGACCAATCACCTTCTTTCATCACTTTTTGTATTGACCAATCACCTTCTTACGTCACTTTTTGTATTGACCAATCACCTTACATCACTTTTTATATTGACCAATCACCTTCTTACATCACCTTTTGTATTGACCAATCACCTTACATCACTTTTTATATTGAATAATCACCAGCTGAGAACAGAGATTATCATACCCACTAATTAACATATTACAACATATAAAGTCAGGGGATTTTATGTTGAAACTTACCCCAAAGTGGTAATTGTTTTGTGTGTATACTGCAAATTTATCAAACATAGTTTCAAAATGTTGAAGTTATGATGATCCATATTTGTATATGATATTATTGCAGTCGGTTAGGTGACTGTTAGATTAAATCTCTGTCAAGCTTCCAGTACTCCTGTAATTCACATCATTTCTCACACCTTTGCCAGCAGTAGTATTGGACAGTGGTCCATAAATACTACATGTTTGTGTTTGACTGATGTGTGCTGATATGTTAATTCAGTTTCAGCTTCCACATGATAATAGTATTATATGACTAAAGTTTATACCCAAATAATTTAGGAGATCTTCTCTCGCATAATTAAGTTTGTACCCTGCTATATCAAGAGATCTTGTCTCTAATAATACAATTTTGTCCCTGATATATCAAGAGATCTTGTCTCTAATTATAAAATTTGTACCCTGATATGTCAAGAGATCTTGTCTCTAAAAATATAATTTCTACAAAGATATGTCAAGAGATCTTGTCTTTAATAATAAAATTTATACTCTGATATGTCAAGAGATCTTGTCTCTAATAATAAAATTTGTTCTCTGATATATCAAGAGATCTTGTCTCTAATAACAAAATTTGTACTCTGATATGTCAAGAAATCTTGTCTCTATTAATAAAATTGGTATTGATGTCAAGAGATCTTGTCTCTAATAAAATTTATACTCTGATATTTCAAGAGATCTTGTCTCTAATTATAAAATATGTACCCTGATATTCAAGAGATCTTGTCTCTAATAATAAAATGTGTACCCTGATATGTCAAGAGATCTTGTTTCTAATAACAAAATGTGTGCCAATGTGTCAAGAGATCTTGTCTCTAATAATATGTGTACCAATATGTCAAGACAGCTTGTCTCTAATAATAAAATTTGTACTCTGATATGTCAAGAAATCTTGTCTCTATTAATAAAATTTGTATTGATGTCAAGAGGTCTTGTCTCTAATAATAAAATTTGTTCTATGATATGTCAAGAGATCTTGTCTCTAATACAGTTTGTACTGTGATATGTCAAGAGATCTTATCTCTAATAATAAAGTTTGTACTCTGATATATCAAGAGATCTTGTCTCTAATAATACAATTTGTACTCTGATATGTCAAGAAATCTTGTCTCTATTAATAAAATTTGTGTTGATGTCAAGAGATCTTGTCTCTAATAATAAAATTTGTACTCTGATATGTCAAGAGATCATGTCTCTAATCAAATTTGTACTGTGATATGTCAAGAGATCTTATCTCTAATAATAAAATTTGTACTGATATGTCAAGAGATCTTATCTCTAATAATAAAATTTGTACTGATATGTCAAGAGATCTGATCTCTATAAATAGTGTACCGTTGTGTCAAGAGATCTTGTCTCAAATAATACAATTTGTACTGATATGTCAAGAGATCTTGTCTCTAATAAAAAAATTATTACTCTGATATGTCAAGAGATCTTGTCTCTAATAATAAAATTTGTACTCTGATATGTCAAGAGATCTTGTCTCTAATCAAATTTGTACTGTGATATGTCAAGAGATCTTGTCTCTAATAATAAAATTTGTACAGATATGTCAAGAGATCTGGTCTCTAATAATAAAATTTATACCCTGATATGTCAAGAGATCTTGTCTCTAATAATAAAATTTGTACCCTGCTATGTCAAGAGATCTTGTCTTTAATAATAAACATTGTATTGTGATATGTCAAGAAATCTTGTCTCTAATAATAAAATTTGTACCCTGCTATGTCAAGAGACCTTGTCTTTAGTAATAAACATTGTACCCTGATATGTCCAGAGATCTTGTCTCTAATAATAAAATTTGTACTGTGATATGTCAAGAGATCTTGTCTCTACTAATAAAAATTTTACCGATATGTCAAGAGACCTTGTCTCTAATAAATAATTAGAACTCTGATATGTCAAGAGATCTTGACTCTAATAATAAATTTGTACCCTGATATGTCAAGAGATCTTGTCTCTAATAATAAAATTTGTACCCTGATATGTCAAGAGATCTTGTCTCTAATAATAAAATTTGTACCCTGATATGTCAAGAGATCTTGTCTTTAATAATAAACATTGTACCCTGATATGTCCAGAGATCTTGTCTCTAACGATAAAATTTGTACTGTGATATGTCAAGAGATCTTGTTCCTAATAATACAATTTTTACCCTGATATGTCAAGAGCTCTTGTCTCTAATAATACAATTTGTACCAACATATCAAGAGATCTTGTCTCTAATAATAAAATTTGTACTGATATGTCAAGAGATCTTGTCTTTAATAATAAAATCTGTACCGATATGTCAAGAGATCTTGTCTCTAATAATGCAATTTGTACCAATATATTAGAGCTTTCCTTTCATAATTAAGATTGTACCCTGCATTAAACCCTCCCCTTGTGAGATTATTGGAGGTTATGTATGCATTAGACACACACACACACACACACACACACACACACCTTTGTGACACTTTTGGATGTTTGCATACAATGCATACACCCCTTGTGGCATTATTGGATGTTTGCATGCATTGTAAACACCCCCTTGTGACATTATTGGATGTTTGCATACATTGTACACACCTCTTGTGACATTATTAGATGTTTGCATACATTGCATACACCTCTTGTGGCATTATTGGAAGTTTGCATGCATTGTATACACCCATTGCGGATTCATTGGATGTCTTCATGCATCGTACACACCTCTTATGACATTATTGGATGTTTGCATACATTGCATACTGCCCTTGTGGCATTATTGGATGTTTGCATGCATTGTATACCCCCTTTGTGGCATTATTGGATGTTTGCATGCATTGTAAACACCCCCATGTGACATTATTGGATGTTTGCATGCATTGTACACACCCCTTGTGACATTATTAGATGTTTGCATACATTGCATACTGCTGTTGTGGCATTATTGGATGTTTGCATGCATTGTACACACCCTTTGTGGAATTATTGGATGTCTGCATGCATTTCATACACCCCTTGTGGCATTATTGGATGTTTGCATGCATTGTACACAGCCCTTGTGACATTATTGGATGTTTGCATGCATTGTATACCCCCTTGTGGCATTATTGGATGTTTGCATGCATTGTATACCCCCCCTTGTGGCATTATTGGATGTTTGCATGCATTGTACACACCCTTGTGACATTATTGGAAGTTTGCTTGCATTTTATACACCCCTTGTGGAATTATTGGATGTTTGCATGCATTGTACACACCCCCTGTGGCAATATTGGATGTCTGCATTCATTGCACATACTCTTTGTGGCATTATTGGATTTTTGCATGCATTGTACACACCCCTTGTGACATTATTGGATTTCACATGCATTGTACATACCCCTTGTGGCATTATTTGATGTTCACATACATTTTATACACTGCTTATGACATTATTGCATGTATTACACAACAACAACCCTTTGTGACATTACTGAATGTCTGCATGCATTACACCCCCCCCCCATGTGACCAGGTGATATGATTGGATGTTTGCATGCATTGTATACACCCCTTAAGACATTATTGGATGGTTGCATGCTTAACACACACCCTTATGACATTATTGGATGTTTGCATGCATTGTACACACCCCTTGTGACATTATTGGATGTTTGCATGCATAATACACACCCCTTGTGACATTATTGGATGTTTGCATGCATTGTACACACCCCTTGTGACATTATTGGATGTTTGCATTGTACACACCCCTTATGACATTATTGGATGTTTGCATGCATTGTACACACCCCTAATGACATTATTGGATGTTTGCATGCAGTACACACACCCTTTGTGACATTATTGGATGTTTGCATGCAGTACACACACCCTTTGTGACATTATTGGATGTTTGCATGCATTATACCCACTCCTTTGTGACATTATTGGATGTTTGCATGCATTTACACATCCCTTATGACATTATTGGATGTTTGCATGCAGTACACACACCCTTTGTGACATTATTGGATGTTTGCATGCAGTAGACACACCCTTTGTGACATTATTAGATGTTTGCATGCAGTACACACATCCTTTTTGACATTATTGGATGTTTGCATGCATTTACACATCCCCTTATGACATTAATGGATGTTTGCATGCAGTACACACATCCTTTTTGACATTATTGGATGTTTGCATGCAGTAGACACACCCTTTGTGACATTATTAGATGTTTGCATGCATTTACACATCCCCTTATGACATTAATGGATGTTTGCATGCAGTACACACATCCTTTTTGACATTATTGGATGTTTGCATGCATTTACACATCCCCTTATGACATTATTGGATGTTTGCATGCATTACACACACCCTTTGTGACATTATTAGATGTTTGCATGCATTTACACATCCCCTTATGACATTAATGGATGTTTGCATGCAGTACACACATCCTTTTTGACATTATTGGATGTTTGCATGCATTTACACATCCCCTTATGACAGTATTGGATGTTTGCATGCAGTACACACACCCTTTGTGACATTATTGGATGTTTGGATGCATTTACACATCCCCTTATGACATTATTGGATGTTTGCATGCATTACACCCACTCCTTTGTGACATTATTAGATGTTTGCATGCAGTACACACACCCTTTGTGACATTATTAGATGTTTGCATGCATTACACACACCCTTTGTGACATTATTAGATGTTTGCATGCATTATACCCACTCCTTTGTGACAATATTGGATGTTTGGATGCATTACACCCACTCATTTATGGCATTATTGGATGTTTGCATGCATTACATATTTCTGCAATAATTGTCAGTCATTTATTTCAAAAGATGTTCTTATTTTCAGATGGACTGAGAAATATCTCGAGCCCAATATTAAAGACAGAGCTCACAATCTGGGAACAAAACTGGAAACCTTAGGAAACATTTCAGTCAAATACAGTGACTATGATTGGAAGCTGAACAGTATTGAGTGAAGCTTTTTTGATACCATGACAGCAAGGTTAATCATCTTTCCTATCACCACAGCAACCAAGTTTAGTCATCATGGGCAATAACCAGAATCATGGAAACCAAGGCAGGGCTTTAAACATTTGTTCCTCAACTTCTTGTCCAAGACAAGTGACTTTGTAAAAGGGACTTGTCCTTGCCCAATATTTTACTTGCCTCATTTTCATCTTCATCATTTTCTGCATTTTTCAATATCCAGTTGCTAAGCTAGAAAATGAATTGGGCAGTAATGGTCATTATCACAAATATCTAGAACCTCAATTTTCTGGACAGCATATTCTAAAAATGTGTAATTTTAAGTAGTACATTAAATGTCATGTCATCAAGTATGTTTTCAAGGCCAGCAGTGAAATGTTTTGAATTGGAATGTAGATGTATGTTTTATCCATATTAAAAGCAGGTGATAGATGACTGTCACACCTTGAAACTGTATTTATTGCCTTTATTATTGCCTGAGTTCATCTGGCTCTGCCAGCTTCATTTATCTTTCTACTGGATGAGATTTTACTCATGTTAAGGGATCATTGTATTCTCACCACTGTCAACAAAACAATTTCTTATTGTGAACTAGTATGCAGAGAGAGCCAAAATAATTTTACTTTTAATACATACTCTAACAGTCTCTTACTGAAAAGATGCTTGATTTTCACACCAGTTAAATTAACAGCAATTACTTTTAATGTTCTAAAATTTGGATTAATGGTGGAGTCCACCTTATTAAATTAGGTCTTTATGCTTAACAACTGAATCATTACTGGTTTGGCTCTCTACCTGCAGTTGGTATGTGAGAAAGCTTGCGGGTAGCTTCTTGTGGGTCGGTGGTTATTTCCTGCTTTTTCCTGGGTTCTTCCTCCACCATTTATACTGGCTGCCATGTATAGCCTATCTTGTGCTGAAACATGGCATTAAACCCTGTAATAACAGCAATAACAATTACCTGCAGTTTGCTAATATGATTGCCCACTGTCATTTGCAAGACATTTTACCTTGAACACATCACCACTAATGGCTGATGTAACAGTACTTTGGTGAAATATTTTATTACAATCTTAAGGAATAAAACCGTTCTGTTTCTGCAAAAATGTCTTTCATCAAAGTTATTAAAGTCACACTTCCAACACAATATTGGCACTAAAAGTAAATTCCAGACTTTCTGTTGATAATATTGATAATAATATGATTAAGGACTAATGGTACTAATGATATGGGAAAATGGGAACCAGTCTAGAAATGGGTGAAAATAAAAAAGAGTATATGTTTGTTTTGCTAGCCAGGATTGGTTGATAATGAAAGTAATGTTTTAGTATTAAGAACCATTTAAGAGCTTTTTTTAGTTGTAACTGATAAAATATGGAGACAATGTTTTATTGATGGAATTTCAGTTATTGTACAGACTTGAGTTTGGAAAACTAGTAATTGAAATTAGCATCTGACTCTATGGTGTGGAATTGAAGCACATGTAGATCCAGAAAATGCCATGTCTCATATGGTTTTCTTTAATCAGAAAATGCCATGTCTCATATGGTTTTCTCTAATCAGAAAATGCCATGTCTCATATGGTTTTCTCTAATCAGAAAATGCCATGTCTCATATGGTTTTCTCTAATCAGAAAATGCCATGTCTCATATGGTTTTCTCTAATCAGAAAATGCCATGTCTCATATGGTTTTCTCCTCACAAAATCTGTTGTCAAGTATGTGTCTGTACTGATAAGTATAGGTTTGTTGATGAACATTCAAATATTTAAAAATATACAATTTTTAATACCACGGTGTTTGCATAGGTTTACTATGGGAACTGAAATAGTACCACGACTCCTTTAAGAGAGAACACTGGAAAAGAACAGTACCAGTCCAGACTTCCAGCTAATAATATGGTTATTGTTGTTGTTGTTGTTGTTGTTCTAGGGTTTAACACCATTTTTCAGCACAAGATCGGCTATACATGGTGGCCAGTATGACTGGTGGAGGAAGAATCCTGGAAAACCCAGGGAAGAACCACCGACCCACGAGAAGCTACTGGCAGGCTTTCCCACATATCCATGCTAGCCAAACCTTGGACTCAAACCTACGCAGACAGAGTTGAGATGGCAATGATCAGGAATGGTGAGTGCTTTAGACCACTCGGCCACTTGGGGCCTCAATAATAATATGGTTAAGAGAGAACAAGGGAAGAGGAAAATATCAGTCCAAACTTCCTGCTAATAGCAATATGGCCAAGAGAAAAAAAATGGAAGATGACAGTACCAGTCCAGATTTCCTGGTAGTAGTATTATAGGTAGGAGAGGAAAATGGAAGAGGACAGGACCATAAAAATAAGGCATTGCATCAGTCTTGCAAATAAAACCGAGATTTCCATTGCACTTCTCTAAGATGAAACTCTTGCTGTTAGGCACTTATCCAGCAGAGACTTTGACTGGTCACTCTTGTTGGGTTATTCAATTGGTACATTCCTGAATCAAGTTCATTGCTACTAGTCAATCATGATGGCCTATCCACCTGGTACATTCCTGAATCAAGTTCATTGCTACTAGTTAATCATGACGGCCTATCCACCTGGTACATTCCTGAATCAAGTTCATTGCTACTAGTCAATCATGACGGCCTATCCACCTGGTACATTCCTGAATCAAGTTCATTGCTACTAGTCACTCATGTTGTGTTATTAATTTGGTACATTCCTGAATGAAGTTCATTGCTAATAGTCAGTCATGATGGCCTATCCACCTGGTACATTCCTGAATCAAGTTCATTGCTACTAGTCACTCATGATGGCCTATCCACCTGATACATTCCTGAATCAAGTTCATTGCTACTAGTCACTCATGATGGCCTATCCACCTGGTACATTCCTGAATCAAGTTCATTGCTACTAGTCACTCATGTTGTGTTATTAATTTGGTACATTCCTGAATGAAGTTCATTGCTAATAGTCACTCATGATGGCCTATCAACCTGGTACATTCCTGAATCAAGTTCATTGCTACTAGTGACTCTTGTTTGGTTATCCATTTTGGACATTCCTGAATCAAGTTCATTGCTACTAGTCACTCATGATGGCCTATCCACCTGGTACATTCCTGAATCAAGTTCATTGCTACTAGTCACTCATGTTGTGTTATTAATTTGGTACATTCCTGAATGAAGTTCATTGCTAATAGTCACTCATGATGGCCTATCAACCTGGTACATTCCTGAATCAAGTTCATTGCTACTAGTGACTCTTGTTTGGTTATCCATTTTGGACATTCCTGAATCAAGTTCATTGCTACTAGTCACTCATGATGGCCTATCCACCTGGTACATTCCTGAATCAAGTTCATTGCTACTAGTCACTCATGTTGTGTTATTAATTTGGTACATTCCTGAATGAAGTTCATTGCTAATAGTCACTCATGATGGCCTATCAACCTGGTACATTCCTGAATCAAGTTCATTGCTACTAGTGACTCTTATTTGGTTATCCATTTTGGACATTCCTGAATCAAGTTCATTGCTACTAGTCACTCATGATGGCCTATCCACCTGGTACATTCCTGAATCAAGTTCATTGCTACTAGTCACTCATGCTGGGTTATTCAGTAGGTACATTCCTGAATCAAGTTTATTGCTACTAATCAATGATGATGGCCTATCCACCTGGTACATTCCTGAATCAAGTTCATTGTTACTAGTCAGTCATGATGGCCTATCAACCTGGTAAATTCCTGAATCAAGTTCATTGCCACTAGTCACTCATGTTGGGTTATTCAGTTGGTACATTCCTGAATCAAGTTCATAGCTGCTAGTCAGTCATGATGGCCTATCAACCTGGTACATTCCTGAATCAAGTTCATTGCTACTAGTGACTTGTGTTTGGTTATCCATTTCGGACATTCCTGAATCAAGTTAATTGCTACTAGTCACTCATGTTGGATTATTCAATTGGTACATTCCTGAGTCAAGTTCATTGCTACTAGTCACTCATGTTGGATTATCCAATTGGTACATTCCTGAATCAAATTCATTGCTACTAGTCACTCATGTTGGATTATCCAATTGGTACATTCCTGAATCAAATTCATTGCTACTAGTCACTCATGTTGGATTATCCAGTTGGTACATTCCTGAATCAAGTTCATTGCTACTAGTCACTCATGTTGGATTATCCAAATGGTACATTCCTGAATCAAGTTCATTGCTACTAGTCACTCATGTTGGATTATCCAGTTGGTACATTCCTGAATCAAGTTCATTGCTACTAGTCACTCATGTTGGATTATCCAAATGGTACATTCCTGAATCAAGTTCATTGCTACTAGTCACTCATGTTGGATTATCCAAATGGTACATTCCTGAATCAAATTCATTGCTACTAGTCACTCATGTTGGATTATCCAGTTGGTACATTCCTGAATCAAGTTCATTGCTACTAGTCACTCATGTTGGATTATCCAAATGGTACATTCCTGAATCAAGTTCATTGCTACTAGTCACTCATGTTGGATTATCCAGTTGGTACGTTCCTGAATCAAGTTCATTGCTACTAGTCAGTCATGTTGGATTATCCAAATGGTTGTTGTTGTTGTTGTTGTTGTAGGGTTTAATGCCATTTTTCAGCACATGATAGGCTATACATGGCAGCCAGTAATAATGGTGGAGGAAGAACCCGGGAAAACCCCAGAAAGAACCACCGACCCTCGAGAAGCTACTGGCAATCTTTCTCACATACCCACATTAGCCGAATCCGAGACTTGAACCCATGCAGACAGAGGTGAGATGGCAGTGATCCGTAACGGATGGCGCTTTAGACCACTCGGCCACTCTGGGCCCCTATCCAATTGGTACATTCTTGAATCAAGTTCATTACTACTAGTCACTCATGTTGGATTATCCAATTGGTACATTCCTGAATCAAGGTCATTGCTACTAGTCACTCATGTTGGATTATCCAATTGGTACATTCCTGAATCAAGTTCATTGCTAGTAGTCACTCATTTTGGATTATCCAATTGGTACATTCCTGAATCAAGTTCATTGCTCCTAGTCACTCACGTTGGATTATCCAATTGGTACATTCCTAAATCAAGTTCATTGCTACTAGTCACTCATGTTGGATTATCCAATCAGTACATTCCTGAATCAAGTTCATTGCTACTAGTCACTCATGTTGGGTTATTCACTTGGTACATTCCTGAATCTAGTTCATTGCTACAAGTGATATTATTGCAAAATAAGCTTTTCTTATCAGACAACTTCATGTATTTCATTTCATTGATTTTTTATAAGGTAATGAATTGGTTAATTTGTACTTAATGAATATTTTATAATACTGTATGTGATTGACAGAATAGGTCAAATGTATAATGCTCATTTGATTGCATTGTTTATAAATGCATCTTTGTTGTGTTATTATGCCCACTACATGAGGTAGCGTGTTTATTAGTGCACATGTTTGTTGTTTTATTATGCCTACTACACATGAATAAGCTTGTTTATAAGTACATATGTTGTTATGACACTACACATGAGTAAATGTTTTCATAAATGCATATTGTTGTTTTACTATGACCACTACATATCATAAGCATGTTCATAAATGCATGTTTCTTGTGATACTATTACCACTACATATTAATATCTTTATTACATGACACTACAGATGAGTAAGCTTATTTGTAAATGCATGTTTCTTGTGTTACTGTGCCCACTATACATGAGTAAGCTTGTTTGTAAATGCATGTTTCTTGTGTTACTGTGCCCACTATACATGAGTAAGCTTGTTTGTAAATGCATGTTTCTTGTGTTACTGTGCCCACTATACATGAGTAAGCTTGTTTGTAAATGCATGTTTCTTGTGTTACTGTGCCCACTATACATGAGTAAGCTTGTTTGTAAATGCATGTTTCTTGTGTTTCTGTGCCCACTACACATGAGTAAGCTTGTTTGTAAATGCATGTTTCTTGTGTTTCTGTGCCCACTACACATGAGTAAGCTTGTTTGTAAATGCATGTTTCTTGTGTTTCTGTGCCCACTACACATGAGTAAGCTTGTTTGTAAATGCATGTTTCTTGTGTTACTATGCCCACTATACATGAGTAAGCTTGTTTGTAAATGCATGTTTCTTGTGTTACTATGCCCACTATATATGAGTAAGCTTGTTTGTAAATGCATGTTTCTTGTGTTACTATGCCCACTACACATGAGTAAGCTTGTTTGTAAATGCATGTTTCTTGTGTTTCTATGCCCACTACACATGAGTAAGCTTGTTTGTAAATGCATGTTTCTTGTGTTACTATGCTCACTATACACGAGCAAGCTTGTTTGTAAATGCATGTTTCTTGTGTTACTATGCCCACTGCAGAGAGTAAGCTTGTTTGTAAATGCATGTTTCTTGTGTTACTATGCCCACTACGCATGAGTGAGCTTGTTTGTAAATGCATGTTTCTTGTGTTACTATACCCACTACAAATTAGTAAGGAGAGCAGACTGGTCTCTGTAATTTCTTACAACTGTGTTTGAAGAGTCACATTATGATTTCTGAAAAACAAAATTTCATGCAGCTAGCATTGTCAACTTTTATTTCTCTGTCATAACTGGGTGAGCAAGTGTTTAATTTGGGTTATTAGAATTTGTTGTTGTTGTTGTAGCGTTTAATGCCATTTTTCAGCACTAGATAGGCTTTACATGGCGGCCAATATTAACGGAGGAAGAACCTGGAAAAACCCTGGAGAGAACCACCAACCCATATGAGAAGCTACTGGCAAGCTTTCTCACATACCCACATTGGCCGAATCCAAGACTTGAACCCACACAGACAGAGGTGAGAAGGCAGTGATCCATAATGGAGAGCACTTTAGACCACTCAGCTATTAGAATTTGTAATACTTGCTTGACTGGACAAATATATTTCTTTAGATTTTCAATCCCTGCTTCATTTTGTTTGAAAATAAAAGAGAAGGGAATGGATGATCTTACAGTAGTAGATACAACTCTATCTCCTTGAAAGTGCCTCAGTATGAAATTATTTTAGGTTATTGGTTATTTGGATCCTTCACACCATACTGTGGTTAGGCATATAATGCTGTTCTCAGTATAAAGTAGTTCAGTACATAATTTGGTTTTTCTATATCACAGTTCAGTACATAATTTGGTTCTTTCTATATCACAGTTCAGTACATAATTTGGTTCTTTCTATATCACAGTTCAGTATATAATTTGGTTCTTTCTTTATTGCAGTTTGGTACATAATTTGGTTCTCTCTGTATCACAGTTCAATGCATAATTTGGTCCTCTCTGTATTACATTTTGGTACATAATTTGGTTCTGTCTATATCACAGTTCAATACACAATTTGGTCCTCTCTATATTTCAGTTTGATACATAATTTGGTTCTATATATCACAGTTCAGTACATAAATTGGTCCTCACTGTATGGTAGTTCAGTACATAATTTGGTTTTATACTGCAGTTCAGTACATAATTTGGTTCTCATTGTAATGCAGTTTGGTACATAATTTGGTTCTCTATAAATTAGTACATAATTTAGTCTCTATGTTGCAGTTTAGTACACAATTTGGTTCTCTCTATCACAGTTCAGTACATAATTTGGTTCTCTCTATCACAGTTCAGTACATAATTTGGGTTCTATATTGCAGTTTAGTTCATAATTTGGTTCTTTCTGTAAGGCAGTCCAGTACATAATTTGATTATCTCTATCATGGTTCAGTATATAATTTGGTTTTCTCAATATTACAGTTCAGTACATAATTTGGTACCACTCTGGTGGCTTAGTGGTTAGATCATCCATCTCAGATGCAGGAGGTTGTGGGTTTGAACCCTGGCAGAGTCATAACAAAGACGTAAAAATGGTACTAGCAGCTGTCTTTTTTTGCACTCAGCATTAAGAGGTTAGACAGATAGGACTGGTCGGCCTGGTGTCAGGATAATATGACTGGATGGGACATGATGCTACATGTCTGCAGCATGATGTCTCAGTGCTAGACATCACTATAAACTGTCACACTTCAGACATCAATAGCAATATGACTAAAAAAATAGTTAAAGCTACATTAAAAATCCAAAACACAAACACACACACACATAATTTGGTTCAATGTTGCACTTTGGTACATAATTTGGTTATCTCTATATCACAATTCAGTACATAATTTGGTTCTCACTATGTTGCAGTTTGGTATATAGTTTAGTCTTCTATATTGCTGTTTGGTACAGAATTCAGTTCTCACTAAATTGTAGTTCAGTACATAATTTGGTTCTCTCTATATTGCAGTTTGGTACATAATTTGGTTCTCTCTATATTGCAGTTTGGTACATAATTTGGTTCTCTCTATATTGCAGTTTGGTACATAATTTGCTTCTCTCTATATTGCAGTTTGGTGCATAATTTGGTTCTCTCTATATTGCAGTTTGGTACATAATTTGCTTCTCTCTATATTGCAGTTTGGTGCATAATTTGGTTCTCTCTATATTGCAGTTTGGTACATAATTTGGTTCTCTCTATATTGCAGTTTGGTACATAATTTGCTTCTCTCTAAATTGCAGTTTGGTACATAATTTGGTTCTCTCTATATTGCAGTTTGGTACATAATTTGGTTCTCTCTATATTGCAGTTTGGTACTTAATTTGGTCCTCTCTATATTGCAGTTTGGTACTTAATTTGGTCCTCTCTATATTGCAGTTTGGTACATAATTTGGTTGGAGGTTATGGACCCCAACTACCATGTTAAAATAAGTTCTATACTATAAACAGACCTTTCCTATATTTTTTTCCATAAAATGAAGCTTATTCATTTATGACATTTTCCTGCCATATGAGATTATAATTTGCATAAAATTCGTATATAAAGTCTATTGCAGGACTGCCTCATTATAACACCATAAATGAGAAACATAGATTGTATCACTTGAGACAGTCATATAATGAAGTGTGTAATGGATGTAACTTTATTACCATGTAATAAAATGGGATCCATGACATCCACGACCATATAATAAACTGCCAGTAGCTTACTAATAGGGGGCGAGTTGCCCAGGGTGCCAGACGTCTTGGGGTGCCAAAACCCCTATGGATCATCATCGTCACCCCAGGCACCATTTACCCTTAGTATGTCACTGGAAGCATTATAATGAAAGACCTTATAATGATGGACTGCTGGTTTTTGTTCTACATTGTATCATGATATTATTTCTACATTGTATGTATTTGTACATTGTATCATGATAATATTTGTATATTGTATCATTATAAGCTAATATACTTATTATGTTGATTTTACACAAGGATCTCCTAAAGATCTTTTGGTAAACAATGATCAGTTAAACAACTATTCCTTCAAAAAGAAATTATTTGTGTGGACTTTGTACAAGATTTCTAGTAATCTGCTTTTTGTGTGTCTCTATGGTTAGTCTAGTAATCTGTTTTTTGTCTGTATGGTGAGTCTAGTAATCTGTATTTTTTGTCTGTATGGAGAGTCTAGTAATCTGTATTTTTTGTCTGTATGGAGAGTCTAGTAATCTATATTTTTGTCTGTATGGAGAGTCTAGTAATCTATATTTTTTGTCTGTATGGTGAGTCTAGTAATCTGTTTTTTGTCTGTATGGTGTCTAGTAATCTGTATTTTTTGTCTGTATGGCGAGTCTAGTAATCTGTTTTTTTGTCTGTATGGAGTCTAGTAACCTGTATTTTTTGTCTGTATGGAGAGTATAGTAATCTGAATGTTTTCCAAATATAGATTCCATATTATTTTATGCTACTAGCACTTAGAACATTTTTTCTTAGCAAAAGTGTGTTATTTCGAATCTTTTAATAAATATTCATAGACTTATTGTAATTAAAGTGAAGACTATGTTAATTATACCCTTGTGGGTATAAAGGAATCCTTTTTTCTATCCATCCACCTCTCCATCCATCACACAATCTTATGAAGGCAACTAGGTCTGGTTGTTTGGAACAAGATGCAAGTGTTGAAGTATCATTAATGTTTATCCTGTTTGTCAGATTTGGAAAGTTGTCCAGTAGGTAATTGTATATCTTAAGAAACCTATTTGTTTTCAAAATAGCCTATTAAAAATATTTTCATTGGTTATCTGTTTGATTAAGTTTCAGCTTACTTTATGAAATAATTTTGGCATTCCAGTTTTGCTGGCATTCATTTAAAATGGAAACCATCATATTTACTTACATTTGTAAATAAATCCTAACACACATTATTTGCCTTGGATAATTGTGATTTGACTTGTTCTTTTGGTAAGTACTTGTATAAATGTGTGCTTTTTTCTATACAGTTGAGATAACCAATCATTCTTGGCCCCATAGTCCTGAACACTCTGAGCATGAACATTCAACGTTTGCTCAAATTTACAAAATTTTGATCTTCATTAACTTCACCCAAGTGAGGTTTAAAACAAAACTTACAGGGTTTATCTTATATTTCTTTGTATGGTTGACTTTTTTCCTTAGCTGAGGTAAAGAGCTTGGGCTTACCTTATGAATGTCATATTTTAAAAAGATATTTACAAGAATTTGAGTTCAAGACCTGGCCTTTCTTATGGCCTTCGAAGGTTCAGAAGCAGACTTGTTTACAGTTTGGTGTAATTTTCCATTAAGATGATTGAGTTTTTTCATAAAATGCACAGTAACATAAGTCAAGTTGGGATATATCTAAGAATGAAGTAAACATAATAGTTCATTCCTATTTTACAAAACTTGTGGTGTTCCGAAGGAATTCCAATTATGAATGTGATGATGTGCCAATAGCACTGAATGTGCTAATAAACTAATAGTATTGATGCATCTCAATAATATAGTCCATAATGACAAAGAATATATTCAGAATAATTCTAAAATATTGAGTTAGTCCTAAGTTACTGAGCACTTTGTAATTCCAATGAATAATTTAAATAAATAATTCCTGCCAGATTATATATACCCCTCCGGTGGTCTAGTGGTTAGAGCGTGCGCCTCGGATGCGAGAAGTCGTGGTTTCGATCCCCGGCCGAGTCATGCCAAAGGCTTACAAAAATGTACAAACAGCTGCCTCGCTTGGCACTCAGCACTTAGAGGCTAGTGTTAGGACTGGTCAGCCTGGTGTCAGGATAATGTGACTAGGTGGAACATCATGCTACATGCTACATGTCTGCGGCATGATGCCCCAGTGCTAGACATCACTATACACTGCCACATTACAGACATTGTAGCGATATGACTGAATAACAGTTACATTAAAAATCCGAATCGCACACACACACACACACCTGCCAGATTATAACTGAAAACAGCTAAAAGACTTATTCCACTAGACAGATGTAAAAATAGTAATGAATAATTATGTACTTAACCTAATTTAGGTCCCCACTTAACCTATGTTGCAGTAACCATTTTCTGAAAATATTGTCATGATGAAAATTTCCATCAAATTCGTAAACATGTTTCTAAATATTATCTTAGTCTACGCTCATGAAAAAACAGTTTGCTATGTACTGTGTTGTTTAAAAAAATGACCTTACAGTGTACATATGTACACTGTAAGGTCATCCATATATCCTTGTATTTTATACGAGATAAATTGTTTTTACTATTGTTAATCATCATTTAAGAAAATAGTTTTATCCACCAGCTTTTATGAGACAGATTTTCTCGTAAACTCTTGGTCAAGCTGTTCCATGATATTCGTCAACCTCTTGTTATGAATAATGATGATTATTTAAGAAGTGTCCTTGCCCATGGCGAGAGAGAGAGAGAGAAGAAAAGAGTTATGGGCTCTCTTGAAAGAGGGTGCCACTCATAACGGTGTAAATACAGCTACATCTTAGGGAATCTTTGGCTTGCGAGAGTACTCGGGATCGAGCTGCAAAGACAGAAGCTGTTTGAGTTTCTGGCGAGCAGAATGGCGTGTGCCCGTGGGTAGAGGCTTTATATATCAGTTTCTTAGGACCAAGCCAAATATGGGCATGAGCCTAGTTCTTTGCGTTGGCCAGAATCTCAGAGTGAGGCTTCGTAGTCTCTTACAGATTATCGTCTGGGTCTATGTACATTATTACGTAGGTACTTCTGCAAGATCAGCGCATTTGCCCTCTAGAAAAATCTTTGGAATCTGTCTAACTCATCTATTTACGCAACCTAGCGAATGTACTTTTTGCTGACTTGAGATACAGAGCAATGTATGTATAAGACGGTTCGTATTTGATCATAAGGGCGCAATCATTGTTAAATAGTATATAAATATAATACGGAAATAAATAGATTTAATTTCAATATATTTTAATAGAAAATTACTTTCAATATAATTTAATCAAAACTTACTTTTAATAAAATTTAGAGAAAATTTCAATCTTGTTATTTGTACTAAAATATTCTGTCCTAACAATACCCTCCGGGTCATTTGAGCCGAGTCTTCGAGGCTCGAGAGAAAAAAAATTATATTCATACAAATAAGGTAAAAGGTGAAAGATGAAAACATTCAATAATAAAACATGATGAGACATATTGTAAGTTCAAAAATACATAAGAAAAACGCTGCAAATACGGAGTAAAAAACAATGTAAGTATTCAGTAAAATATCAAAGTAGTGAAAGGGGCCACCCTAGGGACAATGGGAATTAGCGTTACAGACCCCCCCCCCCCCGGGCCACTCTGGGGACTATGTAAATTTAACATGGGGAAAATTGCTGGGCCACTCTAGGGACAAGGGGAATTAACATGGGGAATAGAGTTTGGGCTTGTCTAGGGACAAGGGGAATTGAACATTGGGGAATAGAGTTTGGGCTTGTCTAGGGACAAAGGGAATTGAACATGGGAATAGAGTTTGGGCTTGTTTAGGGACAAGGGGAATTTAACATGGGAGAAAAAAACTACTTTAGGGACAAGGGGAATTTAACATGGGATTTTTTTTTTAAAAAAAATTTTAAAAAAGGGTAGGCAATGGAAAGTCAATCTCTTTTCGAGACCTATGAGTGGCCCTGAAAAGGGCCTTTGGGTTTATGTTAATGTATCCATTAACATAAAGGGCACCGCATTGGTCTTCTTCTTGTCCTTAGGCTGCGCCTCACTGTAGGACCGTAAATCAGCACTCTTTTGAGGCATCCTTGTCTTTCTACGTAGATCCTACGTATCCACAGACTGGTGTCTGTCCTGTGGACAACGGTCCACTTGGATCGGACATACATTAGCATGTCCGTCCTAAACATCATTGAAGACACAAGGGTGGATGATTCAACTGTGGTCCACATCTTGAGGCGACGAGAACAGGTGAATCAATGCAGTGAACTGCGCTTATTTATAGGTAGAGGAAGGATTGAAACGGATTGAGTTCATTCACCAATCCAAACACGCGTTACAAAATAGTGTCAGCCCGCATCCAATCCGAAGAGAACAGTCTGTGACGTCACGTGGTCTATATAGATTCGCTAGCGCCTGTGTGTAGTCAATCTATGCGACAGTGATTCAACATGACGGAAACTCAGAAAACGATCCATTGGGGTGCACCAGCAGTGGAGACCGCCCAAGGGAACCCGGACTTACTTTCAGAAGAGGTAAATTGGGATTTTGTGGATTTTCTTACCTCGCAAGAATTTGTTCCGGAACCTTCGTTACCTTCTTCATTACCGCAAGTGGAGAATTTTAGACAGAGACAGAAAGAAGAATTGGAGAAATTTATACAACGACAAAAGGAAGCGGAACAGGCTTTTCTCCTACAGCAACAGCAGCAAGAAGAAGAGGTAAGAAAAAAAAACAAGAAGAAGAAGAAGTAGCAGCAAAGAAACAAGAGGGTGAAAATCAAACGGTCACGGTACTGTTGGACATTTTAGCGGAGTTAAGAAGTCTGAAACAAATGTATCAGACTTCTTTATTACGACCAAAGAGAATACGTCCTTCCCGAGTTAAACACGTCAACCCTGTGACTAAGCCTACCGTACCACCCTTAGTGATTTCAACCCAATCATCATCATCAACAGTACGCAGTCCAGAAGTAGGCCTCGGCCGTGACAAAGGCTTAAGACAGTTAAAGTTGATTGCTTAAACTCACCCCTACACCAAAAAAACCAAAGGCCCTTTTCAGGGCCACCCACGTCTCTCGAAAAGAAATACAATTTCAATTGCCAATAACTCAAAAAAAACAAAACATTTTACCCCTATAGTACGTGTATATGAGTGCGTGAGTGTACGTTCTTATTTTAAAATCAAAACTCAAAGACACTTACCTTATATAATTAATGTATTCTTTTATCAATAGTTACAATCCAATTCACAATTCACAACAGAGCACTTTAAAAAGTTCTTACACTCCTTCTGTCTCATTGTTTAGTCTCTCTGTTTTTTAAATTTCTTCACCTTCACAGTTTTTCCCTCCTCTTCCTCCTCACTTTCTTTCCTTCTTCTTTTCTTCTCCTGTTTCTTTTTCTTTACCTGGCTGCTTTCTTCCTCTGAAGAATCCCTCTCTTCCTCTGAAGAATCCCTCTCTTCTTCTGAAGAATCCCTCTTTTCTTCTGACTCCTCTTGTTTCTTTTTTGGGCAATCTGGAGACCAATGTCCTTTTCTTGACAATAATAACAGGTATCTTGACTTTTGTCTTTTCTAGCCCCTTTTTTTCTTTTTTGATGGTCTGGACACTCTGAAGACCAATGCCCTTTCTTCTGACAGATATAGCAAGTATCTTGACTTTTATCTCGAAAGGAAGGAGAGTAGTCCGTCGGCTGGTCTGAAGAGAATTTTCTAATGACCCCTCGCAAAGCTCTAATGAAACGTTCCATCTGGGTAGTCTCTTCCATCGTTGTGCTCGGTTTGAGAGTGAAATGAATAGTGAAAGGACAAGACACACACCCTTTTATATACGCTGGTCTGCCATGACTATAAATTAGTCTATGGTGTTTAAACTTGAGTCATTTAACGTTTTGCACTCAAGATGAAACGATCCAATTCATTTGAGAAGAAAGAAGAAGAAAGTAAGAGGCAGAAACGTGATCCATCGCCTCGTACCAGAGCTGAAGTCTTGGCACAAATTCATGCCAGTGATTTTGAAGAGGACATGAGTGAACCAGAATCAAAACCCTCTAAACAAAGCTCGCCACCCTTAGTCAACCCTGAAAAATACTATTCCATTCGAGAGACGGAAAAGCGCTCCTCTAGAAAATTTAGAACCACGGCTTACAAATACACGGTGAAGTTTAAAGATTTCAAGGCCGAAGTACCGTTAGAGAAAGCAGAAGGGTTCATCACCGGAGTGTGGGATTCTTTGCTCACCACACTCAAGCGACAATGTCAACCCAAAGAAGACGATCGCTTGAGACTTTCCATAGAACACGACGGTTTGAAATCCCCTGTTTGGATTGAGTTTAGCACCCCTGCAGAATTGACCACTTCCAAAGTCATGGACAAAATTCAACACGTGCAGCAATCTAATGACCAGTTTGACATCACCGATGGAAAAGCCACACTGGACATGACCCACGTCTCTCCTCCTCAAGGGACTGGACGCAGAAAGATGTTATTGGTGAACGAGCTTCGCAACACCAAAACAAGTCTCGTCCAAAGTCACAACCCTCAAGACCAGATGTGTTTAGCCAGGGCTATTGTGGTGGGACGAACCTATGCCAACAAGAACGACACGGTAGAATGGAAAAGAGCCTGGGAAAATATTCGAAAATCGGACCGAGCCAAACAACGAAGTGAAGCAGAACTCCTGTTGCAACAAGCCGGACTGTCCAAAGACACACCCTGTGGCATTCCTGAGATGCAAAAATTGCAAGATGTCCTAGCTCCACGCTACACCTTCAAAGTGTATCCTCAAGAAATGCGCGGGCCTCTGTTGTTTCGAGGGAAAGACTTTAAGGATGGAAAATACATTCATGTCTATTATCACGATGACCATTTCGATACCATTACCAGTATCACCGGATTCCTGGGATACAGATATTACTGTGAGAAATGTGACCATGGTTATAACAATCGAGAGCAACACAAGCATTGTGGATTAAAATGCTCAGGATGTTTGGCCTCTCAGCCCTGTCTGAGCGAAGGACCAGTGCCTTGTTCAACTTGTCTGCGCACGTTTGTCAGCCCTACCTGTTACCAACAACATTTGAAGACGCAAGGTTCACAGCAGAAATGTGCTTGTTAACTGCTGAGATTGTGCCCTACCTGTGGACAAGGCATACGTACCAATAATGCCAAGGCACACGTATGTTCAGGAAAGAAAAAATGTCACATTTGTCACCACATCGTGGACTTGGAACACCAATGCTACGTGCAAAAATACCAACCCCCACCAGAGAAAGAGGACGGTCACAAGAAGAAAGGCAATTTCATCTTTTTTGATTTCGAATGCATGCAAGAGACCGGTATTCACATTCCTAATTTCTGCGTGGCTCATCGAGCGTGCGAAAAGTGCATTCAGGAACCTATCTTCAGTCATTGCCCTCACTGCAGTAAGGACCGAACACGTTAGCCGATTTTGCCCAATGGGTCTTAGACCTCATCGACAAGACGTGGAGCCAAGAGGACATCGAACGTTACGGAGATTGTCATCGTCATGCCACGGTGATGGCTCACAATTTCTCCGGATACGATGGACAGTTTCTTTTGAGATACTATGCGGAACAAGGCACCGAGCGTCCTAAAGTGACTTTGAACTGAGCCAAAATTATTTTCATGCAAGTAGGACAAGTGCAGTGTAAAGATTCGATGAGTTACTTGGCCATGGCTTTGAGCCGAATGCCTAAAACGTTTGGAATGATAGAAATGGCTAAAGGGTACTTTCCACACTTTTTCAATACGGAAGCCAATCAACATGCCGTTCTACCCCATTTACCTGAGGCTCACTATTACGACCCCGACAACATGCGTACCGAACAACGAGAAGCTTTCTACGCTTGGTACCAGGCTCACGCCTCGGACCCTTTCGACTTTCAGGAAGAAATGTTAAAGTATTGTCGTTCCGACGTGGACATTTTACGACGTTGCTGTGGAAAATTTCGAGAAGTGTTCATGGAACACGGAGGGGTCGATCCTTTGAAAGAAGCTTGCACCATTGCCAAAGCGTGTTCCTTAGTGTACAGACAACGATTCATGCCTGAAAACACCGTGGCTGTCATCAGCCCTCAATAGACCAACTATGTCAAACGTCAATACTCGGTCAAAGCCCTACGTTGGTTACATTACTTGTGCGACAAAGAAGACAAATGGATTCAGCATGCCCGCAACGGAGGTGAAAAGACCATCGGAACGTATTCGGTAGATGGCTGGGACTTAGAAAACCCCAAGATCGTGTACGAGTTTAACGGTTGCTTATTTCACGGATGTCCCGTCTGTTACCCTGATCGTAGCACTAAAAATCAGTTTTTACAACGAACCATGGAAGACTTGTACCAGGACACTTGTCAGCGACGCCTAAAGTTAGAACAGGAAGGATACCAAGTGGTGGAAATGTGGGAACACGAGTACGATCACCGTTTGAAAACCGATCCCGAGTTAAAACGCCTCGTGGAAAGTTACAAGCTGATGGACCCCCTGAACCCGAGGGATAGTTTGTACGGAGGAAGGACCAATGCCACCTGTTTGCTGTACCAAGCCGACGAAGAGAAAGGAGAAGAAATCAAATACTTGGACGTGTGTTCGCTGTATCCCTACGTGTGCAAATATTGTCGCTTTCCTGTAGCGCACCCACAATTGCTGACGGAACACATCGACCTGAAAAACATTCGATAATACGAAGGTCTGATCAAGTGTAAAGTTTTGCCGCCCACGGACTTGAACCATCCCCTGTTACCTCACCATTGCCAAGGCAAACTGATGTTTCCTTTGTGCCGTACTTGTGCCGAAACGTGCAACCAAGACCAGCCTTGCCATCACACCCAAGAAGAACGGGCCTTGACGGGGACGTGGGTCAGCGTGGAATTGTTCAAAGCTCTGGACATGGGATACCAACTGTTAGAAGTGTACGAAATTTGTCACTTTCCCAAGACACAACAATACCACAAGGGTGACCCCAGTCAGAAAGGCATTTTCGCCGACTACGTGGATGCCTTTTTGAAACTGAAGCAAGAAGCCAGCGGCTATCCTTCCTGGTGTCACACTCCCGAAGACGAAAAGACATTCAAAGAGAAATACTATGAACAAGAAGGCATCACTTTAGATCACCTCGAGCAAAACGAAGGCAGGCGATCGTTTGCCAAAGTGATGTTAAATTGCTTGTGGGGAAAAATGGCACAACGTCCGTGTTTACACAAGACGGAATATTTGACCGAACCTTCACGCTACTTTCAGATGATTCACGACAAAACCAAATTCATGAAACACGTGGACATCGTTCGAGAGGATTTGATCTTGGTCAATTACGAAGAAGATCTGGACTTTGTACAAGATGACCCTTTTGGAAATGTCATCATTGCGGCGTACGTGACAGCCCATGCTCGCTTAAAATTGTACGAAGCTTTAGAACTGTTAGGGGAACGCGTCCTGTACTTTGACACGGACAGTTGTATTTACATCCATCACCCGAGTCAACAGCACCCTGACATCGAAGGAGACCGTTTAGGAGCCTGGACAGACGAGCATCCCGACGACAAGATTCTAAGTTTCGTCAGTGGCGGTCCCAAACATTACGGCTACGAATACCGGGACAAACAAGGAGAAGTGCACACGACGTGCAAAGTGAAAGGATTGACTCTGAATTATCGTACCAGTCGAGTGGTGAACTTTGGGGTACTGAAAGAAGCCTTGCAATCGGGAGAGGATGAACACTTTAAAGTGACCACCTATCAACCGAACAAGATTGTACGTTTACCCACTCACCACATCGTCAGTCGGCCCTTGGAAAAAGTCTATCAAATCGTGTACCAGAAGCGAGTTCGACTTCCCAATCATTTCACCTTACCGTATGGACACGTCGGTATTGGTCTGTATATAAAAAGGAACCCTAGGCAAGATCGATAGTTCATTGTGACTACCAAGACCAAGCGAACAAGATCAATACATTCAGAGAAACACAAAACAAGGTTAGAAAGGCACAATTCAAGTGTGGGTCTTCTGAAGTGGAATGCGATTGTGAGCCTTGCGATGGGTACGATGCTGTACGTTGTGACCTTAGCGATGCCGTAAAGCATCGTGGGAACTTTGTTCTCACTACCCCTATCATGGAAAGTGATGCTGTGCGTGTCAAACCTGAGGGATACGAAAGCGATGCCGCTCGTCCTCTTGGACATTTTACTGGGTTTCGTTTCAAAGGGGAATGTTCACCTTCACGTCTACCCCCCTACGGATGTCATCCAGCTCTGAGCAAACTCCTGTCCATGTCACCCAACCCTCATCGAAACGAACCTGTGAAAGACGAATATTCGTTTCCTGTGCGTTTGTCGGAATACTGAGACTTGTCACCGAATTGTCATTATTTACCCTTAGTGGGACCGAGGCATTAAAGTAACTTACCATGTCGTTGACGAAGAAGAAACCAGTTTGGCTAGGAGTCAAATGTTGGACATCAACGAGACCAGTATTTAAACTTCATTTCAAAAACGATATTGAATCATTACCTAAAGAACTGCAAGAGAAGATTTACAAGGAAGTTTGGCAGGGACTTGCCAGAGTGAAATCTCAATGGGTGACTGTAGAACTTTTGTGCCGAGAAATTCACAAGAGGAAAGTGAAAAAAGTCAACCAGTGTGTTAGATTTCTTTGGGTCAAGTGTGCATTCGTCCTATTGTATTACTCTAGACCGTTTACATCAAAAGAGTTCAGTGACATTCTTGGACGTTACCCTGGATGGCAGTGGCCAGAAATTACTCACTATGTAGATTACTTTTGCTCTAGGAGAAGATTGTGAATTGTACGGACTGACCTATTCATGGATACTTTACAAGAGAACATTCGTGCTTTGCCTGTAGAGTTGAGAGAACGCATTTACCGAGAGCTGGTCAAAATACAAGTGAAACGTAAAGAAGAATTGCATCCGTTACGTCACCAGATCTTTAACCACTGGTACCTGAATGGTATAAGAGAACTGATTCGTCAGAAATTGTTTAAGTGGTCAGACCTTGTTCAATACTTCCAGGCCCCCGATGATCCACGTGTTGATCATTTTGGTTACTTCGAGATTCACCTAGTGCAACACATTGAGGAAGACAAGGTAAAGGATTACCGACATATTTTACGTGGAATCTACTTACCGGAAGAGGAAACATCTAAACAAACTCTGACGTTTCGGTTACAGTATGCAACATTTAGATTCCCCACTGGAGAACGAAGATGTCTGGCTAGAAAGTACGTGTATTGTTTCCGAAACAAAGAGACTATAAAAACAGGCTGCCATGCCACGACTTATGTCGTATGTAATCCAACAGATTCCGTGGAAGGAACTCAATGACTATATTCAAACCGTGGATCATTACCATCAATTATTACAAGAACTGTATCCATTCAATTTGGGTCGACAAGTGGTGTGTGTCTTAGTGACTTCTTTTCTGGGATTTCGTTTACCAGCCGATTCCTTGTGGACTCTTTACGAACAGTATTTACCACCCCATTCAACATGAAAGTGGTGCCTTTAAATGTTCACGAGAGACTCCTTTTGCTCAAAGCCTTACGTTTTCATCTGGATACTTCTCGACCTCTACGGGAAAAAAAGATTCGTCAACTTTTAGCTACCCAAGACGTGTATGACGATGTGTGTGTAGCTTGTGACTTACACCCCCATTGGACAGATGTCCGTGCCTGGAAAAAATGGGATTTTGAGGCTTGGACCCAAGAAGTGGCCCAGTATGCTCGAGAGTTGTGATCCTTCTTTTCAACGTCCAAAGAAAAAAGTTACTTTTCAACCTGTGTTAGTGACGGTGCCAGAAGAACCCGTCACCCAGGACAGGACTGTCGTGGACAGGCCTGAAAGACCCTTTCGGGAGGACACTTGTGTGACTTTACCCTCTATAGAACTGGTCAGAACATTACCCAAAACATGTTGTACAGACACTTGTGTTTATTCCACGTTGATGGTTATCATGTGCCTTTTATCCTTGTACTTAAGCCTTTGGCTTTTATGTATTTTTGTCGTTCGTATTCATGTTTAAAACATTCAATAAACGTGTTCTGAAAAAAGTATATAAACTCTTGTCTTGTTTGTTTTCGTGTCACAAGTGACATTCCTAACACTATGGCTACCTCTGCTGTCTCTGCTCCCTCTTCCTCTACTGTCAAAGTCATCGACGAACACTTAGATCGTGCCAGTTGGGAGGCTTTGTATCTTTTCCATCCCTTTAACATGCTTATTGCTGGACCTAGCGGTTCAGGCAAAACCGAATTCTTCAAACGTTTGATCGAACATAAACATCATTTGATCGATCGGCCACCTCAGCGGATCGTGTGGTGTTACAAAGAGTGGCAATCGGCGTACAGCCTCTTGCGAGAAAGTCAAGGCGATTCCATCGTGTTTGTGGAAGGCATTCCTAAAGAAGACGACGGCATCGTCTCTGACTCCCGTCAAACCCATTTGGTCATTTTTAACGACATGTTAGGAGAAGACGAAGAAGAAACTAAACTGTGGTTCACGCGCAAAGGGCATCACCGTAATGCCAGTGTCGTTTACATCACCCAAAATTTGTTTCAACAAAGTAAAGCCCATCGCACCATCAGTCTCAATGCGCATTACGTGGTCTTCTTTAAAAGCCCTCGAGATAAATCGCAAGTGCAAGTCTTAGCCAAACAGTTAGGAACGCCTTGGCTGACTCAGGCGTACGACGATGCCACTCAAACTCCACACGCCTATTTACTCGTCGATTTGAAACCTACGACCCCCGAGGATTTGCGATTTCGTACATACTTGTTTCACCACTGGTGCCAAGACGGAGGGCCTGTCCTGTACACGTCTCCGTCCTCGACTTCATTTCACTCCACATAAAAAAATCTATCAAAACCTCAGACCCTTTTTCGTCTGTCTCACACACAGTGTGAACATGACGTCCCTTCAGTCGCATCTTCCCGTCAAATTGATTCGTGCCTTATATGGCATCAGTGGAGAAAAAAATCCACAAATACGAGCTCGTGTCTTAGAAGCTAGTCTCAAAGAAGTCTTACGATGATTCACGGTGACGGCACGTCAAATACTCCAAGGAATCATTCAGATTCCTCATCAAACCAAACGCTTTTTTGATCGAAACAAAGTCGCTTTGGTCCAACTGGCCGATCCCCGCATCGACACTCAAACCAAAAAACAAATCATTTTGAAACCTGGAGGGAGTGGTACTCTAGGAGGGGTCATCATTCGCTCTCTCTTAAGATGGGATCCTAATGCCCCTAAAGTTATACTCAAGAAAAAAATCCAACGAAGCCCTAAGAAGAAAAAGAAAAAGACCAGGTCCCCAAGAAGAAAAACTTCTCCCGTGGCGGGACCCTCCTCTGACCAGACACCACCCCGGAAAAAGAAAAGAAGCCCCCAGAAAAAGAAACAGAGAAAAAGTCCCCAGAAAAAGAAAAGTCCACAAAAGAAAACTAGTCGCAAGAGAGGCACTTCGGCCAGGACGCAACTTTACACTCGCAAACCACGACCTGCCACGGCGGTGACCGCATCTCCGGCAGCCTCACGTTCATCCACTTCTCCGTTGATGACATCAAGAACTGAAGAGTACTTGGAGACGTTGATCACACCAAGAACGTCTCCGTTGATGACCCCAAAAATTACTTCCCCAGTGGCAGGACCCTCCAATTTAGTGGCAGTGGCTGCTGCTCACAAAGTACCTTCTCCCAAAATCAAGGTCCAAGAAAGATCGGGCATGTTACAAAGTTTACTGGATTTGTCCAAGCAAGAACTGGCTCGATTTAGTCCGTTGCGTACCCCTGCACGACGTGTCATGCCTGTCCTGAAGTTGATACGACGTAAAGACAATCAGTGGCGACGCGTTCCAGTATAAGAAAGGCCTGTGACCAAGTAGGGTATCAGTGTTTTGGTGCTCCTGAAGATGTCACCCTCCAGAAAACATCCCTCTTCTAAACAACCCCAAGGAAAGAAAAGGAAAGGACTGCCTCCTCGTTTAGTCAAACATGGGGACATGTTATCTGTCCTGTCCAAAGCTTCTCCACCCCTACGAAAAAAACTCATTCAATCAGCCTCCAAAGAGGTCATCGATACCGTGTGCGAATGTTGTTTGTACGTCTTGAAAGGGACGATCCCTTTGTCCAAACACCAGAAACAATGCTTAGGCAAACATCGTCACGTTCTTCGCCAAATTGTTCAAAAGAAAATTCCCATTCGTCAAAAGAAGAAGATGTTGGTCCAACGTGGAGGTATTTTACCCCTCTTGTTAGGCCCCTTACTGAAAGGAGTCTTGGGAACCATGTTGGGAGGACTGGTGGGAGCAAGATAAAAAGGCGCTCGGAAGTCCCAAGATCTCAGGATCGACCCCTGACAACCCCATGGAAGGACGAAAACTGGCTTTAGTGCCTTACAAACGATGGATGGAATACCATCGTTGGCAACAACAACGCACCCCGCATTTACCTCCCAATCCCCATTTGAGCGAGATGTCCCAGTTACAACACGAATTGCAGTCCTTGATGGATCGCCAAGATTTGTCCGAAAGAGAAAAATCGCAAAAGTACGGTCAACCCTTGCAACAACTGCAACTCTTTCACCAGAAAGCTTTAGACGAAACAGCTCTACCGACTCTGAAAGATTTTAAGACCTTAGTGAAAAGTCCAGCCCCATCATCACTACCACCACCACTACTACCATCAACAGGGGTCACCAGAAATGCTATGCCACGAAGACCTGAGGAAGAAGAGATGCGAGAAGTGTTTCAAACACCGTCAGCAGCTCCCATTTCAAGTAAGATTGCAGCATCCTTGTTGACCCCGTCCCCCACACCCCAACGAGAAGAAATGAAAGCTTGGGTTAAAAAGATGATGTCCACTCCTCCTTCGACAGAAGTGAAAAAGAAAGAAGGGAAACCAGAAGTGAAAAAAGAAAAGAACACCAAAGCAATTCCATTGTCACCTCCACCACCACTACCTTCGACTTCTACTCCCGTAGCCCATCGGACACGTAAATCCGTTTCTAAACCACCCTTTCGTCCCACCCAAAGTAGCATCACCGAAGAGTGGGTGACTTATTAACACACAAACAAACACAAAAAATGGAAAAGTCTTAGCCAGCATTTACTACGATCCCTCGCATCCTGCAGGTTACGCAGGAGTTCAAAAATTGTATCGTGCTGCCAAAATGCGACTGAAAAGTCTCCGTTTACCTCAAGTGCAACGATGGTTACAAGAACAAGCTACCAACACTTTACACAAACCCATTCGAGGCAAGTTTGCCAGAAGTCGCACCCTAGTGGAAGGCATCGATCATCAATGGCAAGCCGATTTAGCCGATGTCTCTCATTTGGCCAGCTACAATCGTGGCTACAAATATTTGTTTTGTGTCATCGACGTCTTTTTTCCAAATTTGCCTGGGTCGTGCCCTTGACTTCCAAATCGAGCAGCGAGTTAGTGCGAGCCCTGCAACGAGTGTTGAAACAAAGCGGTCGTCACCCTCTTCGATGGCAAACGGACAAAGGTACCGAATTTCTGAACCAAGCTTTCCAAAAAGAATTAAAGAAACGTGACATTCATTTTTTTACCACCGAGAATCCGGAAACCAAAGCCAGCATCGTGGAACGTTTTCAACGCACTTTGAAAGAACGTATGTGGAAATATTTTACGCATCACCACACTCTGAAGTACATCGACATCTTACCGCACCTGGTGCAAGCGTACAACCAATCTTACCATCGAAGCATCGGACGTGCCACGCAAGAAGTGACTCCCGAGAACGAAGTGTTGGTGTTTGAGCGCCTGTTTGGTACGTCCCCGACGAGGGCTGTCCCTAAGAAAAGTGGAGAGTTGACCGTAGGAGATTGGGTGCGCATTGGCAAAACCAAACGCACTTTCGACAAAGGTTACTTACCTAACTGGACGACCGAATTGTTTCGTGTTACTGGACGAGTGCATGGCCGTCATCCTGCCGTCTATAAATTGGAAGACATGAACGGAGAAGTGCTCAAAGGAACGTTTTATTTGCCCGAGTTACAACGTGTCACCAAAAAGGAAGACGACATGTACGACATCGAAAGCATTCTCGAACGCAGAACCCGTAAAGTGGGCAAACGACGCGTCAAAGAAGTCAAAGTACGTTGGAAAGGATATCGACCCAGTTTTGATTCTTGGATCGACGCTTCGCAAGTCATCGACTATAAAAAGAAGTGAACATCATGCCCTTTCACACAGACGCAGCTACTACGGCTACCAATCCTTCACCCAGTTCTTCTCTACAAGATTTGCAAAAACAACCCTTGTGGGTGTGGTGCGGAGAACGTGTGCCTAAAACGCAAATCGTCTTTTTCTGCCAAATCTTCGTGGTGTATTGTGTCATCGGGGCAGCCATTGCCAATTTGAGTTTGCAACAAGGAGAAAAACATTTGTGGACCATTTTATTGAGCAGTTGCATCGGCTACCTGCTTCCCAATCCCTCCCTGAAATTCTCTTCGAATGGGAACCACGGGAACCTTGTGTCCAGTGCCAGTGCCAGTCACCACTCCAATAACAACAACAACAACCCCATTTTGGGCGGAGACACACCTCTGACGTGCAGTAACCCCTTGGACAGCCACAGAACTCTGGAATTATGAGTCACCAAAACCAATTTTACTTAACCTTATCCAGTGACAGTTCCATGGAGGTGTTTCCCAACAACACGTTGTGCTGTTACACGGCGAAATTACCTCAGGCAATCCATTAGATCACGAAGCCCATTGGGAAGTGGCTTTAGTAGAAATCATTCACCCATCCCAAGTCCTCAATGTCCTTCCCAATCAAAATTTGTTTGATGTGGAAGTTCATGACGAACCATTGCAACAGTACTTGGATACCCATGTCAAATATGACAAGAAAACCCGTAGCACACAAAATCAAAAGTGGACCACCTATCACTTGTTCATTCCCCCAGGCTATTATTTTAGTGGTCAAGATTTGGTCAGCACCATAGCCTCCAGGTTTAATGTCGTGTTTCTGAAAGCTTTGGAAAGTGTCAAAAAAAGTGTCACCATGGAATACCACAAAGCAGCTCGTCGCTTCTTGATGAAATTTGACGGGAGTAAAATCCTGTCCATTTTATTTTGTCCTAAATTGTTTGACATGTTGGGCGGAGACATGGACATGAGAATGGCCATAATCAAGAAAAAGGAATTACCAATCATTTACGACAACGAGTCTTTTAGCAAGTTATTTCGTGCCCCGGTAGAACTGAACCAAGGACTGAATTTGATGTTTGTGTACTCCGATGTGGTGGAGTATAACGTGGTGGGATACACCTCTGTGCCGTTACTGCGTGTCATTCCTTTCAAAGTGGATTCTGCCACGAACGCTGACGAGGAAGGTGGAAACACTTACCACGTCCACCGCAAATTTGTACATCCTCACTATTTACCTGTCAGCAAGTCGTATTTGGACACGGTCAACATTGCTATAAAAGGAGATCTGGGACAAAATATTCCATTCACCAAAGGAAAAGTCACGGTGAAACTCCATTTTCGACAACGGTTCCCTCACGACTTGTAAGTCATGTATCCAGTGTACCGAGGGGTTGCTCGACAGCGAGGACACGGTTTAGGAGATATGTTAAAATCGGCCTTTCGTTCGGTGGCCCCGGTGTTGAAACCAATGGTGACACGCGGATTGCACGCCTTGAAAGATGCGGCACTGACACAAGGCAAAGAATTTCTCCAAAATGTCATCATCGACAAACAAAACCCCAAAGAAGCTTTCATGAGGGCTGCAAAAATGTCTTGCTGCAAACGGGTAAAGACCTTTTGGGCCGACGAGAAACACCTATAAATGCCCTGCACGCTACCGAGTCAGGCATTCAGCAAGGACAAGGCAGAAAGAGACGACGAAGAAAACACCCTTTCACCAGATTTCACACTTCTAAAGCTAGCAAGACAAAGAAAAGAAAAACCGTTCGAGACTTAGACGTTTTCGATTATTAAAGTATTGAGACGCAGAGAAAAAAATGATGCACCGAGAGTCTTGCGCCTGTTCCAAGTCGGAACTAGAACTGTTTGCCATGCCCCCCACCATGATGACGATGCAAGAATCCCAATGGGTGGAATTTCATCCCGTCTCCTCTTTGACGGATTCAGCTCCCATCGAGTTTGAAATCAAAGGACAGCCCGAAGATTACATCGATCTGAATAGCAGTTACTTGTACTTGAAAGTGAAAGTAACCGAAGTGGACGGTGACCCTCTCATTGATACGTCCAGAGTAGCTCCCGTCAACAATTTCATGCATTCCTTGTTCAGTGTAGTGGACCTGTATTTAAATAACAAACTGGTCAGCAGCAGCATGGATACTTACCCTTACCGAGCGTACCTGGAAAATCTCTTGACGTACGGAAAAGAAGCCAAAAACACTCATCTGGATGCTTGCGTAGTATGGAAGCCTGACGCATTAGGTGCAAAGTTCGACAGCACTACAATTGATGGGGATGCTCAAAATTTATCGGGATTTATAGAACGAAGAAAGAAAATTGCACTAAGTCGTAGTTTAGAACTGATGGATCGTTTACATTTGGACATGTGGTTGCAAAAGAATTATTTACTGAACGGAGTGGATGTCCGCTTGAGACTGAATCTCAGCAGTGCCGCTTTCCATCTGTTGTCTAATACTAACGATTACAAAACTGTCATCCAAGAAGCCAGACTCTACGTGCGACGTGTGGAAGTGTTACCTAAAGTAGGTAACGACATCAGTCAGACGTTGAGCAGAACGACCGCCAAGTATCCGATCCGACGAGTGGAAGTGAAAACCTTCACCATTCCTAGGGGACAGCGATCCATGATCGAAGATCATCTGTTCCAAGGACAGCTACCCAAACGTTTGATCATTGGTATCGTCGAGAATACAGCCTTCAACGGAGCTGTCGATAAAAATTCAACTTTCGACACTTTGGCGTGTCCAAGATCGAAGTCAGTCGCGATGGCAAGACCATGTGTACCCGACCTTTCGAGCCTAACTTTACCCAGAACAATTACTTGAGATCGTACTTGTCCCTGTACGAAGCCACCGGACAGTTAGGAACCAACACCAGTCACGGCATTACGTACGAGGATTATGCAGAAGGCTATGCTTTGTGGGGTTTTGATTTCACTCCAGACCAAGGCAGCGACGAGGGACATTTCCACCCTATAAAATCAGGCCAGATTCGAGTGGAAATTCAGTTTGCAAACCCACCCCCTGATGTAACGGTGAACGTCATCCTGTATGCGGAATTTGACAATACCATAGAAATCAACATTTTGAGAGAAGTCATTCTAGATTATAAGAAGCTATGGAAGACTGTTATCCCTCTTTACTTAGTGGAGAAACTTTGAAGATGGAATGTGAGGAAACTGTGGAAGAAGAATCCCAAGACAAAGACGAAGAAGTTATCATGATGAAGTCAAGATGGCCAGAACAAGAAGCCCATTTAGTTTCCTGTTTTGCTACATTCCTGACAGATGTAATGAAAGAATTGATCAAGGAAGAGTGCTATGGATGTCACAACGATCATCCCAGTCAAATTCAACACGACAAATGTCTGATGTTGAGCCAAGAAGAAAAATTGGACGAATATCTGGACAAAGCTTGGGGTGTCATCGAGATAGAATTCGTGTTGAATGAGTGGTATAAAGGCTTGGATAAACATTCTTCTCCTCCATTAACGTCTCTGGAGTGCCGTCGCATCGAATCTCTGTTGGACCAGAATAAGAAGTCGGAGCCAAACGCCTTTTACTTGTCAGACATTTTCAAGCAAAAAGTCAGGATCGAATTGATCACTTATCATTACCTGTGAAGAAAAAAAACCACACAAATCAATGGATACCTGGGAACTTTATTATCTTTTGAACCACAGTTCGTACACGGCTTCTTGGAATCCTGTCGTCTGTGCTAAAGATGAACTCCCTCATCGCAAACCTCAAGACCATCAAGCTTATGTGATCAACACGGACGACAGTCATCTCCCAGGAACCCACTGGGTAGCCGTCTACTTTCCTCAAGAAGGATGTGTGGAATATTTTGATTCGTATGGATTGCCTCCTTTGGAAGACGATATCATTGACTTTATGAGAAGAAATGCTCAGACCACCCGATTCAATAATGTGAAATTACAAGGCACAGATTCCTTGGTGTGTGGACAATATTGTGTGTATTTTCTGCATCATCGCAGCCTGGGCAATTCCTTAGAACATTTAGTGACTCATTTTGATCCTCGTTCTTCTTCTAGAAACGATGTGAAAGTAGATCGATGGTTTTGTGACCATTATGCTTATCTTTTGTCTCAAGCTAGGAAACGTAGTGTCCATCAATGGCCTAATGACTTCCAACAGTGGAAATCACAATTTCATTCACAACGTTCTCAGCCCTGTTTAAAGTAGAGTGTTAATTGAAAAAAATGTTTGATGTTATATTGTTGGATTATTGTTAAAAATGTTAGAGTTGTTTGTTAGTGTTAAGAGATTTTGAATAAAATATGTTGTGTTTTGAAAAAAATGCCTTTGTCTTTTGTTTGACTATAAGAATGTTGATTCATGCTCTTTGATTTCTTACTATCCCTCTCATGACACTCATTGAACGTTGCGGCTCGAAAACCGTGTGGGGGATGTTTTCCTTCACGTCCGCGCTTTGACTTTAAGAACCGGGGTCAGTTTCCAGTCTAACCATACATTATCGACTCATCCTCCTACGAAGATGTGCTCCAAACTAGCTAAGCTAAAGGAAGCCTACGTGAATTTGCATAGGGTCAGACACAGTCTGATACCGAAGCCAGAAGAGATAGAGAATGTGAGAATGTTAAAAGTCACTGAAGACCTGATAGAAGAGCTCTTCAGAGAAGAAGTGAACAGGGAGAAAGAAGAATGGACAGAGAAGTACAGACTTCAGAGACAGCAGCAACAGCAACAACAACAGCAGCAGCAGCAACAGCAGCAGCAACCTGAACCTGACAGAGGCTTTGTCGATTGTCGTATCGACGCCAAAGAGTTCTTCTTCTCTTTCCGAAGAAGCAGACCTATCGTCAGAAAGTCTATCCTCAGAGGACGTAACATTCTTAGAAACTAAAAGATTGCCATAGCAAACACACAAAAAACAGCCCTTTTCAGGGCTACCCAATACTCTAGAAAAGAAATAACAATCCATTTGCGAATGTGTGTAGGTAGAGTAGTGTGAATATAAACACTAACTCTTTTTTATAGTGTGAGTGTATGTGTTTGTGTATAGGATTGTGTGTTTGTAAGTGCTCACGTATGTTTGTGTGGATAGTAGATTAAGATCATGTTTTTTTGCTGTTTGACGTGTGGGGAGAGTAGATTTGGGGTTTGATTGCTTTGCGTATGTGGATAGTATATTGAAGTGATTAATGAAAATTTTTAAATTAGTAATGGGCAGTATAAAAAAGTGAGTGAGTGTTTCTTTTAGGTCCGCGCGTTGTTTGGTCATGATCTAGGTAAGATGAATTTTGTTTTAGGGGATGTTTTCCATCACGTCCGCGCTTTCAGTATAAATTGAAACTCGCTGGGCAGTCTAGCTACCCTGTTCATTCGTTAACAAGACAATGAATACCAGAATAAGGAAACTTCTTGAACTCCAGATACATCTGGAATATGTCAGGCGCCTGTTAAATGAACTGGCCGCGGAGGCCATAGTAGAAGAGGAAAGAATAAAGAAGGAAGAGGAGGAGAGAAGACAGAGGGAAGAGGAGGAAAAGAAAATAGGAGAGAGGATGGCTTACAAGATGCCAGAGACAGAGGATTGGGGTGCTGAAGCCAATCATCCTCCCTCTGCGCTTTCAAGAAAAAAAGGAAAAGGAGACTGGGGAAGAAGATGTGTGTGTGGTGCCAGGCCTGGAAGGTGCTATCATTAACCAGGTGTCACTGGAGTTCAAAAACAAACAGCCCTTTTCAGGGCTACCCAATGCTCTAGAAAAGAAATAACAATCGATTTGCCAATGTGTGTATGTAGAGTAGTGTGAATATAAACACTGACTCTTTTTTTCCTAGTGTGAGGGTATGTGTTTGTGTTTGTGTTTGTGTGTTTGTAAGCGCTCATGTACGTTTGTGTGAATAGTAGATTATGGGTTTGTTTATTGTTTCTTAGCGTATGTGGAGAGTATAGTTTGGGTTTTGTAACCGATCACGTACGATTGTGTGGATAGTAGATTATGGATCTCGTTTTAATGATTTGCGTGTGTAAATAGTAGATTTGGGGTTCGTTTATTGCTGGTTCACGTATGTGGATAGTAGATCATATGAAATGAGAAAAGTAGGGGATGTTTTCCTTCACGTCCGCGCGTTGTTTGGTCATGATCTAGGTAAGATCAATTTTGTTTTAGGGGGATGTTTTCCATCACGTCCGCGCTTTAACTATAAAACTAACAGTGTTTGCCATTGGAGCCCATTCCACGGAATAAGCAAACAAGAAGATGCCAGCAGCTTCAGCTTTGTATAACAACCTTATGGGAAGTTGGTATTGGATGGTGGATGGATTGAATGTAGCAGAAAGGCGTGAACAGGAATGGAGGCATGCAGTGACAAAAGACTTCGTCTCAAGACAAGTAACCAGCGTCCACTTAGCAATCGATATTGTGAAAGAAATGATAGAGGATGAGAAGAGAATCAGAGGTTTAATTAACCCACCGTATGTGAAAGTGGGCAAGTTGAAAGAAGCCATAGTTTATGTGACGAGTGTAAGGTGTTTTTTAGAAGACATTGTAGAATGGACAGATTGGTCTTTTGTGAAGTGGGGCTTAGACAAGCTTAAGAAAGCGGAAGAAGTAATGAGGAATGTGCGGACCGAAGAGGTCAAGAAGATCAAAGAAAAGTGGTCAAAGGAAAGAAAAGAAGAAGAAAATAGAAAGAAAAAGGAAGAACTAGAGAAACTAAACGCTAACTGGATGAAAATCCAACAGAAGTTCCGAGCCATGGGTCCCCCGGACTGGATACCGGAAACAGAAAAGAAGAAGAAAGGAATGATGGAAAAAATAAGAGGATGGTGGAAGAAGTTAAGGAGTTAGAAGAAGAAGAAGAAGAAGAAACCCAAAGGCCCTTTTCAGGGCCACTCATAGGTCTCGAAAAGAGATTGACTTTCCATTGCCTACCCTTTTTTTTAATTTTTTTAAAAAAAATCCCATGTTAAATTCCCCTTGTACCTAAAGTAGTTTTTTTTTCTCCCATGTTAAATTCCCCTTGTCCCTAAACAAGCCCAAACTCTATTCCCATGTTCAATTCCCCTTGTCCCTAGACAAGCTCAAACTCTATTCCCCATGTTCAATTCCCCTTGTCCCTAGACAAGCCCAAACTCTATTCCCCATGTTAATTCCCCTTGTCCCTAGAGTGGCCCAGCAATTTTCCCCATGTTAAATTTACATAGTCCCCAGAGTGGCCCAGGGTGGGTCTGTAATGCTAATTCCCATTGTCCCTAGGGTGGCCCCTTTCACTACTTATCAAAGATACGTTGAGAAAAAACACTGCAAAATACTCAGTAAAATACAAAAATTACAATGAGAAAAAGCACTGAAAAATACTCAGTAGAATTATGCGCAATCTACTTCTTCCACTGGGCTTATGAAATAATTATAACACTAATATTAGCATGCAGTTCTTGTTATCTTTAATTTTCTTATTTATGTATGTTATTTTACTCTTTTTTTTTGTGTTATTTTTAAAAAATTATTTTGTATAACATCAACATAACATATTTTTGGGTGACTACGGTTATTATTTTGCTTCAGCCGAGTGTGGTGGAAAGAATTCCCGTTCTTATGGATAGTACTAGTAAGCCGATATTGAGTGTATCTTCCTACTGCATAATATCAACAAAGAAATAACAGCAATAATGAAGTAAAAATGGTTGCGAATAGAATGTCGTAAGAATTTGGCATTAACCAAGAGTAAGGAAAGTAACAATTTTAGTGTTGTGTTATGTCCTACTTTATAACCATAACGTCTATTCACTTGCAATCAAACATTGAACTGCGCATGTATGAAATAGAAATCGCATCTAACATAAGAGCAAAAGTGAAAATATCATTATAATCTTAACACTGGTTTGGTGTGGTCCAGTACAACTTTGAAATGGGCGTATATTACCGAATTTACATGTGACGTAGCAAAGAGAATGTATCGCCAGTAGTATATTGGGGCGATTCAGCGACAAGGGGGACTTTAATGTTAAAATAGGGTCCTGGCACTTTGGCGACAATGGGAATTTAACATCGGGAGCACATGATATGCATTATGACGACAAGGGGAATTTAACATGGGGAATACAGGACCGGCACTATAGCGACAAGGGGAATTTAACATGAAGAAATTTAACATGGATGGGTCTGTATAAGGACAATGTGAATTGAACATGGGGGATTTATGTAATATAGACAAGAATTACATTATAAATATACCCCATTTTTAAAAAAAATTGTTGAAGGGGTTAGAAATGAAAGTCAATTTCTTTTCGAGATATAGGAGGGGCCCTGAACAGTGCCTTTGGTTTCTTCTTCTGCTTCTTCTTCTACTTTCTCCATTTTTTCCACCAGTCCTGACTTTTCCTAATACTCCTTTCTTCTTCTCCTTCTTTTCAGACACTGGCATCCAGTCAGGATGACCCATCGCTCTGAATTTCTGTTGGATCTTGATCCAGTTCTTGCTGAGTTTGTCAAAACTTTCTTTTGCCTTTCTATTCTCTTCGTCTGTGCTTTCCTTTGACCACTTTTCTTTTATGTTCTTTACCTGTTGGGTTAGCACTCGTCTCACCAGTTCCTCGGCTTTTATAAGTTGGTCTAAACCCCACTTCACATTTGACCACTCACTCCACACCAAGATGTCTTGTAGGAAACATCTCACTATCGTTACTTTATCCAGAGCTTCCTTTAAGCTAACTACTCTCACATAGGGAAGGTCAATGAATCCTCTTATATATTTTTAATTCTTCTTCTAAAATGCACTCACGCAGATCCATAGCTAATTTCACACTTGTCACTTGTCTGGTCACAAAATCTTTGTAACTCGATATTTCCATTCCTTCTCTAGTCTCTCCACCACATATATTCCATCTACTATCCAGAAATAGATATGTCTCAAATTGTTAAACAATTGTCACAGCCACCATCTTCGTTCTCGTTATTCCGTAGAATGACGCGAACGACGAACGCTATGAGCTCTTATATGTAAAGCACGGACGTGAAGGAAAACATCCACTAATTTTCTCTACTCATATTATCTACTATCCACACAGTAATGACTAGACAAATAACATAACCATAATATACTATTCACACACGCGAAGCAGTAAAATCAAAACCATAATCTACTAGCCACACACGCAAAGCAGCAAAAAACAAACCCAAATATACTATCCTCACATGCTAAGCAGCAAAAAACAAACCCAAATATACTATCCTCACATGCTAAGCAGCAAATAAACAAAAACATATATACTATCCACACACGGGAAGCAGCAAAATCGAACCCAAAATATACTATCCAAATACCCCGAAGCAACAAAATCAAACCCAAATCTACTATCCACACACGGGAAGCAGCAAAACAAACTCATACTTTACTATCCACAAACCCAATTATATACTATCCACACATGGGAAGCAGGAAAAAAACATAACCAAAATATACTATCCACACACGGCAAGCAGCTAAAAACAAACCCAAATATACTATCCACACACGGGAAGTAGCTAAAATCAAACCCAAATAAACTATCCACACACGGGAAGCAGCTAAAAAACATAACCCAAATCTACTATCCACACACACGAAGGAGCAAAATCAAACCTTTTGCCTTTCTATTCTCTTCGTCTTTCCTTTCCTTTGACCACTTTTCTTTCATGTTCTTTACCTCTTGGGTTAGCACTCGTCTCACCAGTTCCTCGGCTTTTATAAGTTGGTCTAAACCCCACTTCACATATGATCATTCACTCCACACCAAGATATCTTGTAGGAAACATCTCACTATTGTTACATTATCCAGAGCTTCCTTTAAGCTACCTACTCTCACATAGGGAAGGTCAATGAATCCTCTTTTTTCAACTTCTTCTAACATACCCTCAAGCAGATCCATAGCTAATTTCACACTTGTCACTTGTCTGGTCACAAAATCCTTTGTAACTGGATATTTCCATTCCTTCTCTAGTCTCTCCGCCACTTTTATTCCATCTACTATCCAGAAATAGCTATGTCTCAAGTTGTTAAACAATTATGTCACAGACACCATCTTCGTTCTCGTTATTCCGTAGAATGGCGCGAACGACGGCCGCTATGATTTCTTATATGTAAAGCACGGACGTGAAGGAGAACATCCACTACTTTTCTCTTCTCATATTATCTACTATCCACACAGTAATGACTAGACAAATAACATAACCATAATATACTATTCACACACGCGAAACAGTAAAATCAAAACCATAATCTACTATACACACACTCAAAGTAGCGAAAAACAAACCCAAATATACTATCCTTACACGCTACGCAGAAAATAAACAAAAACAAATATACTATCCACACACAAGAAGCAGCAAAATCAAACCCAAAATATATTATCCAAATACCCCGAAGCAGCAAGCAAAATCAAACCCAAATCTACTATCCACACAGGGGAAGCAGCAAAACACTCTTACTTTACTATCCACAAACCCAGTTATATACTATCCACACATTGGAAGCAGCAAAAACAAACCCAAATATACTATCCACACACGCGAAGGAGAAAAATCAAACCCAAATCTACTATCCACACACGGGAAGCAGCAAAGTCAAACCCAAATCTACTATCCACACACGAGAAGCGGCAAAAAAACCCCTCTTACTTTACTATCTACAAACCCCATTATATACTATCCACACACGCAGAGGAGCCTAAACTACACACTCATACAATATTCACACACGCGAAGAAGCCAAAATATAACCACCAATATACTATCCACACACGCGAAGAAGCGAAACAAACTCTTATTTTACTATCCATAAACCCCATTATATACTATCCACACATGCGAAGGAGCCAAAACTAAACACTCATCTACTATCCACACACGCGGGGAAGCCAAATAAAACCCCAAATATACTATCCACACACGCGAAGAAGCCAAATCAAACCCAAAATCTACCATCCACACAGAAGGGAAGGTTAAATAACCACACACTCTACTATCCACACAAACGTACGTGAGCGCTTACAAAACCCAATTATCTACTATCCACACACGCGAAGAAGCCAAATTATAACCATAATCTACTATCCATACACGGGAAGAAACCAAATTAAACCCAAATTATACTATCCACACACGTGAGAAGCAAACAACCAAACACCATTTACTATCCGTTTAATATTTGATGTGGCAAGAAGAAATGGTACAATACGCAACAAAGGGATTGTAAGTTTACACTCCAAACTGTCTGCACTGCAATAGTAACAACGCTCTTGCGTTGACATTATTTTGCCACACTAACTTGGGAAAAAACAATGCATCACTCATCAGAAACGATTTCATTGGCTATATTTATTTTCTGACTGCGTTCGCTTCGAATTGACTTCAGTACCTTTTCGCACAGGGACAAGATCGGACGTGTTATTTTATATTCTGCGGCTGGCCGCTACACTACTTGCCCTGAATTTACAACCAAACAATGTGTTACACATTGTAAGTGACTTCATTGGCTAACCGATATTTTACACTTCTGTCTGTATTTATGTGAGTGTGCTTGTCAAAATGTTTGAGTAAGATTAAAAATGTTTGTCAGTTTCAAAATGCAAACCAGTACTGTGGCCGTTTAATATTTGATAAGGGAAGAAGAAATGGTACAATATGCAACAAAGGGATTGTAAGTTTACACTCCAATCTGTCTGCACTGCAATGGTAACAACGTTCTTGCGCTGGCATTATTTTGCCACAGTACCTTAGAAAAAAAAAAAAAATGCATCACTCAATGAGATCGAGAGATTGAAAAAACAACGGTGGTAAATCCAGTAGGATTACAGAACCAACACGACCAGTGAAGAAATAAATTTGTTTGATACCTCATGAAGATTATTTTTTACAATCTAGTAGACAGTAGAACGGACAGTACTTTAGTCTGGAGTGTTTTGAGAGATGGACAGATAGACTTAACGTTACAGTGGAGAGAGAAATAAAGAATGGTAAAGAAGAAAAAACGTAGGCCACCATTTTTGGTTTCGTTATTCTTGCGGTATTATAGGACAAAAGTTATTGAGACAACCATACATTCTATGTGAAATATGTTCCTTGTTTTCTTTCTTTTTCTTGGGGGGGGGGGGGGTCACCAGACAGATGCGGCCCCCCATTTCCAAAAAATAAAAGTGTTTTATGTTTCTGTTTCCCCCTCAGATGTGTTGTATGTTTTATTTAAAACAAAATTTTATATCAACAATGTAGTTTTTAGAATTTTTGATGGGGTATTTATGTTTCCTTAGTATTATCTAAAGGGTTATTCGTCTGAGCCTGTTTTCCCTTACCTTGCTTGAAGTTCCTTCCCTTGAAATTTTGTGACCTTTGCTATAGGTCGCCTAGGTCTCAGTGTTTGCTATATGTAGTGGTGCTATATTGTGTGTATGCTATATTTTCTGTATGTTTGAGAGAGCAAGTATAAATCAACTATTTTTCCCAGTTGTATTTCTTCCTAATTTCGATTTAAGATCCGTTATGATTTATTATATTTTATCTTTTAATTTGTTTTATGGTTTTCGAATTTTGACGATGGAACTGTGTACTATTTAGATTTTGTTATAAAAAAAATTCATATTGTATTATTCGAGTGATAATATGTGTCGTTCCTCGTAATAGTTTTTAAATATGTTGATAGGTAGGTTACGCTCGATCCAAGGTCCACACTTCTTTTATTCTCTATGTGTTTCTCCTGGGTCGAGTTAGGCCTCCTTTATTTAGTTTATCTGATTATTCTTTATTGAAAGATCCAAAATTGTTTAATGAGACCACATTTTTATATAGTGTCTGTTTATCTTCTACTTTGGGTGTTTTCAAAGACTCTTTCATGGGCCTGTCCACTTCGCGTAGCGCCATGTGACTTACCCCCATGATGTCATCGCCTTTTACTTCCCCCATATAGTTTCCCTGTATCGCTTATTATGTCTTTAGAATTTTATTTCAGACAGAAAAATAAATTGTGTTTTTCAAAATAAAAATATTTGAAATATAATTTGAAATTTTCTTTGAAATATGGGTGTTGTGGGGTGAGAGGATGGGATATGGGTATGGCATCGGCTCGCAATTGCGCTACTCGACCCTTTGATCTGTAATACCGATTCCTCCCTCCCCCTCTCTCCCCCCAATTCCAATTCCAACATTAAATTGCGTTATATCAGCCTGACGGTAGGTATCTGTTCGTCGTAAGACGTATTGAGTTTTTATTGTGGTTAATATTCTTATTGGTACCACATATCTTATTTAAAAATCTTTATCACCTGTCCACAGGATATCATCGTAGTTACTATATAGTCTATAATTTTTAGAACGATTTTGTTTTCGTAGTCTACATCTATGAATCAAAAATGTTATTTTTGTTATACTTATATTTTTTGCATATTTCCATTATTAACTTTGACCTATTATGTTTAGTTTTATCACATTGGGCAATCGTATGTAGTTTGGTGAAGTTCGCTGTTTTACATAAAGGGCATTTCGGCACTATCCTGATCATACGACGTTTGATTGCTTCTTCGCCTGTTAGCCAGGCGTTGTGTAGGTATTTAAAAATTATACTTTGTGTTTTGACAGATCTTGTTTTTTCCGAATTTTTCCAAGTTTTTGTCCAATTTATCCCCCAGTTGTCTTGCTCTACTCTACATCCAAGCCTGACTTTTACTTATTTCTATTTTCCATAAATTTGTTTTGTCCCTATATTTTAAAATTAGTTCTCTTATTTGTTTAAATTTGCGTGGTACTTCGATTTTTTAAAATTAATTTGTTACTTTTGTATATCTCTGGTCGGTTTCTCAAGGTGAAACCGAATCAGTAGATGTACAGTGCTTCCCACGCTGTAGCCGGGTCTGATTGTAATTTTTTTAATCTATTGATTATGTTAGTGAATTTTAGTAGTAGGGGGCTCGGCAACCCCAAGACCCCTCTACTCTCTACTTTTGGCCCTATATAATGTCTCTTTTTTTTACATAATGCATTTTATGATTCCATATATAATCTATTATTTCACTGTCTATTTTGTTTAAAAGTGTATTATCCATATCTATATATTTAAATATATAGTTAATATTTGAGTATAAATAAGTCTTGGCCACTTAAGCCCGCTCCATGATACATAATGGCGCCATGGCCCAGATTTTCACATTTTCTCTTATTTTGTTGATAAGATGTTTATAGTTTTCTACAGCTTGTTTTTTACCAAAGTAAACCCCTAGAGCCTTTACCGTGTCTCTCAGTATGTGGGGGGTTAATCCAGGGTGGTTGCCCCTCCAGTTACCTATTTTTAAGATTTCGGTCTTGTCGTGGTTTATTTTGGAACCTGACGCTTTACCAAATTTTTCAAATTCTTCTACTAGATGCTTATAGCATTTCCCCTCTCTTATAAAGGTGGTGCAATCATTTGCATGTTGAAGCATTTTTAATTCTTTTTTTAGGTTTGGTATTTGTATGCCTTGTATTTCTGGGTTGTTTCTTATCTTGTGACTTAGAATTTATATTGCCATACGTATAATAGCATTGATAGTTGACATCCTTGTCTCACTGATCTTTGTATTTCAAATTCTTTCGTGCATTTATCATTTACCTGTACACATGAAGTTATCCCAGTGTATAGGATTTCGGTCCATTTCCGGAAGTTGGGTCCGAAACCAAATATTTTAAAAACATTCTGTATATAGTTTTGTTCTAGTTGGTCGAAAGCTTTCTCCTGGTCGAAGAGTACCATAGCACCCTTCGTACCAGTTTCATTTATGTAGTCAATTATAGTTTTAATGTTTAAAATATTGTTTTGTATATCCCTCCCTTTTCCCCCACAAGTTTGATTTACATTAATTATTTTGTTTATCCCAACCTTTACTCTATTTGTTAAAATCCTACTTAAAATCTTATAGCCCGTGTTTAAAAGTGATATGGGCCATCAGTTTTTAATCTCGTCTCTATCCCCTTTCCCTTTGTATATAATTGTGATAACCCCCTCCGTCATACATTTAGTCATTTTATTTTTTACTTAAAAATATATTATTATACAAAGCGTTTAAGATCGGCCTTAGTTCACCGTGGAACTTTTGGTAGAATTCCACTGTGAGTCCATCTTTCCCTGGCGATTTCTTTTTAGTGAGTGTAGCTATACTCTTTGTGATTTCTATCATCTGAGTTGACGCCATCACATTGGTTTCTATGTGCTGTTGATGTCATCTCACAGTCGACATTTTTAGGTAGCTGTCCATTGTGCTGAATTCTATGTTCTGTGTGGTGTATAATTCTTTATAATATTGGGAAATACTATTTAGGATATCTTCTTTTACAGTATAGGTTACATTGTTTATTTTGATTTTGTTTAAAATTTTATCACCCCCTTTTCTAAATTCTTCTCGTTTAGATAAGTTTTTTGCCTTGTCGTAGATCTCTGTCAATATTCCCGCCCTTATTATTCTCCCCTGATTTTCGTCTTCTTCAATGATTTTAATTTTGTCTGTCATTTGTTTTTTTATCTTCGTTTGTTGTTTTGCTTTGTTCTAATTTGAGTTCGTGTTTGTCTTTTTTCTGTTTTTCCGCCCTTCTATTTGAGTACTGAATAGATATTCTTTTATTATGTTTTTTAAAACATCCCAGTCATTTATTATATTAATATTTTCTTCATTTTTTGAAGGTTTCAATTTTTTTGTTATTATTTCTACATATTCTTTGGCATTTAAAATCTTATTATTTAGTTTCCACATTTTTAGGTCCATAGTGACCATGAAATGGTCTGATAGTGTTTGGTTGGTTATTGCAGTATTAATATATATTAATGGATCATAAAAATTCCCGTAAAATTTATCAATCCTGCTAGACTGGTTTTGTTTATAGTTAAAGGTAACTTCTCTTCTTAACATGTTCAGTTTTCTATAAATGTCATGTAAATTGTGTTTATTTAATAAATTTTTCATTTCAGTTCGGTATATTTTGTCACTTGTTGTTAGGTCAGTCGTTCTGTCAATTTCGTCCCCTACCCAATTGAAATCTCCCCCATGATCAGATTTTCCATCGAATATTGTTGTAGGTAGTTAGATAAGTTTTCTATAAAATTTAGTTTCTTATTTCTATTAGCTGGCATATACACATTTATTATATGCCAATTTGACATTTTAACATGTAGCAACCGTCCCTTAAAAAAATTCCCCCCTCCTCAAACCTTTCCCAGCTTACTCCCTGTTTATTTTGTATTATTGTTGCTACCCCTCCTCCAATATCATTATTTGTAAAATTGTTGCATATCACTATTGCGTTAAGTTTGTCTTCTAATAAAAATTTGAATTCTGGCGTAATTCCATAGTGTGTTTCTTGTATCATTATTACATCAAAGTTTGTTTCTTTGGTTATTTTGTCTGCTTTCGCTTTGTCTATCCCATTGCTGTTCATAGTAGCGATCCGGATGTTTGTTTCTTCCATTTTTGCTTCACTCCCAGTTGCCGCATCACTTTTATATAGAATTTAATTGTATGTATTTCAGTTAAAGTTGTTACATTAAAAAAAGTTATATTTTATTTATATTATGTATACATTCCTGTGGGACTCTGGATTGGTCCCAGAGCCTCATTTGATTGGTTGCTATTTTCTGTAAGCTGAGAGTCGTTTATGGTTTCCATGTCTAATTCGTATTCGCTTTCGTTTTCTGTGTCAGTTCGATTTTCGTTTTTTGTTTGTTCTGTCGTGGTTTCAAGGTCCTTGTCTTTGTCTATGGCTTTCCTTTTTTTCATGATTTTAGCCCTTACGGGCGGGATTACTGTTCCTTGGGTTTTGTTTAGTATTTGGCACACATAGCTCAACTCCCTTTCAGGTGTAGCGGCCAGCCGCAGAATATAAAATAACACGTCCGATCTTGTCCCTGTGCGAAAAGGTACTGAAGTCAATTCGAAGCGAACGCGGTCAGAAAATAAATATAACCAATGAAATCTTTAATGATGAGTGATGCATTGTTTTTTTCCAAGGTAGTGTGGCAAAATAGTGCCAACGCAAGAGCGTTGTTACTATTGCAGTGCAGACAGTTTGGAGTGTAAACTTACAATCCCTTTGTTGCGTATTGTACCATTTCTTCTTGCCACATCAAATATTAAACAGATAGTAAATGTGTGCTTAGTTTGCTTGTCCACGTGTGTGGATAGTAGAATTTGGGTTTAATTTGGCTTCTTCGCGTGTGTGGATAGTAGATTATTGGGTTTTGTAAGCGCTCACGTACGTTTGTGTGGATAGTAGAGTGTGTGGTTATTTAACCTTCCCTTCTGTGTGGATGGTAGATTTTGGGTTTGATTTGGCTTCTTCGCGTGTGTGGATAGTATATTTGGGGTTTGATTTGGCTTTTCCGCGTGTGTGGATAGTAGATGAGTGTTTAGTTTTGGCTCCTTCGCATGTGTGGATAGTATATAATGGGGTTTATGGATAGTAAAATAAGAGTTTGTTTTGCTTCTTCGCGTGTGTGGATAGTATATTTGTGGTTATAGTTTGGCTTCTTCGCGTGTGTGAATAGTGTATGAGTGTTTAGTTTAGGCTCCTTTGTGTGTGTGTGGATAGTATATAATGGGGTTTGTAGATAGTAAAGTAAGAGGGTTTTTTTTGCTGCTTCTCGTGTGTGGATAGTAGATTTGGTATGATTTTGCTGCTTCCCGTGTGTGGATGGTAGATTTGGGTTTGATTTTGCTCCTTCGCGTGTGTGGATAGTAGATTTGGGTTTTGTGTGGATAGTATATTTGGGTTTGTTTTTGCTGCTTCCCATGTGTGGATAGCATATAATTGGGTTTGTGGATAGTAAAGTAAGAGTTTGTTTCGCTGCTTCCCGTGTGTGGTCAAAGGAAAGGACAGACGAAGAGAATAGATAGGCAAAATAAAGCTTTGACAAACTCAACAAGAACTGGATCAAGATCCAACAGAAATTCAGAGTCTGAAAAGAAGGAGGAGAAGAAAGGAGTATTAGGAAAAGTCAGGAACTGGTGGAAAAAATGGAGAAAGTAGAAGAAGAAGCAGAAGAAGAAACCAAAGGCACTTTTCAGGGCCCCTCCTATATCTCGAAAAGAAATTGACTTTCATTTCTAACCCCTTCAACAAATTTTTTCATATAAATGGGGTATATTTATAATGTAATTTTTGTCTATATTACATAAATCACCCATGTTCAATTCCCATTGTCCCTATACAGACCCATCCATATTAAATTTCCTCATGTTAAATTACCCTTGTCGCTATAGTGCCGGTCCTGTATTCCCCATGTTAAATTCCCCTTGTCGCTTTAGTGCCGGTCCTGCATTCCCCATGTTAAATTCCCCTTGTCGCTATAATGCATATCCCGTGCTCCCCATGTTAAATTCCCATTGTCGCCAAAGTACCGGGACCCTATTTTAACATTAAAGTCCCCTTGTTGCTGAATCGCCCCCATATACTACTATCGCCGTTATCGTTCCAAACAAATTAGACGCAGAAGTTGGCCGTATGTAGGCCAATAGCTGCTCATGTCTTATGAGAGCAGTGCAACGCAGAAAATTCTGTTTCGAGGAATCGCTCCGACACTTCGACTAATTTAGCATTTTAGCATACATATATAATGAACAACACGACAACATGAATCGATGTTGCCAAACCAGGGAAGGTAGCGCCTCTTCTGACTGGTTTGAAGGCATTAGAGCCGTTTCTATGGCGATATCGCCGTGACACAATACCATAAGGTATACATTCATACGATTCATATGAAAACATAAGAGAGAACCCTCAATAACATTATCGAACCCCATTGGGCTGATAAAATAAACTACATCTGCGTCAATATGTTTGAGACGGATAGGCGGAAATTACAATTCTCCCTAAGATAGGCGAATACGGTATTGTTAAATGTGTGTAGGTAGCGAAACATGTATACGTTGGTTTCAGATTTCGGTACGAACAGGTTTGATGTAAAAGCTTAGTCTGGAATTCAAGTTAGAGTTGGTAGGTTTTGTTGTTGTTGAGTTTAATTATAGTGGCGTGCGCACGATTGTGCATCTGCCACTTTTTTTTCTAACTGCACCGCAGCCTGCTAGTTGTTCCTTGGGAAGGAATGGTGCCACCTCCCCCAGGCTTTTATGGATTCAAGGAACCCTGATAGTTTGGCCTCAATCTGTGGGTCCATAAAGGTCCCTTACAGTTGAATGGTTGGCTGTCATTAGTGGGAAGGAGAGCTCGGGAACGGTCCTGCTTACTTTACATCGCTGGTTTCTTGTTGCATTTGCCTAGTGTTTCTTGCGGGTTTTTTTTTTTCGATTTTTTTTTCTTCTTCAAAATGTTCTAAAAGGGCGGGGGGATATTCTATGCTGTTTATAAGGTTCTTAGTAGAAATCATGTATGAAGAGATTTTCAAGGTTATTATGGTATTACTAGTCGAGGTGTTTAGGGTGTGTTTCCTACGTTATGTTATTTATAAGTTTTTAGATATTACCTCTTTAAGTTTTTTATTAATTAATGTTTTTAGAGATTGAATGTTATTTATACTTTATTTAGCAAGAGACCGGTGTCCTAGCCGATTACACGGTTCATTAAGACATCTAGGACCAGAGTCTTAGCTGATTACTCGGTTCGTTAAGGACATCTAGGACATCCGATTTTGCGGTTTCCTTAGTTTTTACAGGTGCTTCGTAAGTGAATTATTTGTTAATACTTTTATAAAATTGAATGATATGTTATGGGTTTTTATGTGGTGGCTTCTAAATTTATTTAGCTAGTTACTGGGCTTTTGGTTTTGTGGGGATAGTAATTATATTTTGTTCCTAAGTCCTGCTGAGTCTATGAATTGATTTATATCGTTATATGCTGATTGTTTTTTTTTTATTAGAGTCCATAAGTAACTATGGGTATGTGTGTGGTGATCCAATCTCTTTTTGGTTTTTGATAAATATTTTCCGAGCGGGTTGATATTTTGGGCATATATTGAATACGTGGTGCAGATCTTCGGTGGTGTGGCAGTTAAAGCAGTTAATGGTTGCTGGTTTGGGTCCTATAAACCTTCCAAAACTGCTTGCTAGTTAAGTTTTTCCATTTATTATCCTGTTTACGGTTTTCTGTTCTAAATAGGTACCCTTAGGTAGCTGTATGTTCCTATCTACGTTTTTTGGGGTTTCATGGTGCTTTTTACCTTTTGTGGAGGAGTTCCAAAAATCTTGGTCTATATATGTTTGCTTCTGTAGAGCTATAGTTAAGCTTGATAGAGTTCTGATCTTCTAGTTTGGTTTTTGCAACTTTGTCTGCTGTTCCGTTGCCAGAGATTCCAGTGTACAACGGTATCCACATGAGCTCGACTAATTTATGTGCTGTGGTGATATCGTCAATTAACTGGCATGCTTTGTCGAGGAATTATTCCCTAGAGTGTGTATTGCGATTTTGGATCGATTTGATAACGCTTAGGGAATCGCTTATAATGACTGCTTTAGGTATTTGGTTGTCTTTGATCCATTGTAGTGATTCAAGTATAGCCCAGAATTCAGTGGTGTAAATGGAGCAATAGTCAGGTAATCTGAATCCCGTTTGTATATTGAATTCAGGGATGACTATTGCTGCTGCTGTTCTTGGTGGGTTGTTTGTTTTTTATCCATCGGTATATATTTTAACATAGTCCGGGTATTTTTGGTTGATTTCGTTTACCAGTACAGGTTTTAGTAAGTTTTCTTGTCCTTCTTTATTGCCTAATTTGGTAGCTTCAGTGTTAATCCTTGGTGGTTTTTGTAACCATGGTGATTTGTTCTAGTCTGTATTGTTTGTTACCTGTTTTTTTAGTAGAGATATCTTTTCTCTTAGTTCAAGGATTACTTTGCCACTTGGTGTGATGGGTATGATTTTGGGCTTGAAGACAACTTTACACTTATTTATAGCTATTTGGGTGGGATGGTTGTCTGGGTGGATATCTAATCCAATGGAGTATCGGAGGAGCAGTTCTTGCCTACGTAATTTTAAGGGTAGTTCTCCTGTTAGTGTTTGTAGTTCTTCTAATGATGTTGAGGGGAGTGTTCCTGTGCATAATAGTAAGGCTTTTCTCTGGATAGTGTCAAGTTTTTGTAGTACAGGTTGCTTAGCCGAGTTGTATGCTTGGCAACCGTAATCCAGTTTTGATCTAATTAGGGTTTTATATATCGTGAGGAGGGTTTCCTGGTTGGATCCCCAGTCAGTCCATTTGATGTTCCGGAGTAAATTGAAATCTTTGTTACAACTCTGGGTGAGTTTTTCATTGTGCTGTTTTCATGTAAGGTGGTTGTCAAAGAACATTCCTAGGAATTTTACTACTGTTACGTATTTGATCAATTGATTTTTTATATAGAGGTTTGGATAGACTAGGTTGTTATTTCGTTTGGGGGTGAATATGATTGCCACAGTTTTTTCATGAGATATTTTTAAACCCCATTTGTCCGCCCATCTCCCTATGTTGTCTAGGCTCTGCTGGATTTCTTTAACTGCTGTGTTATTGGCAGGATTTCCATTCCTCCATATGCCACTATCATCTGCAAATTGTGACAAGTTTATTTTTGCTGAGGCTGCATTGAGGTCAAGGTCGTTTACCATTAGGCTAAATAGTAAGGGACTTATTACACTGCCTTGCGGTGTTCCATTTTCAAGTGAAAATTCTTCCGAATGTTGCCTATTCTTGTGGTAATTTTCCGGCCTGTGAGGAAATCGCCAATCCAGTTGAACAAGCGTCCAGTTATTCCAAGTTGGTTTAATTTGGCCATTAGTCCATTGGTCCATACTAGGTCGAACGCTTTTTCTAGGTCTAAAATCCGCTATGAGATTGCTATCGGTTTTCCTATGTGCGTTAAAAGCGAGTTTGATGTCTGTTTCCAATTTGAGAAGTTGGTCAGTGGTGGACCGTTTGTTCCGAAAGCTACATTGATTTATTCGAGAGTAGGTTATTGGTTTCTAGATGGTGTTTTAACCTATTTGCGATTATTGTCTCCATTATTTTGCAAATATTGTTTGTAAGGGAGATGGGTCGGTACGAATTTATGTTGTTGGGATCTTTACATAGCTTGGGGATTGGTATTACTAGGGCCTGTTTCCATTTGGTGGATAGTTGGCCTTTATCCCATATCCTATTAAAGAGTTTGATTATGGCTATTGTTATATTGATAGGTAGTTTTTTTGTAGATAATGTAACCTAACTGATCCTTACCAGGGGATGTTTCGTTTTTGGATCGAAGGGCTATCTTCCATTCATGTACTGTGATGTCGCTATTTAGGTGAGATTCTTTTGTTCCTTGGTCTTGAAACATTTCTGGTTGGGTTCCCTCCATTAGTTTTTTGTTTTTCTTGAAAGTTTCTGGTGTGAAAGTTGGTAGGTTCGTTCACTCTCTGTAGTGGAAACAGCTATCGCGATGAATGTTACTGAAGTAGGTATATAAAAAGTTATTGTTACTCAATAAGAAATTAAATACAGGATAAATTAGATGAGTTATTTGGAAACGTTTTGAAACTAACGCACTAACCATGTAATTTTTGTAATTCAAGTTACAAAATATGGTATAGCAAAAACATACCTGTGTGAGAATCACCAGAGTCTAGAAATATTCTCCTTATGAAACGAATTTTATATTAAATGGATAGCAAACAATACACGTATTGTGTTTAATATAGAAAGAGTTCAAATTGTAAAAGTTAAGATCACTATCACTGGAAAGGAAACCGTCGTTGCCTCTGTCGTTGACTTGGGGGGGGGGATGATGGAGATGTCGCTGTTGGACCCATGGAAATCTCTGTTGTGGCATGGATAGATGTATTTCAGCCTGGGTTGTAGGTAGCTCGAATTCAGGGCTGGACTAAGTATAGTATGCATTCATCATGTCGGAATTTCATGTGTTACTACAAGAAGAATTCTCACCGGCGATGTATACTTTGTAAGCTGGAAATCGTATCAGTTGTAATGTGTTCGTTACCTTTGTGATCTTTCTGGTGCTGATGTTTCAGAAAAGACCCTTCTTGTGTGCGAAAAGTACGAAAATCACAAAAGAGTTGTCCAGTCGTTCCGGAGTTGATGTAGCGTAGCAGGGCGGCGTGACGTCTGATGGTCGCAAAGGTTTTGGTACGAGTCTCTCTCGTGAATCTTCATTATGCGGAGTGACACCGTATCCATGTTTTCCACTTCGTTTTATTCTCCACCAACGTTTACGAGAATGAGGCTCATTTAAGAAAACATTTTTATCCACCAGCTTTTATGAGACGGATTTTCTCGTAAACTCTTGGTCAAGCTGTTCCATGATATTCGTCAACCTCTTGTTATGAATAATGATGATTATTTAAGAAATGTCCTTGCCCATGGCGAGAGAGAGAGAGAGAGAGAGAGAGAGAGAGAGAGAGAAGAAAAGAGTTATGGGCTCTCTTGAAAGAGGGTGCCACTCATAACGGTGTAAATACAGCTACATCTTGGGGAATCTTTGGCTTGCGAGAGTACTCGGGATCGAGCTGCAAAGACAGAAGCTGTTTGAGTTTCTGGCGAGCAAACTGGCGTGTGCCCGTCGGTATAGGCTTTATATATTAGTTTCTGAAGACCAAGCCAAATATGGGCATGAGCCTAGTTCTTTGCGTTGGCCAGAATCTCAAAGTGAGGCTTCGTAGTCTCTTACAGATTATCGTCTGGGTCTATGTACATTATTACGTAGGTACTTCTGCAAGATCAGCGCATTTGCCCTCAATAAAAATCTTTGGAATCTGTCTAACTCATTTATTTACGCAACCTAGCGAATGTACTTTTTGCTGACTTGAGATACAGGGCAATGCAAGTATAAGACGGTTCGTATTTGATCATAAGGGAGCAATCATTGTTAAATAGTAGATAATTATAATACCGAAATAAATAGATTTAATTTCAATATATTTTATTAGAAAATTACTTTCAATATAATTTAATCAAAACTTACTTTTAATAAAATTTAGAGAAAATGTCAAACTTGTTACTTGTACTAAAAAATTCTGTCCTAGCATTTTTTTTTTTTTTTACTGATCTATATTTCTGTCCTGTCCATCTATATATCATCTTTTTATATTTCTGTCCTGTCCATCTATATATCATCTTTTTGTAATTCTATCAAAAGAGGATAGAAGAAAAAGAGAAAAGATAAAGATTAATCTTTCAGGAGCTGAAATTAATTTCGAAATGCAAAGAGGGAGTAAACTTGACAATAGTTCCGTTCCATTTTTTGTGTTTTGTTTTTATATCATTCTGTTATATACCCGGGAAAAAAGCAACGAAAACTTACTGACAAAACTTAGTGGTTATCTCTTTACAATTGATAACATTATTTACCTTTAAAATTTATTAGACTATACTTATATAAATGGAATACATTTAGTATGAAAGAATTAATATTTTACGAGAAATAGTCATATTATGGGGGACATAGATCAGCCATATTTACATTTCAAAATTCTTATTTAGAATACAATAACATTCAAAATGAAAATTGAAAAGCAAGACCTGGGGGTGTTTTGACAATCATGCTAAATTACTACACTACTCATATTGAAGTGCAAGGAAATGCAGTGTAGTCCATTATCTAAATGTTTTAAGGTTTTGGATCCTGATCAGATTGGCCTGAGTGACAATCTTATTGATTCATTGTACTAATATATATTTTTTTTTCTATATGTTACTATAAACTCTGTTCTGAACAAGCAACACTGTACAATTGCTTTAGAATCTAATGTAGTTAGCAACAATATAAATTTGCATTTCAAGTTAGCTTTCCTCTCTACTATTTCAAAATATAATGAATGGAATGAAAAAAAGGACACAGTCTTGCAAAACTGATTTTGACCCATACCAAGAAAATGCTATAATTGTGGTATTAAGATATTGAGCAAAACAAACCCTGTCAAGTATGAATATTGTTTCCTTTTGTGCAAGCCATATAGTATGCGGTTATATAGGTAAATAATACATTGTTGGTAAGGAGGAGTGCACAGCTGTGGTGCAAACTTGTCGACTTGGATTTTAAAGCAAGAGTATATGGTTCGATTCTTGCTAGTGGCAAATTGTTTTATATACCACAATGTCTGCAGACTAGTCTCGTCATAAATAGTAGATTAAATATACTCCTTGTTGGAAGTAAATTCTGTGAATAGGAGAATCTAAGAACAAGGCCTGCAGACAAACAAGAAACAACAATGAACGTATTAAATCTGCAGTTTGCTAGAGCCGTTTGACACAGTCATTGTATATAAGCCGTAAGTTCGGTAAGAAGTCAACTGTAATTATATAAAGACATGAAAGTAAAACAAATTCATTGTTTACTAGGCATAGCAGAGAAGTACGATCGCTGAGTGTAAATATAATCTGCCATGATAAATATGCACACCCTTGTGGTTGGCAAATGGGGTATTGACTGTGCAACAACCCCTTAGAGAAGAAAACTACCGACAGCGAGGTGGGCATTGTGCTCAAATTCATGATAAAGATCAAAGTTAAAAGTTTGACTCTACATGCAAAATAGTGGAATATATTTTTAAATAATTATAGTTAAATAAATGCAAATAGGGAAATATATATATAGCATTTTTTCTTATTGCATAGTTAGAATAAAGACAGTGGTACTAAGAATATATAGTTAAATGACACATCTTCTTCAACAGAGATGGATTGTCCAGAGATAAAATATACACACTAGAATGGCTTAGTATAAAGGTTGCCAAAACCTTTTAATAACGTACAAATAGATTACAAATTTGAATGGCAACAAGAGTGGCATTAGACATCACCATCGTATACAGACGAAGCACATGAAATAAATGACACCATCATCGTATACAGATGAAGCACATTAAATAAATGATACCACCATCGTATAGAGACGAAGCACAACAAATAAATGACGACACTATCGTATACAGACGAAGCACAATAAATGTCACCATCATCGCTTACAAAGCATATTAAATAAATTAACCACCATCGCATATAGACGAAGCACAATATAGGACACCACCATCGTATACAGACGAAGCACAATAAAGGACACCACCATCGTATACAGACTAAGCACAATAAAGGACACCACCATCGTTTACAAACGAAGCATAATAAAGGACACCGCCATCGTATACAAACGAAGCCTAATAAATAATTGAAATCACCATCGTATACAGACGAAGCACAATAAATGTCACTACCATCGTATACAGACAAAGCACAATAAATGTCACTATCATCGTATACAAATGAAGCACAATAAATGTCACTACCAAAGTATACAGACGAAGCACAATAAATGTCACTACCATCGTATACAAATGAAGCACAATAAATGTCACTACCATCGTATACAAATGAAGCACAATAAATGTCACTACCATCGTATACAAAATGAAGCACAATAAATGTCACTACCATCGTATACAAATGAAGCACAATAAATGTCACTACCATCGTATACAGACAAAGCACAATAAATGACACCACCATCGTATACAGACGAAGCTCAATAAATGACACCACCATCGTATACAGACGAAGTACATTAAATAAATAATACAACCATACACGTCACCACCATCGTATACAAAGCACATTAAATAAATTTAACCACCATCGTATACAGACGAAGCACAATAAATGACACCACCATCATATACAAAGAACATAAATGACATCACCATCGTATACAGACGAAGCACAATAAATGACACCACTATCGAATATAGACGAAGCACAATAAATGACACCACCATCGTAAACAGACGAAGCATTATAAATTAAACAGACGTTGTTGTTGTTGTAGGGTTTAACGATATTTTTCAGCACACGATAGGCTATACATGGCGGCCAGTATTAATGGTGGAGGAAGAACCCGTAAAAACCCCGGAAATAACCACTGACCCACGAGAAGCTACAGGCAAGCTTTCTCACATACCCACACTGGTCGAATCCGAGACTCGAACCCACGCAGACAGAGATGAGATGGCAGTGATCCGTAACGGAGAGCCCAATGGAATATAGACAAAGCTCAATAAATGACACCACCATCGTATACAAACGAAGCCTAATAAATAATTGATACCACCATCGTATACAGACGAAGTACATTAAATAAATAATACCACCATCGTATACAGACGAAGCACAACAAATAAATGACACGCCATCGTATACAGACGAATCACACACAATACACGTCACCACCATCGCATACAAAGCACATTAAATAAATTCAACTACCATCGTATACAGACGAAGCACAATAAATGACACCACCATCGTATACAGACGAAGCACATTAAATAAATGACAAAACTATCGAATATAGACGAAGCACAATAAATGATACCAGCATCGTATACAGACGAAGCATAATAAATTAAACAGAAGTTGTTATTGTTGTAGGGTTTAACGACATTTTTCAGTACACGATAGGCTATACATGGCGGTCAGAGTATTAATGGTGGAGGAAGAACCCGGGAAAACCCCGGAAATAACCACCGACCCACGAGAAGCTACAGGCAAGCTTTCTCACATACCCACATTCGCTGAATCCGAGACTCGAACCCACGCAGACAGAGGTGAGATGGCAGTGATCCGTAACGGAGAGCGATTTAGACCACTCGGCCACCCTAAGCAGAAGTATTAAGGAACATGATATCTTTAAGGTTTTGAAATGTAACAGGTTTCTAGAATGAAACGTGTTGGAAACGAAAGCGTTAAAATGATGGTTGTAAAGTTTAGATTTTGTAGGGGTGCGTCTGTGGTTTTATTTAACAAACTAACTAAAGTCTAGATTTAATATGTTCAATAAAATGTATTTTATGAAGATATGCTGAGAGAGAGAGAGAGAGAGAGAGGGGGGGAGAAAGAGATAGAGAGAGATTGAGAGATGAAAAAGAAAACAAAACTTCATTTGTAAAGTATATTTTTTAAAGACTTCTCAATATGTTTTCTAAATCTAGATAGAATCTTTGGCATTCCTGCCATGGTATACGTTTCGTGTCAGAAAAAAAAAATGTTACACCAAAATAATAGAACGATTTCCAAGGCGGAGCGTATTTCATTAACACAGTAGTGAAGGGCCAAGATTTAAGGAGGAGAACAATATATCACGGGCGTCACAAAAATAATTTAATTTTAAAACAAAGTTCGTGTTTTCTTTCATGGAACTACAAATTATTGACTTGGACTTTTGCATACATGGATTAAAAAGCCGACTTTTATTGTTGCAGTAGCACACGCTGACCCATTAGCGTAGCATTGGTGACGAGTTCAAGTATATAATAAGATAGTTGAAAAAATGTTTCTGAGGTGTACATGCTATGGTTTCATACTAGACATGTCAAAATTAAACCAAAGGAAAAGTTGGAGACATTTTGCAACATAAAAGAGATGAAGAACAAACATGTATTCAGGAACAAAGAGTGGAAAATAGAAGCAACAACAGAAGAAAACTTTCAACAGTGAAAAGCAGGAATAGAGTGAAAACAAAACTATCAATGTGTTACAACACATTTTGGCAGATTCAAAATACATGAGAACCATGTATCAAACTTTAGAGAAACCTAAGAGAAAAAGCCCAACGTCAACACCTAAACCCTCCCTACAGCAATCTAAGCAACAACACCAACTACTACCATAGCAGGAGTAGAACTCTTGAAGTGGAAAAGGTCCAAGCCAACTGAAGATGATGATGTGATGTCCATAATTCTTTCCAAGCCAATTAGTCTTTTTCAAGACCACCCGGTTCTTTTAGCAACATCTACACTAGACAGGCATTGCCAATATATGTGTTTTACGTTTGTGCATGTCTGATAAATCTAAACAGGAGGAGACGCTTCCTTTGAATTTTGTACGAAATGGCTTATGTATGTTAGTGACCACGTTACATGGATTTCGTTTACTGGTCTATTCCAAGGTTTATCTAAACAGCTCAAAAACATTGTAAACTTTTAATTATCAGTCAGTAGGTTTGTTGGTGGGTAAAATCCAGTTTTGCTAAAATGGGGGATTTTCTCAGTTTCGAATGTGATATTTGCAAATTTTATTATTTACTCATACAGCTGACTTCCTTTGACGAAAGCAGCTTCAAGTTATTAATACTTGATTTTAGATTCTAATTTCGATGGCAAAAAAGAAATTACCTTGAATTTATCAAAGTGGTGTCATTCCTTATTCAGATAACTCATTTTTTCAAACTCAGATTATTTTGAAATGCTAGATTCTTCCTTGCTTCTGATCTACCCTTTGCATTTTCGAGGTAAAAAATGTTCCAGTCGAGTGGTTTGCGATGATAAATGAGTAATTTTGCTTTTTCTAAGACTCTTGAAAATTCCTAGGAAAACTGGGAGAGTGTAAAGAATCAAAAGAGGTTTGACAACAGTGAACTGGTGTCGGACAAGGTAGTACGTACGGGAAGCGTTAATTTTCTGTCCCAAGTTTGTATTTTTCATGTCAGCAAGAGTCTGCATTCTGTTCAAGATGACACGTCCAGAAGACTTTACCCACCATGCTGAGAAGGCATGTGTCCCTTTAGTTGTTGCAGTCCCTTTTGCATGTGTCCCTTTAGTTGTTGCAGTCCCTTTTGCATGTGTCCCTTTAGTTGTTGCAGTCCCTTTTGCATGTGTCCCTTTAGTTGTTGCAGTCCCTTTTGTCGCCATTGTTCTTGTACAGGGCATTCTATGTTGGCGTCTCTCATGTCCTGAGTCACTGCACCTACATCACAGCACTGGCAGAGGAGGTCGTGCAGGTGTGTTGCGATGTCAAAAAATTGTTTTGAATTCTTTAGTTGCCTACTTGGTAAAATAATCTAGCTTTTCAGACCGTTATGGTTATATATCAACAATACATTTTAGTTTTATGTGATGTATTATATTACAAAATGCCTATTCCTGGAGACTTGTATATCGCGGCTTTTCTTCAGTCTTGGAACAAAAGAAAGTATCGACTGCCGAGTACTGCGTACAACGAGAATAATTTCATATTAATTCAATGGAAGATAAGGATTTAATCTAAAAAATATTGAGAACGTGAAACGTGTTCTTGGCATTTATATTTGCGGTATGATCCCGAAACTCAAGGTCTTCGCACGACATCCTATCGATCACAGACACTATTCGGGAACTACGGACATCTGGTTAGGTAACCCTTCGTAACAAAATTCTTGTCAGCAAGGCGTAGTGTGTTCCAAGTTTGTGTCCAACCACAGAGATTTATTCTTAAACGGTGGGGAGACTTAGATGTATCAACGCGACCTAGCAAAAGAAGATAAATATATTTTCAGAATAGATAAGTCAATTTGTTATAGTTTGGTTTTTACGAACGCTTACAGGTACAAAATTTCACACGAAAGAATAACCAGAAAAGCCAAGTCAGCTGCACACTCTTTTGCGTTACTTATTCTGCTCCCCTGCCCTCCCCGACGTGGCCCCGTCCCATTGCTTTATTTTGTAACCTTGCCAAAATCAGGGAACATTTACGAAACAGTGGGTAGTTCATCATTTGTTTGGTATAAAATCAAATTACTAACTGGCAGAATGATCACTTGATAACGTTTCTTACTTAGCATGACAAGGGTACCTGGATATTCCCAAGGTTCACGCTATGTAATGACCTCTAGTCCCCCTCCACCCAAATGAAAAAACAACCGATGGTGTATTATCAAATCTGATCACATGTTAATCGTCTTCAATATTACTACAATCTCTTTCTGAATTATATCTTAAACCATTTTCTTTCCAAACGATAAGTCTTGATAGGATAAACCAGCGTCCTTCTAAACGATACGCCTGATAGGAAAAACTGGCTTCCAAACGATATGTCTGATAGGATAAACGGATTCCAAACGACATGTCTGCTAGTGAGAGACGTACTAAATGGAAGAATATGATCGTTACCTGTCAGCAGATAAATTTTCCCTTGTTCCAATGTAACTCCACAAAGTGCGCCATTAAACGGAGTATAAACCGTTTCCAGATCCACGCCGGTGAAATTACCCTAAAATGGATGTGTAGATACTGAGAAACATACAATTAATATATCAAACTTGTTAAATTTAGCGCGGGAAATAAATGTATAAAAACTGTATCGAGGTTCCAATCAACGTGCTAGCATTATTTGTGTGTCGTAATAAAACAAACCTCGAGTACAGAATTCCTCCATTTTGGAAATTATATATTGTTACGACTATAGGTTTTAAACATACTCTTGGCTTTTAAAAGTTACAGAAAGAAGCAAAACAATCAAGTTTATTAAAATCAACAAGTAAATTTAATTCTCTAAGTTACAAAGTGAAAAGTTAGAGGAACATACAGCATTGTATGTTGAAACAGAAATAATCCTAAATGTCCAATCACAAGTAGAAAAATATAGAATATTCCGAATGAATTCCAATAGTGTTGAATATCTTGAAGCATCGCACTTATATCATCCAGAAAAGCCTCTTCACAAATTAGTGTTTTAGTCCAAAGGTCAGTGAGCACTTTGCAATTCTAATGAATAAGTTCTTCTAGAATTATATCTAAACGCAGCTGCAAACTCGGCTCACAGCTTCCCAAGGACTGATATTAAACAAGAATGAATAACTCATTACCAAGACCATAAGATATTAATTTTACTTGACCTACGACTATAATTTTTAATGGAAAAATACAGGTCTTGTACTTAAATTTAAGTAAAGATCTGATTTTCTTCTTGGAATCGTTAGTCAGGTAGACAAAAAGTATATCATAAATTATGGACAAAATGGGCACACACACACAAACACACACACACATACATACACACACACTTCATTCGACTTGTAAAACAGCTTGATTTTGAAGGAAACCTTGGAAATGAGAAAGTTTATACACGTTTTTAATTTGTGTATACATGTTCATCTTACTAAATACATTTAGCATTACATGGCGATACTCCGGCTACCAGATTTTGAAGCCGTTTTCCGCCAATTCTCGAACCGTCAACAGTTACTCGATCCTTTCAGCTCTAATAACTTCAAGTATATAGCTTGCATATCCAGTTATATAGCCGAGTGTTGCGTCCTGTCCTCCAAAGCTTATTCTGGGTACGAGTTCACAGAGGAGTGGTGCTGGTGCACAACAGATAGGCGAGAGGGAAAGTTGCTATCTGCACGGGTTCGATTCCCAATCGAAATGAAATCCAAGTCTAACTTTTTTGCATTATAATCGTTTCATCATTTTCTGGACATTAATCTATCAACATCTCTGACTTGGCGACCAATCACACAAGGACGGACATTTTGGCGACCAATCACACAAGGACAGACATTTTGGCGACCAATCACACAAGGACAGACATTTTCCTTGTATACAATTTAAACGCAGCATAATTTTAGTTCCATTACAGAACCCAGGCAAGCGAATATGAACATTTTAGATTTGTGTTTAAATCAGATTCTCAGACAAAATTGTCTGCAGAGTGTTGCAACTGTAAAAGTACATGCACTCCGACATGAACTACATCTTACTGCAAAAACTAGGTCACTGGCCTATATTTTACATTCCATAGATCTGCGTTTACCTTTAAAATTATCTAATTTCAGATGTCAGACAAAATCGTCTGCAGATGCATTTGAATATTGCTTGCAGAAGAATACAATTCTATACACGTCATTGTAATGATTAACGACATTATTTAGAGCAAAGAGAATATGACCATTCCACACCTGGCGGTTCATTGTTTATATTTCTTCCTTACAATTTGACTGGTTGTCTCATAATCACACAATTCTTTAATGAATGATTACGCCAGCTGAGAAGCGACCCCGTTCAAATTTGATCATGGTACAAAATACATGTTACAAAGGTTTGCGTTGTATTCGCCACAGTTGGCAATTATCGTGGCTCAGTTACGCCGTTCTTTTTCATATCCCAAATTGTACACATCAGTTTGTACCAAAGTGATTTTGTTGAAGCAAAAAAAAAAAAAAAAAAAAAAAAAAAAAAAATCATTGTTTGCACATTATATGTAGAAGTTTCCTCAATATCTGCAAACTATAAATTTAATGTCATTACAATTTTCAAAACCTAACTGTAAAAAAATATAATTTAGCTAAACAGCATCCCAGTTTTACATTTTGGTCATCATTAAGAAAAAGCCCAATCTTTTGCATATTTCATTAACTTTATGAAGTTCAGACTCTGTCATCAATTCATTGCTACATAACCAGACTCTACTTTACAAAGTAAATTTCCTTACCTTTAGAGTTCGTAATTCTCGTCCACCTGTAATGATGTTGTAAACACGGAATGCAAGGGGCGACGACCATGTCTGACTCACCACTTCCGCTTTCACGGCTGCAATATAAAGCCAGCTGTTTCGACAACTCCTATACATGAACCAACATTGTTTCACATTAGGTATCTTAAATAGGATCCGCAGGGCAACACATTTCTCTTGGGTATTTCGAATACTTTGCGATATATCTGGTAGATAATACTCGTACTGCTAAAGTCAGTACAGGAGCTCAAAGAGTGATAAGAGATGACAAAGTTCTACCTATTTAACAAACGTGTGTTTTCTGTATCGTTAGCAACATTAACGCACAACCGAGTTAAAAATTATTACTACGACACAACGGTCTAGGTGGAGAATCGTGCGATGTTACAGGTCGCAAAGGCCGGGCACAAAAACAAGGACTCGCGTGCCATGCTGATCGCATAATAAAAATTATTTCATATGGGCAAGCTAGTTGCATTACAAAAAAGTATTTATAACAGCTAAAATAGACAATTTCATATCGCGTTTTAGATGGAACCGAATTATCTGCATTGTAATTATCGTGTTAAATGTTGACTAACCAAGATGCAACGAGCGTGCATTCTGTATATACACTGGGCATACAGCATACAGCAAACACCACGATGTCGTGTAATAAGGGCTGCTGTATTGGTCTTATTTCAAGTTGACTCTGTGATATGCCTTTCAGTCACTTTACACACATACCTGTAACCTGATGGCTATCAAACCTTTCCATATCGAAACTACAATTGTGGTCTGCACTGATAATAGCGTAGAAAATTCTTAAACATTCCTGAAATAGATACTATGAAATGACTTATTTGCTTGTTTGCATTTCACTTTCTTTTCTTCGCTATTTGTAACGTATGCAGTTCTGTAAAAATTAATCGGCCGAAGTATATACCTTCGGGTATTATCAGTCTTTCGTTCTTTAAACACGTTTAAAGATAACAAGTACCTGACATTAGATAACACTCCTAAATCTAATGTATGCATAAATGGGATATATATTAAATTAGCTTGTATTAGAATTATTGTAGTTGTGGTACGTGTTTCCGCTAGTGTGCAAAAAGGCACTTCCCAAAATCTACGAATGAATGAAATTAAGAAAAGACAAATTTTAACACAGTTGCAAACTGATCAGGTACGTGTTACGACTTTGGGTCCTTAATTACGATGTAGAGAAGTAAAACAAACAAGTTTAGTAAAATCAACAAATAATGTACTTCTCTAAGTTACAAAGTGAAACTCAAAGACATTATTGTAATTTAAACCCAAAGAATCCTAAATGTTTTATCACAACACCAAAATTATACATTGTTCCAAATTAAATCCAGCAGTATTGAATGTCCCATGCACCACAATGATAAAATCTAGCAAGTCTTCGAGGTTTCAATACACCCAAAGTAGTGTTTTAGCCCAAGACGTCAATGAACACTAATTCCAATGAATTTAAATAAATCCTACCAAATTAAATCTGAACACAACTGCACAGGGCCGGCTCCAGACTATCTGGCGCCCTAGGCAAGGTTAGATTCTGGAGCCACCCCCACCCCACCCCCGGAAAATATCAATTTCAAAATTTATAAACAGCCTTGTGTTTCTGTCAGACTGAATCTACCCGATTGTTTGTCCCTGTATGAAATTAACCAGGATAAAAAAACGACCCTCAATAAAACTGAAATTTAATTATTTATTTTTCAAAACTGTTGCTGATTTGGAGAAATGCGCCCCCTGAAATCAGCGCCCAAGGCGGCTGCCTACTTTGCCTATATGGTAGCGCCGGCCCTGCAACTGCATAACCTAATCTTAAAACAGTAGTCAGGCAAATGTTTACAAAACCTCTCATCAGATTTCACTTGACCTGCGTCGCAATAGAATATTCAGGAAAACTAATCATTTTTATGGAAAATTCCAATAAGCAATGAACACAAATTGATCAACTTTTATGTACATTTCCAGCTGTTGGATAATCTGCTAATATATGAGAGAAAAAAGTAAACAGAAGCGCTTGTGTCAAGACTTTAGGTACTAAAACTCGGTAACCCGCTCAATTGCAGACCCACCACTCCCCTTGCTCAGGTTGGGGGGTCACCGCGTGCACAGTACACTTATGTGACAATGAAATAAATAGGAATGTATTTAATGCATTTACTATAAATAACACTTACCAAAGTCGGCCTTGCAGTAAGAGAAATGTTCATCTAACGGAGCACAAGAACATGCGCGTGCATCCTGAACGAATAATATTACGCAGAAATGAGCCAGAACTAAAACCGTTCCAGCGGACGTCATCGTCTTGGTCTCGAGATGCTGCACGAATGAACAGTATCTTCTGCCCATGAAAATATATACACTCGAGAAGTAGTATAGGTGTAGTTAATCCTAGCGCAATCGTTATTTCATTGTTTTGGACCAATTTTTCGAATTTCATAAGTGTGCGACCAAATTGTATTACACAAACATGGTATTTAGTCGTTAAATACTAAAAAAATACTCGTAACCAGAAAATGAAAAACAGTCAAATCCATTGTAAGCACTTAAGAACTCGTCATATCTATACAACATTATTCACATGCCAACATCTTATTAAGATACTGACTGTGTTTTCAGAGGAGACAAGTGAGTGTGGAAAAAGGATAGCATTAATACCAGTCCAACAGCTGGCTAGAAATCTGATGGCAGGATTTACGAGGAAAATAAAGAATGCGTGTGCTAAAAAGCACAACATTAATACCAGGTCCAAGAAACGGCTAGAAAAGCATAACATTGATAAGAGATTCAACAACTGTCTAAACGTCTGACGGAAGGATTTGCAAACAAAATATAGAATGCATGTGCCAAAAAGCATAACATTATTGCCAGATCCAATAACTCGCTAGATATTCGATGTTAGGGTTTAAAAAAAGAAGTATATAATGCGCGTGGTGAAAATCATAAAATGATTGTCAGATTCAACATGTACGTCAGAAATTTGATGGTATAATTTACAAACACTCGTATCAGGCAACAAACCGGAACCAATTTAATGATCTTTAGTTTACTCAATGCAAGTCAACTGGCAGATTTAGCTGGAGTAGCACATCAAAGTTTTCTTTATAGGGCGGTTCTATCTGCAATCCCAAAAATTGGAAAGCAACATGCTATTGAAGAAAATGAAAGTAGTATCGAATACTAAATGATTTTGAATGTTTAAGATGTTTCCCTTTTATTCATTACTATTTTTTAAAAAAATAACAAGTTAGCACCATTTCTGGAATACAGTTATATCGGTAAGTCATTATTTACTGACGCTCTTACTTTTGACTAATGTTAAAACTTCCTCTTTCACGGAATTATGATCATAACATAAAATTCGTGCTTTCACGCAGGTCTATCTGTGGCACCACTTTTCAAGAGTCTATTCTGATGCCAAGTGCCTTTCGATTACGCTTAAATGTATCTTTATAGCGTAGATGGGGTCTTCCAATACATTTTTCTCTGTTTACAGCTCAATATATGACGTTATCTGGATGCGTATATTCCAAAGAAGTGTGTACATACTTGTGGTCCCAGCTCTGTGAAGCACTGTGCTGTTGGGAACGTGGTCTCTCCATGAAATGTTAAGGATACGTCTAAAAAGATTACATGTATCGAGTTACACAGTCACCAGCACACTTGTCTACCAGTCACACTGGTCAATCACACAGTCAGTATTCCAGGTTGGTCAATCAAGCAATCAGCGCCCACCAATCTCGGTCAGCAACGCCGGATCACCAGCTACTCGACCAGCAACACAATTTACACAGCTCTACGGCTGCTATAGTTCAGCTTCACAGCTGCTATGGTCATGTTCTTTGGTTAGCTCTGCAGCTGAAATCACTATGAATCATTCACCATTTGTCCTTGTACTGTGTAAGGTCGGTTATTTGTATTTTCATTATTCGTGCGAATTATGTTAATTGATCCAATATTTGGATATTATATGTACGTATTGATCATAATTCTTTTCTCTTTCAAGTCATTCGTCATTAAACATTGTATTTGTATCACCATCAAAAGTGTTCTGTTTTAAATCCGAAATCCAACCCGGTTATCTTGTTACAGCTTTTAAACCTTTCCTGACATAGGGCGAAAACTCAAGTCCAAATGAAATGCATTAGGGTCTTCCAATTTGAAGACGACACAACAGTCAGAACCCACTTAAATGAGGATCTCTAACGACTCCTGGATTGTTTTGCAGACGCATGTAGGCACTTCGGGCTCACCATTAGCCGAAGAAAGACTCAGGTGATGGGACAATGTGTGGATGATACTCCATCAGTCAGCATTCAGGATTTTGAGCTGCAGGTAGTTCACGAATTCGTGTATTTGGGGTCAGTAATCACAATCTTTCCCTCGATAGAGAACTTAATAGATCCATCTAGAAGGCTGTCACCACACTCTTCAGGCTAACAAAATGAGTATGAGCCAATAGAAGCTTACGGAACACACCAATGTCAAAGTAAAACAAAGCTTGTGTGGTGAGCACACTCCTATATGGGAGTGAATCTTGAACTTTTGTATACACAAGAAGAAAGTTTAATGCACTCCACATGCGCTGTATTAGACGTATCCTTAACATTTCATGGAGAGACCACGTTCCCAACAGCACAGTGCTTCACAGAGCTGGGACCACAAGTACGTACACCCTTCTTAAGAATATACGCTTCCGTTGGTTGGGGCACCTGTCCAGACTGGAGGATAGCCGTAATCCAGATAACGTCATAAGTTGAGCTGTAAACAGAGAAACATTTATTGGAAGACCCCAAATATACATTCAAGCATAATCGAAAGGCACTTGGCATCAGAATAGACTCTTGAAAAGTGGTTGCCTCAGACAGACCTGCGTGGCAACACGAATTTTATGTTATGATCATCATTATGTGAAAGAGCAAGTTTTAACATCAGTCAAAAGTAAGAGCGTCAGTAGATAATGACTTACCAATGTAATTATATTCCAGAAATTGTGGTAACTTGTTATTTTTTTAAAATAGTAATAAAAAAAAAGGAAACATCTTAAACATTCAAAATCATTTAGTATTCGATATTAATTTAATTTTTTTTCAATAGTATGTTGCTGTACAACATTTTGGGATTGCAGATAGAACCGCCCTATAAACAAAACTTTGATGTGCTACTCAGCTAAATCTGCCAGGTGACTTCCATTGAGTAAACTAAAGATCATTAAATTGGTTCCGGTTTGTTGCCTGATACGAGTGTTTGTAAACTCTACGATGGAATTTCTGACGTATATGTTGAATCTGACAATCATTTTATGATTTTCAACACTCGCATTATATACTCTTTATACCTAACATCGAATATCTAGGAGTTATTGGATCTGGCAATAGTGTTATGCTTTTTGGCACATGCATTCTATATTTTGTTTGTAAATCCTTCCGTCAGACGTTTAGACAGTTGTTGAATCTCTTATCAATGTTATGCTTTTCTAGCCGTTTCTTGGACCTGGTATTAATGTTGTGCTTTTTAGCACACGCATGCTATATTTTCCTCGTAAATCCTGCCATCAGATTTCTAGCCAGCTGTTGGACTGGTATTAATGCTATCCTTTTTCCACACTCACTTGTCTCCTCTGAAAACATAGTCAGTATCTTAATAAGATGTTGGCATGTGAATAATGTTGTATAGATATGACGAGTTCTTAAGTGCTTACAATGGATTTGACTGTTTTTCATTTTCTGGTTACGAGTATTTTTTAGTATTTAATGACTAAATATCATGTTTGTGTAATATAATTTGGTCGCACACTTATGAAATTCGAAAAATTGGTCCGAAACAATGAAATAACGATTGCGCTAGGATTAACTAAACCTGTACTACATCTCGCGTGTATATATTTCCATGGGCAGAAGATACTGTTCATTCGTGCAGCATTTCGAGACCAAGACGATGACGTGCGCTGGAACGGTTTTAATTCTGGCTCATTTCTGCGTAATCTTATTTGTTCAGGATGCACGCGCATGTTCTTGTGCTCCATTACATAAACATCCCTCTTACTACAAGGCCGACTTTGGTAAGTGTTATTAATAGTAAATGCATTAAATACAGTCATATTTATTTCATTGTCACATAAGTGTACTGTGCACGCGGTAACCAGACAAACTGAGCAAAATTAGTGGTGGGTCTGGAATTGAGCGCGTTACCGAGTTTCAGTATTGCAAAGTCTTGACACCAGGGCTTCTGTTTCCTTTTTTTTTTCCTCTAAGATATTATCAGATTACCCAACAGCTGGAAATGCACATAAAACTTGATCAATTCGAGTTAAATGCATATTGGAATTTTCCATAGAAATGATTAGTTTTCCTGAATATTCTACTGCAACGCAGGTCAAGTGAAATCTGATGAGAGATTCTGTAAACATTTGCCTGACTCCTGTTTTAAGGTTAGGTTATGCCGTTGTGTTCAGATTTAGTTTGGTAGGATATAGTTAAATTCATTGGAATTGCAGTGTTCATTGACGTATTGGGCTAAAACACTACTTTAGGTGTATTGAAACCTCGAATACATACAGGATTTTATCACTGTGGTGCATGGGACATTTAATACTACTGGGTTTCATTTGGAACAATGTATAATTTTGGTGTTGTGACAAAACATTTAGGAGTATTTGGGTTTAAATTCACAATAATGTCTTTGGTTTTCACTTTGTAACTTAGCGAACTACATCATTTGTTGATGTTACCAAACTTGTTTGTTTTACTTCTCTCTACATCGTAATTAAGGACCCAAAGTCGTAACACGTACCTGATCAGTTTGAAACTGTGTTAAAATTTGTCTTGTTTTAATCTGAATCATTTGTCGTTTTCCGGAAGTGCCTTTTTGCACACTAGCGGAAACACGTAGCCTATTGTGTGCTGAAAAATGACGTTAAACCCCATAACAACGTACCGCAGCTACAATAATTCTAATACTTACAAGCTAATTTAATATATATCCCATTTATGCATACATTAGATTTAGGAGTGTTATCTAATGTCAGGTACTTGTTATCTTTAAACGTGTTTAAAGAACAAAAGACTGATAATACCCGAAGGTATATACTTCGGCGGATTAATTTTTACAGAACTGCATACGTTAAAGATAGCGAAGAAAAGAAAGTGAAATGCAAACAAGCAAATAAGTCATTTCATAGTATCTATTTCAGGAATGTTTAAGAATTTTCTACGCTATTATCAGTGCAGACCACAACTGTATTTCTGATATGGAAAATTTTTATAGCCATCAGGTTACAGGTATGTGTATAAAGTGACTGAAAGATATAGCAAGGGGTCAACATGAAATATGACCAATACAGCAGCCCTTATTACACGACATCGTGGTGTTTGCTGTATGCCCAATGTATATACAGAATGGACGCTCGTTGGATCTTGGTTAGTCAACATTTGACACGATAATTACAATGTAGATAACTCGGTTCCATCTCGAGTGTTCATCGATCTATTGCACGTAAAACGCTATGTCAAATTGTCTATTTTAGCTGTTATAAATACTTTCTCCGCAAAATAAATTGTACTTTTACATTACACACACACACGCGCGGTCGTAGAGAGCTATAAATAGAATTGTCTATATGATTTGGAATAATACAGAACAGAATGGTCAGACCATTCTCAAATAAAGTTACCCACTCAAGTGCTGACTCATGCAAAATGTAGCTTTTCATCATGAAGCTTAACGAGCTCCGGAAGCAAACACTGGAAAAATGTATTAATTTTCTGCTGGTCAACAATGCACTCAGATAAATTCCTTATGGAGAATATTTTTCAGACGGATATTATGAAACATAAGTTCTCTGTGATATGACTATAAATATTTGATAAAGGCGATGAGTGGAACAGAGGTCTGCACCGTATCTTCCAGTCCTAAATCAAGTGGCTTGACATGTTCTCCTCGTGAATTTAAAGTTCATACATCCTCCTGACTGTGACAATTATCGCTATTAAAATAACTGGCTTAAGTGTCATCACAAATTTACTACCATACATACAGTCACAGGATGTTTAGGGACTACCTACTATCTAATTGGGTAGGGGTGGCATATGGGATTTTCTTTGGAGGATAATCTTTCTTTTTTTCTTTTCCTGAACATAATTTTTTTTCTTCAAATAATATATTGGCTATAATAGTTTTTTTTTTGTCGTGTAAATCGCAGCTAAAATATTTCTTTCAAACTAATCGAGACCTAGAATTTCTTTCCTTCAAAATATATCTTTGGCCCTTCTCAGAAAATTACATGATTGGTCCCTTATATTCCTGACTTGATCATCAATGTGCATAGGGCAAATACATGAACATATACCTTGTTGTCACCATAATTTGTAGAAGAAAAGACTGCTTTACAAAAGCTGTGGGGGTGTTGCAAATCTCTATTTTATAGATGTCACTGGTGAAATGGAGGGCCATCTTCCCCTAACAATGCATGTTCACAACCTAATACCAGTTCTACATTAAAGTTATGTAATGTTTATAAACATGATGGATGTGATGTTCTTAACTTTTTGGACCAAATAACATGACAGTTTCATGTCTGTCATCTATCCTGCAACTTAACACAAATCATGGGGTCTAAATGGTTTTATTGTGTATGAATCACTCCAAACAGTCATTCCATTTCATAATGTCAAACAAATTAATGACGCTGTGCTGAATGTAATCAGATTTATTGTAGATATTAATAAATAGTTTACAAATAAAGGGGACACTTCCTCTTGAAGTACCCCTGCCAGAGCCTCTTAACAGAAACTGTCATGTGATAATCACGTGACAAATCCAACTTGTAGGGTACACATTTAAGAGAAAAGGACCTTTTCTTCTGCACAGCATTCTTGTTGTTGTTGAAATGATCGCAGTTACAAGTCTGTACATACAATTATTCAAGAACTTCTGATTTTCAATTCTTTAACCTGTTAAATCTGCACCTAAAATATTCCAAAACAATCACCTGTCCACCCAAGGCTACGTCTTGGTCGTCAGTTAAGAAAAAGACAATATTTGGTCTTTGAGCATTTGCACCGGACCCATTTAAAACCATGCAAAGAAATATCAACAACAACTCCAGATGATGTACTACTTGAAGTTTTGGTCCCCGCTCAAAACTCTTCTTTTTGTCAAAAACACGACGGACCTATTTGAAGAGTTTCGTTTCACTCTGCAGACTGGAAGTCAATACAGAGTTAACTCCCCTAGCCAACCTCCCGAAAAAATATTGAATCTCTTCCAATCGAGATGGAGATACCCTTTAATTGGTTGATAACGAATATATTTAATCAGGCGATAACCATGTTTCTTCTAATTATATATAATGAAACAATTATTGAATATGATAAGCAACAGTATTTATAGTTATTCAGTACGAAGTATTGCTACATTAGTACTCATTTAGCACTATCTAGTGCAGGGGTGGGCAACTACGACTCGGGCCCGCTAAGGGTTTTCATGCGGCCTAGGAACAAGTCATCATTAGCACTGACTCTGTTTATGTTACTCTGTTTATCAAATGTGCTTCTTTTAAAGTATAAGTTTAAGTTTTCAAATATTAACAACATATTAACAACTGAAAATTAATTAGATGTTATTTAGAAAAACCTTTTGTTTTTGCTATTTCAAATATTAATTATTTTACTTAATGAACTATGCGGCCCGCAAAGTGTAAATTTGTGTATGCGGCACTTGTACTGGAACGTTTGCCCACCTCTGATCTAGTGAGAGATTACAAATCTGAGTTACACTTTTGTTAGAGTTGATTCCTGAAACGTATACACTGATCAGTTTTCTTCATCCTGCCCCGCCAGACCAAGTTGTTCTCCGCCTTTTTTTAAATCTTTATTTTTTTTATATATTTTTTTAAAAATTCTTCTGACATTACTGATAGCGGAGAGGCTGACTTTCAAAGTGCCACATTTAATGATCGAAAACCCACCCCACCCTATGCAGTGGCGGATCCAGAAATGTTTGGGGGTGGGGTGGAGGTGGGGTGCGTAAACGGGCAGGTGAGGGTTCTATGGGATGGAACCCTTCATGAAGGCCCAGTTGCGAATCCCACGGAAGCACCTGCAATTTAAGCGTTTCCATGTCAAACGTTGAACCATCTAACTCTTAAGAAAACTTAGTCGAAAATTCGTGCCCTATGTTTCGCCAATTTCTTCTTTTTGGGGGTGGGGGGACTGCGTCGTCCCTATTATTACTTGCATTATCTTGTCAGTTTGGTTCACACCGTAATGTCAAGGGCAATTCAAAGTCAAAGCGTCGGTCTGTAATTGGGCTGACAAAACCTGGCTGGACTAAAATAAGGACACAAGTTCTTCAGCGGAGCCCCCATACCATATTTAAACAGGCACCCACTGCCCCTCGCCATCTTCCCCACAATCGAAATCGATTTATCAATTATTATTCTCCTTCTGATTACGAAATCAACTTCTGCGAAACTTAAGATTTTGTTGTGCAATGTGCATTCTTGTACATATATGTATGTATGTACGTATGTATGTATGTATGTATGTATGTATGTATGTGCATTGTTGTTAGTTTTATTATTTATTTTGTTTCCTTATATGCCATGGGGAATTATATGTTGGACATGACCTTGTCCAAAAATGAAGTTCATTTTCTACTTGACCTGAATAATGGAGTTTTTTTAATTACGTAAACACCCGATACATAGCAGATAGTTTCCTATGCGTATGGTTTAACTATTATTATTGTTATTATTATTATTATTATTATTATCTTGGCATGAGTCCAGGGCATTGTGTTTACCACATTTACATTCTAATTATAACATAGGTTTTATTTTGTGAACATTAGGAATTTCTAGAACGTTTTTTTCCATTCGATAATATATTTATTTAAAAATGCTAATTGTGACCCTAAGTCGAGTAGAGGACTACATTGTCTTGTTTATCTAGAAATTATTCATTTGTTGTTTAAGATCTTAGCAGAGTCAATTGTACAATTGTTGTGTCCAGCAGTTAATTTGGGCTGGTTTATGTACATTGTACAAATATTTCGAAATAGTGAGTTCGGTTCATCCTAGGCCGCACGTGCGAAGTGCTTTCGATGGGAAGAACCGAAAACTTACAGCGCACAGACAGTGCATTGCGGCATCGTCTATGTGTAAATACCTCACGGAACGTCTTGTCAGTGAGCTGTCTACTTAAAGACTTGCATGACCCGGCATGAATATGGACTATGATTCAGACAATGGATACAAGGGGAAATAAAAATATAAAACGGAATACTACAAGAGAAAATCCCCTGGTTTTCACCGAGACGGATAACCCCTATTTCAATCAAGTAGTGTGAATGCTGTCGAAGTGGAATGAAGGAGGATGGAATATTATCTAATATATTACACCATTGAAACGGAAACGGAATAAGGGCAGCGGATAAAGTTTCATATTCTCAATGAAATACATATGAAGGTTTCTATAACAGGACTGTATACAAGTCGAGGCATAGAACTCGAGACCGTGGTAACAATACAACAAAATGTATACCAAAGTATACACCTTGGAAGGAAAAAGGATATTGATGGATGAACATTCTACAAGAACAGATAGTCTTCATCAGGAAAAGGACATTCATACTTCTAAGGAATGAATGAAGAGACATGTTTGACAGTTTCCTTAACTCTTAACTATTCTCTTTATTCTACTGCAACTCTTCTAAACTGCTTGTAAACATACAAACACCACAAAATGTTATTAGCAACTTTATATATTGCTAATATACATCTCTTGCTAAGTCACAAACAAGAATAGAAAATATTTGCATGATACTACGTAAGCCGAAGCTACATAGAAAATATACAAAAATAGACGTGGTAGAACAATAGTTATAACTTATACACAAGAAATTAATAACTCCCATACCTCTGCAGCTGAAGATGTGCAAGTCCTTAAACTTTATTGGTGTGGTCCCTCTGAGACTTGCATCATAGAGGAGACCCCCTAGTGGCTAAAGTTAAAGGTTTTTATGTGCTTAAGTATTTTTTCCCAATATGTCTTTTATTGTATCAGTTTTAATAATTTTGGATTTTATAAAATTTTGTTCTAGGGTTTGTACACCTTCCTAACTAGTGTTTAGATACTCTTGAGCCTTGGCTGGTCTTAAGAGTTTTCTTTACAGAAGTGATCCGTGCCAGGGATCAGTGTTATCAGGTGTTTGTGAGGTGTTTTGTGCTATATTGTTTCGTGTGTGAACCACTGTAGTTTGTACGGACTGGCTGGTATAAATCAATTATTTTTTTTTTAGTTGTTATTTAATTATGCAAGATTTAAGTTTTGTAGAAGCAGTTTAATGTTAAGTAAAAGAGAAGGAAGTAAATGTAATTGTTTGGTGCAAAATTGGAATACGGATTTTTTTTGACGGACGAGTTCAAATTATGGTCGCTTAGTATCAAGTTATTCTAGTCTGGCAATTGGTAGCAAATCTGGTGAAATCATTTGGTAACTTCAGAGTAACTCTATTAATTAGTATAAATGAGTAAGCCAAATATAAATTCAGGAATCTTTACAAATTACAAAGTTACTTTCTGTTGAAACCATTAAATAAATCTAAAACAAAGTATAATAATGAATGTAATAATACACAAGAAGCAACGGAATTGCTTAGCGCACGAGTTCAAATTAGGGTCGCTTAGTGAAAACACGGGCAGCGGACACGCTATGCATCATCGAGCTAGTGAGCACTGGTGATGTTAGTTCACGTGCTGCGGATTTATTGTCAATATGGCTGATTAAGTGCATGTAGGTATTAGTTCAGAAAATTCGAGTTATGACGATTGATAGCAAATCTGGTGAAATCATGTAAACACATAAAAAGCATAACATTTTGTGTGGTGTTTGTATGTTTGCAAATAGTTTAGAAGAGTTAAAGTAGAATATAGAGAATAGTTAAGAGTGGAGGAAGCCGTTAAACATGTCTCTTCATTCATTCCTTAGAAGCATGAATGTCCTTTCCTGATGTAGATTATCTGTTCTTGTGGAATGTTCATTCATCAATATCCTTTTTCCTTCCAAGTTGTATACTTTGTTTACATTCTGTTGTATTGTTACCATGGTCTCGAGTTCTATGCCTCGACTTGTATACATTCCTGTTATAGAAACCTTCATATGTATTTCATTGAGAATATGAAACTTTATCCGTTGCCCTTATTCCGTTTCCGTTTCAGTATTGTAGTATATTATATAAAATTCCATCCTACTTCATTCCACTTCGACAGCATGCATACTACTTGATTGAAATAAGGGCTTCCCGTCTCGGCGAAAACCGGGGCATTTTCTCTTGTAGTGTTCCGTTTTATATTTTTATTTCCCCTTGTATCCATTGTCTGAATCATTGTCCATATTCATTCCGGGTCATGCAAGTCTTTAAGTAGACAGCTCACTGACAAGACGTTCCGTAATGTAAAAATTTTGACCTACGGTGAGGTATTTATACATAGACGATGCCGCAACGCGCTGTCTGTGCGCTGGAAGTATTCGGTTCTTCCCATCGAAAGCACTTCGCACGTGCGGCCTAGGATGAACCGAACTCACTATTTCGAAATCTTTGTACAATGTACATAAACCAGCCCAAACTAACTGCTGGACACAACAATAGTACAATTGACTCTACTAAGATCTTAAACAACAAAATGAATAATTTCTAGATAAACAAGACAATGTAGTCCTCTACTTGACTTAGGGTCACAATTAGCATTTTTAAATAAATCTATTATCGAATGGAAAATAACCTTCTAGAAGGTTCCTAATGTTCACAAAATAAAACCTATGTAATAATTAGAATGTAAATGTGGTAAACACAATGCCCTTGACTCAAGCCAAGATAATAATAATAATAATAGTTAACCCATACTCATAGAAAACTATCTGCTATGTATCAGGTGTTTACATAATTTAAAAGAAAACAGTCTATAATTTAGGGCAAGTAGAAAATGAACTTCATTTTTGGACAAGGTCATGTCCAACATACAATTCTCCATGGCATATAAGGAAATAAAATAAATAAAAAATAAATAAATAAAATTAATAACAATGCAAATTAAATATACAGTACGGCAAGTTTTATAATGTCTACACATTTGATAAATGTCGGGCCGTTTAACATTTTAAAACATTTAGATACTTTTGAATGGAAGGTCGATACCATTCTGGAAGCAATTGTTCTTTGTGCTTTACCTCTTTCTGTACAAAGCCGCAGTAAATGCACTTATGCAGATCCATTGGTTGGTTCTAGATGTGCTCTTACAGTCCATTTACATAAATTTACATTTATGCTAATTAAAGAATTAAAAGTTTCTGTTCGAGATTGGAAGCGGCAAAAGTGTTTATTATCACATAGTTTTACAATGGTTAAATGATGCTTCAAAAGAAAGGAATTTTTAACAAATGTCAATCAGTCACTACTTGTCTGAAACCTCTGTGGAATGCTAATTAGATTGCCAGCCATCTGAGATACCCAATCAACTAAGTTATCAACCTTACACATGGTGTTTGTCCGAGTCCTTGCAGACTGACTCCTGACAGATGTCCAACGTTTTATACATACAAATTGAGTCTTCCATACCACTTATATTTTGTCTTCGATTTTGGTCAATTTTTCAGTAGTTTTTCAAAAAAGTTATTGATATATGTACTAGAATGCACATTGCACAACAAAATCTTTAGTTTTGCAGAAGTTGATTTGCTAATCAGTAGGGGAAGAAGAATTGATAAATCGATTTCGATTGTGGGGAAGATGGCGAGGGGCAGTGGGTGCCTGTTTAAATATGGTATGGGGCCTCCGCTGAAGAGCTTGTATCCTTATTTTAGTCCAGCCAGGTTTTGTCAGCCCAATTACAGACCGACGGTTTGACTTTGAATTGCCCTTGACATTAAGGTGTGAACCAAACAGACAAGATAATACAAATAATAATAGGGGTGAAGCGGGCCCCCGACCCCCAAAAAGAAGAAATTGGTGAAATTTTCTTAAGAGTTAGATGGTTTAACGTATGACATGGAAACGCTTAAATTGCAGGTTCTTCCTGGGGATTCGCAAATGGGCCTCCATGAAGGGATCTATGCCACAGAGCCATCACCTGTCCGTTTACGCACCCCACCTCCACCCCACCTCCAAACATGTCTGGATCCGCCTCTGCATAGGGTGGGGTGTGTTTCGATCATTAAATGTGGCACTTTGAAAGTCAGCCTCTCCGCTATCAGTAATGTCAGAAGAAAAATAAAGAAAAAAAAAATTAAAAAAAGGCGGAGAACAACTTGTTCTGCCGGTGCAGGGTGAACAAAAGTGATCAGTGTATACGTTTCAGGAATCAACTCTAACAAAAGAGTAACTCGGATTTTTAATTTCTCACTATGTAGTGCTAAATGAGTACTAATTTAGCAATACTTCATACTGAATAACTATAAATACCGTTGCTAATCATATCCGATAATTGTTTCATTATATATAATTAGAAGAAACGTCGTTATCGCCTGTTTAAATAAATTCAGTATCAATCAATTACAGTGTATCTCCATCTAGGTTCGATGAGATTACATATATTTTTGGCAGGTTTGGCTAGGGGAGTTAACTCTGTATTGACTTCCAGTCTGCGGAGTGAAACGAAACTCTCCGAATAGGTCCGCCCCATTTCTGAAAAAAGATGAGTTTTGAGCGGGGACCAACACTTCATATAGTACATCATCTAGAGTTGTTGTTGATACTTCTTTGCATGGTTTTAAATGGGTCCAGTGCAAATTCTCAAAGACCAAATATTGTCTTTTTCTTAACTGACGACCAAGACGTAGCCTTGGGTGGACAGGTGATTGTTCAAATTTTTTTTCTTCATCGGAATATTTTAGGTGCAGATTTAACAGGTTAAAGAATTGAAAATCACAAGTTCTTGAATAATTGAATGTACAGACTTGTAACTGCGATCATTTCACCAACAACAAGAATGCTGTGCAGAAGAAAAGGTCCCTTTCTCTTAAATGTGTACCCTACAAGTTGGATTTGTCACATGATTATCACATGACAGTTTCTGTTAAGGGGCTCTAGCAGGGGTACTTCAAGAGGAAGTGTCCCCTTTATTTGTAAACTATTTATTAATATCTACAATAAATTTGATTACATTCAGCACAGCGTCATTAATTTGGTTGACATTATGAAATGAAACGACTGTTTGGAGTGATTCATGCACAGTAAAACCATTTAGACCCCATGATTTGTGTTAAGTTGCAGGATAGATGACAGACATGAAACTGTCATGTTATTTGGTCCAAAAAGTTAAGAACATCACATCCATCATGTTTATAAACCTTGCATAACTTTAAGGTAGAACTGGTTGTTCATATGAACAAGAATTGGTCTTTCATGCAATGTTAGGGGGGATATGTCCCTCCATTTCACCAGTGACGTCTGTAAATCAGAGATTTGCAACACCTCAACAGCTTTTGTAAGGCAGTCTTTTCATCTACAAATTATGGTGCCAACAAGGTAAGTGTTCATGTATTTGCCCTATGCACATTGATGCCCAAGTCAGAGATATAGGGGACCAACCATTTAATTTTCTGAGGGAGGCCAAGGATATATTTGAAGAAAAGAAATTCTAGGTCTCGATTAGTTTGAAAGATATATTTTAGCTGTGATTTACATGATGAAAAAAACTATTACAATGGATATCCAATATATTTATCCTCCAAAGAAAATCCCATATGCCACCCCTACCCAATGAGATGGGTAGTCCCTAAACATCCTGTGACTGTATGTATGGTAGTAAATTTGTGATAACACTTAAGCCAGTTATTTTAATAGTGATAATTGTCACAGTCAGGAGGATGTATGAACTTTAAATTCATGAGGAGAACATTTCAACAATAATGTCAAGCCACTTGATTTAGGACTGGAAGATGCATTGCAGACCTGTTCCACTCATCGCCTTTATCAAATAATCATATGACAGAGAACTGATGTTTCATCATATGCCTCTGAAAAATATTCTCCATAACGAATTTATCTGAGTGCATTGTTGACCAGCATGAAATTAATACATTTTTCCAGTGTTTTCTTCTGGAGCTCGTTAATAGGCTTCATGTTGAAAAGCTACATTTTGCACGGCATGAATCAGCACTTGAGTGGGTAACTGACAATTCTGTTTATTGTCTGTATTATCCCAAATCATATAGACAATTTAATGTCTGTATTATCCCAAATCATATAGACAATTTTATGTCTGTATTATCCCATATCATATAGACAATTTTATTTTATGTCTGTATTATCCCATATCATATAGACAATTTTATGTCTGTATTATCCCAAATCATATAGACAATTTTATGTCTGTATTATCCCATATCATATAGACAATTTTATTTTATGTCTGTATTATCCCATATCATATAGACAATTTTATGTCTGTATTATCCCAAATCATATAGACAATTTTATTTTATGTCTGTATTATCCCATATCATATAGACAATTTTATGTCTGTATTATCCCAAATCATATAGACAATTTTATTTTATGTCTGTATTATCCCATATCATATAGACAATTTTATGTCTGTATTATCCCAAATCATATAGACAATTTTATTTTATGTCTGTATTATCCCATATCATATAGACAATTTTATGTCTGTATTATCCCAAATCATATAGACAATTTTATTTTATGTCTGTATTATCCCATATCATATAGACAATTTTATTTTATGTCTGTATTATCCCATATCATATAGACAATTTTATGTCTGTATTATCCCAAATCATATAGACAATTTTATTTTATGTCTGTATTATCCCATATCATATAGACAATTTTATGTCTGTATTATCCCAAATCATATAGACAATTTTATTTTATGTCTGTATTATCCCATATCATATAGACAATTTTATTTTATGTCTGTATTATCCCAAATCATATAGACAATTCTATTTTACGTCTGTATTTTCCCAAATCATATAGACAATTCTATTTTTTGTCTGTATTATCCCAAATCATATAAACTATTCTATTTTATGTCTGTATTATCCCAAATCATATAGACTATTCTATTTTATGTCTGTATTATCCCAAATCATATAGACTATTCTATTTTATGTCTGTATTATCCCAAATCATATAGACAGTTTTATTTTATGTCTGTATTATCCCAAATCACATGGACAATTCTATTTTATGTCTGTATTATCCCAAATCATATAGACAGTTAAACAGCATTGTCTGCATATGTAATACACATAGTTATCACTATAAAGTGGGATCACTGAAATTTGTTTGTCTGTTTTTATATTTATAAATTGGTCAATAACATATACATCATTAGCACTTGATCAGAGAGAGAAACAAACGAAACTTTGGATGATTTTGATGCTGATGAAAACTGTTGTAAACCAGTAACCTGACAAATTGGTAAGAGCTCAGTTATTGAGAGAGAGAGAGAGATAGGTTAGTATTATAATGAAGGATAGATTATGTTTTTGTTTTTGTAATGTTGGTCTACCAAAGATGAAGTAAAGAATTACAGTAAATTTATGCTGAACTAAACTTAATTAAACCCATGAGGTAAAAAAATAAAAAATCATTGGTGACTTAAAAAGAAGTAAAAAAACAAGGATTGAACAAAGTTTTTTGGGACTGTGTTTTTAAAATTTTGTGTATGTTTGAAGAACATGCAATAATCTCTTCAATAAGCCAGATTGAACATGATGGATGAATGATGATGATATGCTTGATTGATAATGATATGCATGAATGATGATATACATGAATGATCATGACATACATGAATGATCATGACATACATGAATGATTAAGACATGCATGAATGATTAAGATATGCATAAATGATGACATGAATGATGATAACATGCATGAATGATGAAGATATGCATGAATGATATGACACATGAATCATGAAGATATGAATAATGATATGCATGAATGATGATGACATACATGAATGATGATGCCATGCATGAATGATCATGACATACATGAATGATCATGACATACATGAATGATTAAGACATGCATGAATGATTAAGATATGCATAAATGATGATATGCATGATGATAACATGCATGAATGATGATGATATGCATGAATAATGAAGAAATGCATGATTGATAATGATGTACATGAATGATGATGACATGCATGAATCATGAAGATATGCAAGAATGATGATGACATGCATGAATCATGAAGATATGAATAATGATATGCAAGAATGATATGCATGAATGATGCTATGCATGAATGATCATGACATACATGAATGATCATGACATACATGAATGATTAAGACATGCATGAATCATGAAGATATGCATAAATGCTGATATGAATGATGATAACATTCATGAATGATGATGATATACATGAATAATGAAGAAATGTATAAATGATGATATGCATGATAATGATGTACATGAATGATGATGACATGCATGAATCATGAAGATATGAATAATGATGATGATATGCAATAATTATGATGACATACATGAATGATGTGTGTGTGTGTGTGTTTGTGTGTGTGTGATTTGGATTTTAAACGTAGCTTGATCAATTTTTCAGTCATATCACTACAATGTCTGCAGTGTGGCAGTTTATTGTAATGTCTAGCACTGGGGCATCATGCTGCAGACATATAGCATGATGTCCCACCCAGTCACTTTATCCTGACACCAGGCCAACCAGTCCTAATATGAATGATGAAGATATGCATGAATGATGATTACATGCAAGAATAATGAAGATATGTGTAAATGATATGCATGAATGATGAAGATGTGCATGAATGATGATGATATGCATGAATGATGAAGACATATGAATGATGATAATGCACATGAATGATGATGACATGCATGAATGATATGCATGAATGATGATGATATGCATGAATCATGATGACATGCATGAATCATGAAGATATGCATAAATGATGATATGCATGAATGATATGCATAAATCATGATTGCATGTATGATTAATGCAGATATGTATGAATAATGAAGCTTTGCATCAATGATGATATGCATTAATGATGAAGATATGCATGAATGATGAAGTTATGCATGAAGGATGAAGATATAAATGATTAAGATATGCATGAATAATCCAGATATACATGAATAATGGAGATATGCATGAATGATGCAGATATGCATGATGATGATAGGCATGAATGATGATATGCATAAATCATGATTGCATGTATGATTGATGCAGATATTTATGAATAATGAAGCTTTGCATGAATGATGATATGCATTAATGATTAAGTTGTGCATGAAGGATGAAGATATAAATGATTAAGATATGCATTAATGATGAAGATATGCATGAATGATGAAGATATGCATGAATGATGAATATATGCATGAATGATGAAGTTATGCATGAAGGATGAATATATAAATGATTAAGATATGCATGAATGATGCAGATATGCATGAATAATGGAGATATGCATGAATGATGCATATATGCATGATTGATGAAGATATCAATGAATAAGATATGCATGAATGATGAAGATATGCATGAGTAATGAAGATATGCATGGCAGGGATTACTAAACAATGCTACCTCCATGGCTGGCAGGAATTACTTCACAATGCGACCTCAGTAGATGGCAGGAATTACATGACAATGCCACCTCAGTGGATGGTAGGGATTACATCACAATGCTACCTCAGTGGCTGGCAGGAATTACATGACAATGCTACCTCAGTAAATGGCAGGAATTACATGACAATGCTACCTCAGTGGATGGCAGGGATTACATGACAATGCTACCTCAGTGGATGGCAGGGATTACATCACAATACTACTTGGTAGCTCACAGGGATTACATCACAATGCTACCTCAGTGGATGGCAGGGATTACATCACAATGCTACCTCAGTGGCTGGCAGGAATTACATCACAATGCTACCTCTGTGGATGGCAGGAATTACATCACATTGCTACCTCAGCAGATGGCAGGAATTACATCACAATGCTACCTCTGTGGATGGCAGGAATTACATCACATTGCTACCTCAGCAGATGGCAGGAATTACATCACAATGCTACCTCAGTTTCTGGCAGGAATTACATCACAATGCTACCTCAGTAGATGGCAGGAATTACATGACAGTGCTACCTCAGTGGATGGTAGGGATTACATCACAATGCCACCTCAGTGGCTGGCAGGAATTACATCACAATGCTACCTCAGCAGATGGCAGGAATTACATGACAATGCTACCTCGGTAGATGACAAAATATGATAGGCAAGGATTACATCAAAATGTTGCCTCAGTAGATGGCAGGGATTACATCACAATTCCACCTCAGTAGATGGCAAAAAATGTAAAAGCTATGAAGGGTTTTGATGAATACAATTTTAAAAGATACAGTTCAAGGATGTTTCACTTAGTTATCATAATTTCTGTTAACGAAGTCGAAGCCTTGTTTTTGTCCATTAAAAAAATGGAAAATTATTACACTGTATGGTACATACCTATCTTTTCTGAATTGACTCCATGCTACACTTTGCCATCCATGTAAGTTTTCAAATGACCAGTTAAGTGACCATGTTATTTAGTGTGTAGAGGAGTCTATGCATTGCTGTTGCCATCCATGTAAGTTTCCAAATGACCAATCATGTGACCATGTTATTTAGTGTGTAGAGGAGTCTATGCTATATTGTCTTCCATGTAAGTTTCCAAATGACCAATCATGTGACTATGTTATTTAGTGTGTAGAGAAGTCTATGCATTGCTGTTGCCATCCATGTAAATTTCCAAATGACCAGTCATGTGACCATGTTATTTAGTGTGTAGAGGAGTCTATGCATTGCTGTTGCCATCCATGTAAGTTTCCAAATGACCAATCATGTGACAGTTTGTTTGAGTATGTGGAGGAGTTGATTTCAGCTAAGAGTTGATAGTATGACTCAACAGTTAATTAAGGAAGGAATTTTTTTTTTTTACCTTCCCATAAATTTCTAGCAATAAGATATCATGGATATGAAAAATGGTCATTATCCCTTTGGCAGTCATCAATTGAGTTTTGAACTCAGATGTAAAATGCAAACATCATGTGTCAAAATGTTGTGTTACTGGAAATTATTGTGAAAAAAATTGAAGTTAAGTATAAATACATGTAGTTGGTACTTTCACTGAAAGACAAGTTAGTCCCAACAGAAATAACAGTCTAAAATTGTGTGGTCTTATGTAAATGTTAGTGCATAATTTCTGAATTTTTTTCTTCTCTTAACATCTGATGATAGAAGACATGATTATAAGATATGATTGCTGAATTAGGTTGATAGTTTTCTCATTTTGCTGTTCAAAGCAAGGTGTTGATTTCTAAAATGTTTACATGAAAATTTAAGTTCTGTTGAGTCCAAAATTGGTATGGTGCTGGTGACTATTTGGTTTCATCTAAAAATGTTTTATTTCAGACACCAATGACAAAGACAAGGTCACTTTTGGGAGATAAAGGCATCATTTTCAACAACATGGTCAGTATTTCATGTACAATACAGTCATTTATTTCTTTATCTTAGAATTATCTAAAACCCTTGCAGTTACAGAAAATGCTAATCTTCACATCCATTTATTTACAGTCTCTATATAGGGGCCCCGAGTGGCCGAGTGGTCTAAAGCGCTCCCCTTCATGGATCACTGCCATCTCACCTCTATCTGCATGGGTTCAAATCTAGGATTCAGTTAATGTGGTTATTTGAGAAAGCTTGCCAGTAGCTTCTCGTGGGTTGGTGGTTATTTCCAGGGTTTTCCCGGGTTCTTCCTCCGCCATTAATACTGGCTGCCATGTATAGCCTATCTTGTGCTGAAAAATGGCGTTAAACCCTTTAACAACAACAATAACAACAGTCTCTCTATAGTAGTGAACTCCCTGAAAACTAAAGCCCCATTATAACAGAATCCAGTCTAAACTGAAGATTATTTGGACTTAAATTTTTCTTTATTTAATATCATCATATTTTCCCAGAATATGAAACCCCTTGAGTATAAATACGGAAACAAATTTTTGTCCCAAATTTCAATTTTGTTCTTGAACCCAACTCCCCCCAATGAAAGGGACTTTAGACTTGAGAATGTATTTCAGCTACTAAATTGCAGACACTCAATGGAACAAATAAATTACAGTTAGCAAATTCTGTATCAAGCTTACTGGTGAGACAGATGCAGAAATGGCCAAATGGCAAGTGAGATTCAAATTATACTTGACACATGTGTCAACAGTTGAGTAAGAAATGGCTGACAATAGGCTAATGTCTTTGCATCATAAAGCAAGCACGTTTTTAAGGGGAATCATTAGTAACTAAATACTTGTAGTTAATTTACTTCAAAAACATTATGTTTATATCCTTATTATCAAATTGTTTTTGATGCTATTCATTTGTATACATGATCAATAGAACATTGTTTGTTTGTTTCTTTAATTTAATATCATGGTTATATTAACCAGGCATGCGGCCTCACTTTTGATGGTTTGCAAATGGATGACTGAGAAACTGTTCGAAGTCGGATTCACTCAACTGATTTTCAACTGAGAAAAATCATTGCATACATGCATTTAAGTAACTATGACTGTCATTTGTCTTCTGTCATATGTCAAGATGTCAGAACAGTCTTCACTCACATATCAAGAACAACCAGCTAAGCATTGTAGGATTGAACTACCCACATATGATAAAATTAAGCAGTATGTATATCGTTCCTAATTCCAGTGGACTTGTAGTCTAGTCTTAAATGCATCTCATTCATCAAAATGCTTCATGTGACAAAGACTTTATTTTTGTGTGGAACAAGTATACTTATTCCTGTGGTAGGATGTGTTGTTCAGGTAATTTTTAATTCAGTTTTTTAAAACTAACAGCTTTCATAATTTTGTGCATGCTTAAATACACCAACTGTGATGTTTTCTCATAAGTACATTCAGTGGCATCACTCGGGTTGGTGTCACCCAGTGCGGTAGCTCATGGTGTCACCCCCATGGTCCTCCTTCCGTAACAGACCATACAGAATCCTTAGTAATGTCATTTTGGTGTCACCCCCTCTGATGGTGTCACCCGGTGCAGTCTGCACCCCCTGCATCCCCCTAGCGACGCCACTGCTGTGCCTGCTAGTCATGTATTTGACTATGATCGGTTATCCGCTTATGAAATCTGACTAGACCGAGCAGTGTGTGCTCTGTAAAATTTGCAATTTTTCATTTTGGTGTCACCCCTCTGAGATGGTGTCACCCGGTGCGGTCTGCACCCCCCGCACCCCCCTAGCGACACCACTGAGTACATTCTCTTTCTCTCATAAATGCTCAGAAGAGGACATACTGTTTTGCATCAGCAAAACCATCAGTAAACATTAAACCTTTCAAATCCAAAATGTGGTTTTTGGTTTCAGGGGTTTTCTGTTTTGAGGGGTTTCATTGTATCTACAATTTCAACTGCTTTGCCGTTCTGCATGAATGTTTCATAGATGGTATGTATCAGTGTGTCATCTTGTCGTTTGTAAGTTACATTTAATGGTTATATATCAGTGTGTCATCTTGTCATTTGTAAGTTACATTTAATGGATACATATCAGTGTGTCATCTTGTCATTTGTAAGTTAATTTAATGGATATATATCAGTGTGTTGTTTGTAAGTTACATTTAATGGATACATATCAGTGTGTCATCTTGTCATTTGTAAGTTACATTTAATGGATGCATATCAGTGTGTGATCTTGTCATTTGTAAGTTACATTTAATGGATACATATCAGTGTGTCATCTTGTCATTTGTAAGTTACATTTAATGGATACATATCAGTGTGCCATCTTGTCATTTGTAAGTTACATTTAATGGATATATATCAGTGTGCCATCTTGTCATTTGTAAGTTACATTTAATGGATACATATCAGTGTGCCATCTTCTCATTTGTAAGTTACATTTAATGGATACATATCAGTGTGCCATCTTGTCATTTGTAAGTTACATTTAATGGATACAGTAGCAGATTAGACTGCTTTCAGCAACCATTGCACTTTATTATCTGAAAATCTTTTGCTCCAAGGAGTTGAATTTCATCTAATTAGGACTATAAAATCAAAAAAAATTCTGCTTGATTGGAATTTAAACTGTACAAATGAAAAAAGTCACACAAATGTACATTATTTTCTTCTTATTGTGTTGAAATTCTTTTTTTAGCAACTTAAGTTTTTACTTGTCCAGTAAAATGTTAACATGTCACAAGCTGTTGGACAAGGGATTACTTTAGCCCTGCCTACATTTTAATATTTAGTTTGTGACCAGTCCACTTTGCTGTCCAAGCCGTTCCAGTATCCTGAGTGGCCGCTATGTGCACAATCACAAGGGGTTTAACAACAGTCTGGAGGGTGGCTGTAGTGACAGCCACTGGCAGCAAACCCAGGAGCCCACAGCCTTTCCCACCATCCTGAAGGCACAGGGATACACCACGTTCTTTGCTGGGAAATATCTTAATCAGGTTGCTTATTTATTTTAAACTTTATAGCATACAGTATTTCTCTCAAGTTAATGGTTGACCATAAGTTCCAGCATAACTTTTACACAGAGAAGTCTAATTTTATTGTACACAGATTGATCAAATTTTATTTTACACAGAGAAGTCTAATTTTTATGTACACAGATAAGTCTTTTTTTTATTTTACACAGAGAAGTCTAATTTTGATGTACACAGATAAGTCTTTTTTTTATTTTACACAGATTGATCAAATTTTATTTTACACAGAGAAGTCTAATTTTTATGTTACACAGATAAGTCTAATTGTTTTATAGAAAGGCAAGTCCACCCCGTTTTCATCACAATTACCAGGCAGGGCCAGTTGGCCTTATTTTTTGAGAAATACTGTACAGTGCTGTCATGCCAGTCACTGGAACCATAAAAGTGCACCTCATCATAATGCAGATGATCAGAACCATACATGTATACTCTCATTATAATGCAGATTATTGGAACCATACATTCAAGTATATCTCATGTTTTACATTAGGACCATGAAAAAATGTTTTTTTTTTACTCCAATTCATTTCATTGTAACCATACAAGTATACCACACTAAAGCATTTCATTGGAATCATACAAATATACCTTATTATGATGCTTTTCATTCGAACCATGGAAGTATACCTCACTATAGTGCATGTCATTGGAACCTTACATGTCTACCTCACTAATGCATTTTATTGGAACCATATAAGTTTACCTCACTTTAGTGTATTTCATTGGGACCATATCAGTATACCTCAATATATTGTTTTACAATGGGACGATAAAAGTGTTACTGTAATGCGGTTCATTGGAACCATACAAGTATACCTCATTGTAACTAATGAGGCAAATATATGGAAGTTTATTTTATCCACAGAATCAATGTATAATGCATATTAGATGTGAAACCACATTATAATTAATTCTCATCAGTCGAGAGCGAAAAAGATGTAAAATAAATTAAGTGGCCATGATTGAATTAAATGAAGCAATTTTATAGAATCCATGACTGCATTATATGGAGGGAGGGATCATACTGAGAATCTCTTAATTAAAGGAGTGCTGTAATAGGCTTACAGAGCATTCCTCATGGAGGTACACAAAACTGATTTGCACTAAGGAAATAAAAGGACGTAACGATGCTTCTATTAAGCTCATGTTTCTTTACAAACTGGCCTATCATAAACTGGACTATAATAAATTACCTAATCACATTCACATTAGGTATTACTTGTGCTGCCTCCTGAATCCAGTCCTCTCAATGACTTAAAAGTCTATCTGCCTGTACCTTGTATAAATAAAGGGAACTAACTCTCATGGATTACTTCCTCTTACCCACTAGGTGGCACACATTATATTGGATATCATCAGTTTTAACTTTGCTGCAAACTGTCAGCAGGCCTCCAAGAATCCATGGATTTTTATTCTTTTCTGCTATCCTTTTTTTGGTGTTACAGCAAGTGAGACAGTCATTTAGTGTAGTGTATCCTACAATTTTGTGTATTTTGGTGAATTGGAGATATTTGGAGAGGATTTTTTACCACTTCATATGACAAGTGTTTACATTGGTAACACCATATTGGAGGTATGTATTAACACAGTACAGCTGTTCTTGTTCATAGGTTTGCCATATCGCACATATTTTCACACTATTCTGATATATTTATAATGTTATCAGTATATGTTGAACAAAATATTCATTCAGTCCTAAGTTTTAATTTGACTGGCAGCTTTCGTCTCTTTAAAATCATGACCTTTGTAGATTTGTAATGTCTGATGAATTATACATTCAGTTTTTGATCTTCAGTTGCCATTATCTCCTATTGTATTTACACCTGTTGTCTTTTGTTCCTTATATTTTCTGCTAAATATAAAGGTGACACCCGTACAAAATAATTAGGCAGATTCCACCTGGAACTTAAGGAGACCCCAGGCAAAATCTGCCTAAAATGTTAAAAATCTGGTTAATACAAAGGCGGACATGGAAAATTGGAGAAGTCAAAGATGAATCCATCTAGAGTCCGTCTAACTCTAAGATGGACTTTTGTCAAAATTCCTGCTATATAATACATCTTTGGGCATAATTTTGGACTTGGTTGATTTTCCAACCACCTTTTAGGTGGCCTTAGGAACTTAGTCACTGGCATCTATTATATGAAAGGAGGAATCTGGACTTAGTTTATTTTCTAACCAACATTTAGGCAGAATGAAGAACTTAGTCATTTACACCAGTTAAATAAGGCAGAATTTGTACTTTGCTTTGTGTGTCTGTCAAGTTAAATGTAAATTTTGACTTTTTTCATTTGTGCAACAGCGATGAACTGATCGTTTGTATCATATTCATTTTACAATGATAATGCTACTAAATTACATAAATGACTGAAAAATTTTTTTAAAATAATACATGTAGAAAAAAATAACTTTGCAAGTTTTATTTTGTTTGATATATTCAAGCTTGGATGATGTGACCCAACAAATTTGAGAGGTTTTGAAGAGAGTTTAGGAAAAGTGGCTTGTTTATGAGATAATAAAATGATTAGCTAAATATATTGTATAAAATTTGTGACACACAACCCAGTTTTTATAAAGTTTGTTTGTTATTTGCACATGTCTTTCTTTTCAGAATGTACTAATTGGTCTATTTGTATTCTCTGTTATATCAGGTTGATCAAATAGACTTTAGTTATTGTGTGTCAGTATGTTTTATTCATACAAGCATAATCTGCTAATTATTTAGCTTTGCAGATACATATTAGTGTGTAAATTTATTGACATGAATATTAATTATAACTGTCATTGACAGTCAGTTCATTCATACAAGAAAGTTCACAGTTGGTAACATAATTGTAAATTCTTGGTTTATGATTCCACTGTCCCATGTATTTACATTTAGAAGTCGGGTCCAGTTCATAATTGTTCTACCCTTTTGAATTATTTTGTCCAGTTAAATGATGTAAATGTATTCTGTTGTTGGCCAAAATGTAAGTAAAAATGGAATGAGTAAAATGTTGAAATCAATTTTTTATTTGCTGTAAATTATCCTTAAGTCTGCCATCCAATGCATTTAATAACTATCTAAAGAATGGATTAAATTGTGTTTGGTTCTTGTCTTAATTTCACTAGATGGTATCTTTTTCCATACTGAAGGCATTTCGCTTCCAGCTCTAGGCGGAGTTTATTTGTAGGTGAAATATTTACAAGGTGGACTAACATTTAGATGTTTTCATTATTGGATGGGGTTCTGCAGGTATTTCCATCTAATTAGGCAGAAGTAAAAATTCCACCTAATAACAGACAGAGTAATTTGCATATTTCAAGCTATATTCCACCCTGAATCTGCCTAAATGTGATATTAAGGGTAATCTAGGCTAAATAAGCCCAGGTCCATGCTCTCTTCATGGATCTAAACTAGATACAGTTTTATTCTGACAGTAAAGATGTTTTATTGACACAACCAGGTTTCATTGCTAGGATTCTTTAAACAAAATATCCAAATCATCTCCAAGTGATCTTTCCAGGTATCATAATAGATGATGACATCATTGATATAAGAATCAAAAACATCTTGACCAGATGTAATCATATTCATTATATATTGAAAAGTACAATGCTAACCTTTCATCCCAAATGGCATTACTTTATATCGATAAAATCCACCTGAAGTTATGAATGCTGAAATATCCATAGCCCTTTCTGTACAAGTAATTTGCCTGAATCCTTCTGAAAGGTAAAACCTGGTGACATACTTTGCATTTCCAATCTTATCAATGCAATCATCGATTCCTGACAGTGGAAATGAATCTGTTTTGATCACACTTCACTTTTCTATAGTCAGTGCACATTTGGACAGCATTTGGTTTGGGTATAAGAAGACGTAGTAGGATTTAGGTAAAGTTCTCCACTTTAGATGACATTATGAAAGCTTGTTGGTTTTACTATTGATTTCTAATTATGTAAATTAATACCTAGAACTGTGAAACTTCCAAAACAATGTGATTTTAGATTTCAAAAAGAAAGTTGTGATTTTGACTCTGTAGTCTGCAAAACCAACAGATTTTGTCAAACTTAACAAATAATTTAATTCCTTAATTATTATAATGACAATTTAAGAGGAACTTAAGGTATTATGAATTAAATTCAAAATAATCCTAAAACGTTCTACACAAGTCCCGAAAAATCAAGTGTTATGACTGACTTCCAGGACCTCAATTGTTGTTGTTGTTGTTGTATGGTTTAACGCCATTTTTCAGCACATGATAGGCTATACATGGCGGCCAGTACTGATGGTGGAGGAAGAACCCAGAAAAGCCCGGAAAGAACCACTGACCCACGAGAAGCTACTGGCAAGCTTTCTCACATATCCACATTAGCCGAATCCGAGACTCGAACCCATGCAGACAGAGGTGAGATGGCAGTGATCCGTAACGGTGAGCGCTTTAGACCACTCGGCCACTCGGGACCCCAGCCTCAATTGTGCTGATATGCTAACAGTCTTAATGCATTGCAATGGCATTGTCCAGAACTCCGCTGAATACATTAATCTTAGAATAATAATTTAGTACAGAGTTAGTGAGCACTTTGTGTTCCAGTGAATAATCCTAACAAATGTTCCCTCACAAATTATATGTAAACACAACATTAAACACATCTGCAGACTGATATTAAAAAAGAACGTGGGAAATAAGTATAAACTAACTGTCCATGACTACATCTATATATTCACCGATACGGCTCTACATGGCAATATTTTCCTACTCGATCCATGTCGTAATACTTCCTAGATGACTTAAGTCACAATGCTCCATGTTGCAATATAACCCACCTGACTGAATCATCCAATGGCAAATCCCCCCCAATTGTTTTATATATAAACAGGTTCATTGATAGAATTGATGTAAAACTGTCAACATCTGTTTATAGCTCATATGCAGTCTACAGGCATTCATCAAAAGTAAGACACAATATCGATATACATGGCACTAGCAGTGTCTTTGCACATTATCTCCCATTGTGACTTAAGCACACTGAGCAACTCGTTGACACCATGCTAACATGTTATTTTTCGTACTGACCAGGTACGAACTCCTATTAGGTCTTCTTATACCTCACTTTGACCAATAAAAATGGAAGAAACATTTGTAGGTGTGGTTAGGAGCAATACCTTACTTTGACCAATGAAAACTCATCTCATTTTCTTGTTTCCTGTCCCTTCCCTTTTTATATGTAACATGTTTTGTGAAAAGAAACAATAAATAGATAATATTCTCATTGTGAAAAAGAATATTAAAGCAGTATAATTCTGATTACTTACATGCAAGTTGTAATTTTTGCAGTATGGTTTTCCCAGGTCTGGTGGAGTGGAGCACATTCCTCAAGGGTGGGACTGGTGGACAGGTTTGGTAGGTAGGCAATGATGTACAGATCAGTTTTGGTGGTGGTGGCTGTTTAGTGTGTGTGTGATTATGATGAATATATATATTATGAAGATAATGATTGTGATGATGAAGATAATGATTATGATGATCAAGATAATGATGAAGATAATGATAATGATGATCAAGATAATGATGAAGATAATGATTATGATGATCAAGATAATGATTATGATGATCAAAATAATAATTATGATGATCAAGATAATGATTATGATGATCAAGATAATAATTATCACAATAAAATAAAGATAATAATATGAAGAAGATGATTTTGTCAACAATGACAATTGTGGCAAGAGAGTGAAGATGAAAAGAAATATAGTTTATAAGATGACATTAATTATTGCTAACAGTTTACAATGATTATGACACAGTGATCCTAAAAATTTCATTGGTGATAACTCCAGTCTTGATAGCAATTACACTGATGATTACTATTTCATTGATGCTACAATTACAATGACAACAATTACAATGATCGAAAAAATTACAGTGAGCCTAACGATTACAGTGATTCTGCAAGTTATAATGACAACAATTACAATGATGATAACAATTACAATGATCCTACAATTACAGTGATTCTAACAATTATAATGATTCTAACAACTACATTAATAATAAAAATTACAAAGATGATACCTATTACATTGATCCTAACAATTACAATGATGATAACAATTACAGTGAACCGAAACGTTGCAATGATTCAAACAGTTACAGTAATCCTAACAATTACAATGATTCATTAAATTAAAATGATTCAAACAACTACATTAATAATAACAATTACAATGATGATACCTATTACATTGATCCTAACAATTACAATGATGGTAACAATTACTATGATTCTAACAATTTTAATGATTCTAACAATTACAATGATAATAACAATTATAATGATGATACCTATTACGTTGATCCTATAAGTTACAATGGTCCTAACAATCACAATGATTCATAACAATTATAATGATTTTAACAATTACAATGATGATAGCAATTACAATGATGATAACAATTCTAATGATGATAACAACTACATTATTGATAACAATTACAGTGATGATACCTATTATGTTGATCCTAAAAATTACAATGGTCCTGACAATTACAATGATGATAACAATTGCAATGATCCTAACAATTACAGTGATGATAACAATTACAATGATCCTAAAAGTTACAATGGTCATATCAATTACAATGATGATAACAATTGCAATAATCCTAACACTTACAATGGTCCTAACAATTGCAATAATTCTAACAACTACATTATTGATGACCATTACAATGATGATACCTATTACATTGATCCTAACAATTGCAATGATCCTAATAATTATAATGATGATAATAATTGCAATGATCATAAAAGTTACAATGGTCCTAACAATTACAGTGATGAATTGCAATGATCCTTACAATTACAATGGTTGTAACAATTACAATGATGATAACAATTGCAATGATCCTAACAATTACAGTGGTCCAAACAATTACAATGATCATGACAATTACAATGATCCTAAAAGTTACAGTGATGATAATAATTACAATGATGATAAAAGTTACAATGGTCCTAACAATTACAGTGATGAATTGCAATGATCCTAACAATTTCAATGATCATAACAATTACAGTGATGATAACAATTACAATGATGATAACAATTACATTGGTCCAAACAATTACAATGGTCCAAACAATTACAATGATCATGACAATTACAATGATCCTAAAAGTTACAGTAATGATAATAATTACAATGATGATAAAAGTTACAATGGTCCTTACAATTACAGTGATGAATTGCAATGATCCTAACAGTTTCAATGATCATAACAATTACAGTGATGATAACAATTACAATGATGATAACAATTACATTGGTCCAAACAATTACAATGGTCCAAACAATTACAATGATCCTTAAGGTTTTAATGATCCTAACAATTACAGTAATGATAACAATTGCAATGACCTTAACAACTACAATGATGATAACAACTACAATGATGATAACAATTACAATGATGATAATATTGGAATTTAAGTATTTTTTTAAATTTGCAGTGATGGTTACATTCATATGACAGTTTCAGACATGCTATTTATATGACAGTTTCAGACATGCTACTGCTGTTGCAGATAATATTATCACATAGTCGGTACATTTGCACATAGTGTGTTCAGTTTAATATTTTTGATATTATAACATGCAAACATATTATGTGATTCTGATTGGTACAAGTAAGCCCATGATATTATTGTGCAGTATTCTCTTTACTGATTGGCTGGGATCATGTGAAAACTTTTTTAACCCCACCTTCTGGAATTATTTTTTTCATTGAACATTTTTGTTTGCCATTTTTTTGTTTTTTTTGACTTCCAAAGGGAATTAGGGGAAAATGGTCTTGTCTGTTTCAATATTGCCAATTTACCCCAACAAGGGTTTGTTATGTCATGTATAGCATATAAGATGAAAATGGCAAAAACCCCAAGACAAAAACAATAACAACAAGTAAAACTATAAGTATTGCTCAGATGATAGCAAGGGTGGGGGTTGGGATGAATGGGCAGTATATCTGTAGCATGGAATCCACCCTATATACAACCTTGGTTTCAGTGTGAACTTACTGAAGTAAATAAACTCAACTTTGTTCACATAAGAATGTAGACATAAACCGGTCTCCCCAACTGACAGAACTTTATCCAACCACAGCATATTTACATGGTAAATATGTGATGCGGGTCTGACTCAAAAAGAGATTTGTTTACATCTTCTCTACAGTCTAATGTTCCAAATCAAATACTCCAAATATCTTGTTGCAAATACATTACAGTAAATATGTGTATTTCTGCATCCAGTAAACTTCTTTTCACAAAAATATCGCAACAATGTAATGTTTAGTTGTGATGTCAAATTTCAGCGTAAACACTGGCACTGTGTTGTATAGGCCAACTCAAACTGTTCTGTGCACGAAATCAAAATGTGACATCACACACATTGGACATTTTTTGTTGACAAATGTTTTATGTTTTGTAAAATGTTCTGTTTATTTGGATGGATGCTTATTTTTTTATTTATAGTTATCAAAAATATATAATATACTTGTACTATTTTAACTTTGTTTGAGACTATTTTTATGCACAACAAATGAAAGGTACAGCTTCTGTCAGAATGAACAAAATTATTCATTCTTTTTTCTATCTAAATAATTTCTACTGAAATAAAACTATGTGATGAAAAGAATATCAAATGGGTAATAATTCAATATTAAATTTATGAAACTCATTAAATAATGTCCAGCTTTTTGCTTGCCAAGGCTCACAAAAGCTGGAAATTATTCAACTCATTTCATAGATTCAATATTAAATCATTACCCATTTGAGATCCTCTATATAATAATAATAACAATAATAATAATAATAATAATAATAATAATAATAATAATTGTACCAATAATAATAATAATAATAATAATAATAATAATAATAATAATTGTACCAATAATAATAATAATCATAATAATAATAATAATTGTACCAATAATAATAATAATAATAATAATAATAATAATAATAATAATAATAATTGTACCAATAATAATAATAATAATTGTGCCAATAATAATAATAATAATAATAATAATAATAATTGTACCAATAATAATAATAATAATAATAATAATTGTACCAATAATAATAATAATAATAATAATAATAATTGTACCAATAATAAAAATAATAATAATAATAATTGTACCAATAATAATAATAATAATAATAATAATAATAATTGTACCAATAATAATAATAATAATAATAATAATAATAATAATAATTGTACCAATAATAATAATAATAATAATAATTGTACCAATAATAATAATAATAATAATAATAATAATAATAATAATAATAATAATTGTACTAATAATAATAATAATAATAATAATAATTGTACCAATAATAATAATAATAATAATAATAATAATAATAATTGTACCAATAATAATAATAATAATAATAATTGTACCAATAATAATAATAATAATAATAATAATAATAATAATAATAATTGTACCAATAATAATAATAATAATAATAATAATAATAATAATAATTGTACCAATAATAATAATAATAATAATAATTGTACCAATAATAATAATAATAATAATAATAATTGTACCAATAATAATAATAATAATAATAATAATAATAATTGTACCAATAATAATAATAATAATAATAATTGTACCAATAATAATAATAATAATAATTGTACCAATAATAATAATAATAATTGTACCAATAATAATAATAATAATAATAATTATAATAATAATAATTGTACTAATAATAATAATAATAATAATAATTGTACCAATAATAATAATAATAATAATAATAATAATAATAATAATTGTACCAATAATAATAATAATAATAATAATAATAATAATAATAATAATAATTGTACCAATAATAATAATAATAATAGTAATTGTACCAATAATAATAATAATAATAATAATAATTGTACCAATAATAATAATAATAATAATAATTGTACCAATAATAATAATAATAATAATAATAATAATAATAATAATAATTGTACCAATAATAATAATAATAATAATAATAACGTAACGGTTTATATTATTACATGTTCTATTATTATTTGCTATCGGAAAGTCGTTAAATTTATTTACAGGTTGGAAACTCACAGTACTATGGATACAGTCTTTCTGTGAATGGTACTTTGGAAAAGCATGGTGATAACTATGAAAAGGACTACTTGACTGACCTCATTGTAAGTCATACAGTGTATATGAGAACTGTGCATCACCTGCTTGGTCATGATATGATACATATCACGATACATGGGTCCTGATGCAATGATGTACATCATAGTTAGCCAGCAATACAATACATATTGTGATACAATGCATTTTGCAATACAGTAGTTTTCACAAAATATATTCTACTTCCTTTCCCTTTCTTTTGCATGCAATATCTATGTTGTTGTATCATTGTAAGCAAGCATTACGTAATGTCTCTATTTTCTGTTGTATTGTTTTCATTGTAAGTATACATTATATAACCTTGGATGTTTTGTTTTCATTGTAAGTCTGCTTCATGCATAGCTGCCAACCCTCACGAATTTGGTGTGAATTTCACAACTTTTTCAGCGATTCATTGATTCACGCCGTAAGCCAAAAATTCATGAATTTTCCAATCCTCAATTATTTTAAATCTTTAATAAAATAACTGATTTCCCATTAATTGCTAGTTGTGATATTCGCAGTTGCCGAAATGGTCCGGTACTGCTGGTCACGATATTAGTAGATCTACAGCCGATTAGTACAGTTCGCCTGGTAGCAAGCATTTTAACCTATTTTAATATATATGTATAAGAGTAGTTTTACAAATGCCTTTGAAAGAAACTGGGGCCTAACAGGAAATTTGCTCCACGCATGCGTCAAAACACTGATTTGAGTTACCGTTCAGCATCACATGTAAGATCTTGAAAATGTCTTCACCACCAAGGAAAAAGAAATGTACTACTGAAAAAGTGATGTTTAATTTGGAATATATCAAAAATTGGCTGTGCATTCTGCCTTTAAACATTGATATTCATTCATGCTTTTTGCACTCAGTGTGCCATCACAGAGACGAATTGAGGAAGAATGTCGGTTGCAAAAAACACATAGAAGTTGGGAAAATTAAGAATTCGCAGATTTCAGCTCTGGAATATTTTAAACCATTGGCAGAAGACCTGCAGGCTACCAATGCTGAAGCATTATTTGTGAGTTTTCTTGTTGAACACAATCTACCTTTTAACCTTTATCAGCTGGAGATCATGCTAAACATTTGTTCTGACAAATGTTCCCAGACTCGAAAATCGCTTCCAAATTTTCCTGTGGAAGAGCCAAAAATGCTGCACCTCCTGTGCATTCCTCACAGCAACAGTGACAGCGAAAGAGTATTTTCTTTAGTGAGGAAAAAAAAGACAAACTTTAGGGCCTCCTTAGCTGCAGAAAATTTTTCAGCAACTTTAGTCCCCAAGATCAACCAGCAGGCAAGAAATCGGAACTGTTAGAAAACAAATTTACGATCAAGCAGTTGAGGAAGTCCAAGTCTGCCACAGTTTCATGTCTTGATAAATAAATATTTCTGCATATATGTAGTGGTTTATTTTTATTTTTCGAACTTGATATAGTGTAGTATTGACGGTCGGTGTGGATGGAGTGGTCAGAGTGGATGGAGTTATTTTCATGGTATTTTTCACGAATTCATGTCCAAATTCACGACTTTTTATCCCTGTTTTCACTAATTGTGAGCCTGGAAGGTTGGCAGTTATGTTCATGAAATGTTGATGTTGTATTGTTATTGTAGGCATGCATCATATAATGCTGATCAATATTATACTGTTTTCATTGTACGCATGCATGATGTAATGTTTATGTTGTTTTGTTGTCAATATAAGCATGTATCATGTAATGTCAATGTTATGTTGTCAATATAAGCATGTATCATGTAATGTCAATGCTGTGTTGCTATTGTAAGCATGTATCTTGTAATGTCAATGTTGTGTTGCTATTGTTAGTATGTATCATGTAATGTCAATGTTGTGTTGCTATTGTAAGCATGTATCATATAATGTCAATGTTTTGTTGCTATTGTAAGCATGTATCATATAATGTCAATGTTTTGTTGCTATTGTAAGCATGGATGATGTAATGTCAATGTTGTGTTGCTATTGTAAGCATGGATGATGTAATGTCAATGTTGCATTGCTATTGTAAGCATGGATGATGTAATGTCAATGTTGCATTGCTATTGTAAGCATGGATGATTTAATGTTAATGTTGTGTTGCTATTGTAAGCATGTATCATGTAATGTCAATGTTTTGTTGCTATTGTAAGCATGTATCATGTAATGTCAATGTTGCATTGCTATTGTAAGCATGGATGATGTAATGTCAATGTTGTGTTGCTATTGTAAGCATGGATGATGTAATGTCAATGTTGTGTTGCTATTGTAAGCATGTATCTTGTAATGTCAATGTTGTGTTGCTATTGTTAGTATGTATCATGTAATGTCAATGTTGTGTTGCTATTGTAAGCATGTATCATATAATGTCAATGTTTTGTTGCTATTATAAGCATGGATGATGTAATGTCAATGTTGTGTTGCTATTGTAAGCATATTTCATGTAATGTCAATATTGTGTTGCTATTGTAAGCATGGATGATTTAATGTCAATGTTGCATTGCTATTGTAAGCATGGATGATGTAATGTCAATGTTGTGTTGCTATTGTAAGCATGTTTCATGTAATGTCAATGTTGTGTTACTATTGTAAGCATGGATGATTTAATGTCAATGTTGTGTTGCTATTGTAAGCATGGATGATGTAATGTCAATGTTGTGTTGCTATTGTAAGCATGGATGATGTAATGTCAATGTTGCATTGCTATTGTAAGCATGGATGATGTAATGTCAATGTTGTGTTGCTATTGTAAGCATGTATCATGTAATGTCAATGTTCTGTTGCTATTGTAAGCATGGATGATGTAATGTTAATGTTGTGTTGCTGTTGTAAGCATTGATGATGTAGTGTCAATGTTGTGTTGCTATTGTAAGCATGGATGATGTAATGTCAATGTTGTGTTGCTATTTTAGGCATGGATGATGTAATGTCAATGTTGTGTTGCTATTGTAAGCATGTATCATGTAATGTCAATGTTGTGTTGCTATTATAAGCATGGATGATGTAATGTCAATGTTGTGTTGCTATTGTAAGCATGGATGATGTAATGTTAATGTTGTGTTGCTATTGTAAGCATGTATCATGTAATGTCAATGTTGCATTGCTATTGTAAGCATGGATGATGTAATGTCAATGTTGTGTTGCTATTTTAGGCATGGATGATGTAATGTCAATGTTGTGTTGCTATTGTAAGCATGTATCATGTAATGTCAATGTTGCATTGCTATTGTAAGCATGGATGATGTAATGTCAATGTTGTGTTGCTATTGTAAGCATGTATCATGTAATGTCAATGTTGCATTGCTATTGTAAGCATGGATGATGTAATGTCAATGTTGTGTTGCTATTGTAAGCATGGATGATGTAATGTCAATGTTGTGTTGCTATTGTAAGCATGGATGATGTAATGTCAATGTTGTGTTGCTATTGTAAGCATGGATGATGTAATGTCAATGTTGCATTGCTGTTGTAAGCTTTTTTAATTGCTTTTATTTATATTGTAATTAGATTCTTGAGTTGAGAGCAGAATGAGACAGAATATATACATTTATTTTGTACATTTGTACCATTAGGTTGTCGAGTAGCATGTGTTCTATAGAACTTGTTCAGATACAGTCCCTTTAGTTTTTGTACATGGTCAGTACCACAAAATGAATATTATTTATTTTATGATTTTTCATACACTGAAGTTAATTATTTTTTTGTATATGAAATATTACATGAAATATGGTATAATGAAATAATAATAAAAAAACTAACAAACAATGCAAATTTATTGGGGTATTCCAGCAGTAGTACACATATTGATGTATAGGGGTATTCCAGCAGTAGTACACATATTGATGTATAGGGATATTCCAGCAGTAGTACACATATTGATGTATAGGGGTATTCCAGCAGTAGTACACATATTGATGTATAGGGATATTCCAGCAGTAGTACACATATTGATGTATAGGGATATTCCAGCAGTAGTACACATATTGATGTATAGGGATATTCCAGCAGTAGTACACATTTTGATATATTTGGATATTCCAGCAGTAGTACACATATTGATGTATAGGGATATTCCAGCAGTAGTACACATATTGATGTATAGGGATATCCCAGCAGTAGTACACATATTGATGTATAGGGATATTCCAGCAGTAGTACACATATTGATGTATAGGGATATTCCAGCAGTAGTACACATATTGATGTATAGGGATATTCCAGCAGTAGTACACATTTTGATATATTTGGATATTCCAGCAGTAGTACACATATTGATGTATAGGGATATTCCAGCAGTAGTACACATATTGATGTATAGGGATATCCCAGCAGTAGTACACATATTGATGTATAGGGATATTCCAGCAGTAGTACACATATTGATGTATAGGGATATTCCAACAGTAGTACACATTTTGATATATTTGGATATTCCAGCAGTAGTACACATATTGATGTATAGGGATATCCCAGCAGTAGTACACATATTGATGTATAGGGGTATTCCAGCAGTAGTACACATATTGATGTATAGGGATATTCCAGCAGTAGTACACATATTGATGTATAGGGATATTCCAGCAGTAGTACACATATTGATGTATAGGGATATTCCAGCAGTAGTACACATTTTGATATATTTGGATATTCCAGCAGTAGTACACATATTGATGTATAGGGATATTCCAGCAGTAGTACACATATTGATGTATAGGGATATCCCAGCAGTAGTACACATATTGATGTATAGGGATATTCCAGCAGTAGTACACATTTTGATATATTTGGATATTCCAGCAGTAGTACACATATTGATGTATTTGGAGATTCCAGCAGTAGTACACATATTTATATATTGGGGTTTTCCAGCAGTAGTACACATATTGATGTATTGGGGTATTCCAGCAGTAGTACACATATTGATGTATTGGGGTATTCCAGCAGTAGTACACATATTGATGTGTTTGGAGATTCCAGCAGTAGTACACATATTGATGCATAGGGGTATTCCAGTGGTGCCAGTACACATATTGTTGTATTGTGGTATTCCAGTGGTGCCAGTACACATATTGTTGTATTGTGGCATTCCAGTGGTGCCAGTACACATATTGTTGTATTGTGGTATTCCAGTGTTGCCAGTACACATATTGTTGTATTGTGGTATTCCAGTGTTGCCAGTACACATAGAATTCCAAAATGTGCTTTAGTGCCATTAAAGATACTTATGGCCTTCTCAGATCAGGATCTACCCCTCATCTCTCAAAAGATGGCATCACAGCCAACAAAGACACAGAAGGGATAAAAGTAAAAGGAAGGAAACACTTCATCCAGCTCCTCATCCACCCATCCACTATTGACAGCAACACTCCAACAAATCCATCAAAGACGTCTTCGAAGAGCTGGACTTGCCACCATCTGAAGCAGAGGTGTGGAAGGCCATTTGAAGAAATGAGCTTGGCAAAGCACCATCTGAAGCAGAGGTGTGGAAGGCCGTTTGAAGAAATGAGCTTGGCAAAGCACCATCTGAAGCAGAGGTGTGGAAGGCCATTTGAAGAAATGAGCTTGGCAAAGCACCATCTGAAGCAGAGGTGTGGAAGGCCATTTGAAGAAATGAGCTTGGCAAAGCACCATCTGAAGCAGAGGTGTGGAAGGCCAGTTGAAGAAATGAGCTTGGCAAAGCACCATCTGAAGCAGAGGTGTGGAAGGCCATTTGAAGAAATGAGCTTGGCAAAGCACCATCTGAAGCAGAGGTGTGGAAGGCCATTTGAAGAAATGAGCTTGGCAAAGCACCATCTGAAGCAGAGGTGTGGAAGGCCAGTTGAAGAAATGAGCTTGGCAAAGCACCATCTGAAGCAGAGGTGTGGAAGGCCATTTGAAGAAATGAGCTTGGCAAAGCACCATCTGAAGCAGAGGTGTGGAAGGCCATTTGAAGAAATGAGCTTGGCAAAGCACCAGATAAAGATGGAATCCAGTCAGAGGTATTCAAGGCTCTTGGCACAGAAGCATTTGCAGCTTCCCTGACATCCTCATGAGCATCTGGGACAAAGTGGAAATGCCTGCAGATCTACGCCATCATCATTGCAGTGTACAGTCCTACCCACTTATATTGACATCACTTATGTCGACAAGCTGCCTATTTCGACAAAAATGCAAAGTCCCGGTCCCTTGGTCTATCATTACTACCAAAATTGTCATGCTTATGTCGATGTCGAGATAAAAAATAAATGTACATGTCGACAGAAGCCATTGGTCCCAGCTTGAACAAATCCTTTGTTTTCTAATCATTTATGTCGACAAGCTGCCAGTTCTGACCCATACTTTGTTCAACAATTAGTTGATCTTGCAGCCAGGCTTTAATTTTGCCCCCTAATCATTTATGTCAGCAAGCGTCCATCTCTGACCTGTACTTTATTCAACAATTAGTTGATGTTGCCGCCAGGCTTTAATGTCGAGGTCAGAGAGAAAAAACAGACTTTTGTTTGGTCCTATAAATTTGGCCTCTCGCGGTGACTTTAAATAAAAGCAATGAAATCTGATCAATTCTTGCATTTTCCAAAGTGATTGGTGATTAAAAAAAGTTTATTGTGCTGTGAAAGTTTCCTTTTCAACTTTATTTAGCTTGTGTCAATGTATACAATATTATGCCTTCATTAATCATATCAGCCGCATATCTCTTGTTCGCTTTTATTTACTTTTCATGATGACTTTAAATAAACACATGTACTTTTTAAACCAACTTGTTGACAGGTTTTCATTCCCCTATGAATAGCCCCATCCCTTTGGTAGCCTCAATAAGATGGTAACAGACTGACCAAAATCTAAGCCAATTTAAGTACATGTACTTGAAGCATGTAAATAACAACTGTGCAACCATGTGCTAATGCCTACACTGAATATTGACACTGAACTGAATATCGTAGTGAATGTTTTTCATATAAGGATGTGACCAATGCAGTATTTTATTGTGGATTTTATTACACAAAGGTAATGAAAATGTAATTTGTCAATATACAAGTGTATTTCACACTGATTTTGTCTTCATGTACTCAAAATTTCCATTGTTTGTTTTCTCAAAGTGTAAATGCTACTCAGTGACGACAGGTCACCCCTTACTGACGAATTTAACTTGTATTTTTTTTCAGACGACCCTCCTCCAAAACTTATCTCGACATCCGCCTATGTTGACAATATTTCCTCGGGCCCAAGGATGTTGACATAAACGGGTAGGTCTGTACTAGAATAAAGGTGCTATAGCTGACTGCAACAGTGGAATTTCTCTGCTGTCCATTGCAGGGAAGATTCTTGCCTTTACCATCCTGAACAGACTTGTCGCAACCATCTAAGATTAACTGCTACCTGAATCATAGTGTGGATTCCATCTAGGCCCCAGCAAATTCAACATAGTATTCACTGTGAGGGAAATACAGGAGAATTGAATGGAACAGCAGATGGAGTTTTATACAGTATTTGTTGATCTCACCGAGGCTTTTGACTATGTAAATAAAGAAGCCCTGTGGTTCATCCTAAGAAAACTTGGCTGCCCCAGAAAGTTCACCGCACTTATCCAATTGTTCCATGACAACACGAAAGAAGAGGTCTTGACCAATGGGGAGTACTCAGAGCACTTTGGCATCTTGACCATAGTGAAGCAGGGCTTTCTGCTTGTACCTGTGCTGTTCAACATCTTCTTCACACAAGTCAAACTCCATGCAGTGAAGGACCTAGACATTGGAGTCTACATCAAGTATCACCTTGATGGAACCCTGTTTGACTTGTGCTGGCTCTCTGCAAGAACAAAGACATTGGACAGACTACTTCTCAAAGTTCTGTTTGCTGGTGACTGCAAATATGGCATGAAAGGAAATCCACCTACAAACTATTGTGAATAAGTTCTCTGAGGCATCCAGGCTTTTTGGTCTGTCATTGAACATTTAGAACAGACATATTCCTTCAGCCAGCTCCTTAAACAAACCCACCACAGACCACCATCACAATGGAGGGGAGACAGTTGAAGAACATGTAGAGCATTACATACCTTGGAAGCACAATGTCTTCAGATGGGTCATTGGACAATGAAATTACAGCCAGGATCCAGAATGCAAGCAAAGCCCTAAGAAGACTTTGTGTCAGAGTCCTGTAGCAAAAAGACCTTTGGATGATCACCAAGATCAAAATATATAAAGCTGCCATCCTCACCTACCTACTCTATGGCTGTGAAACCTGGACTGTATACGTCAGGCATGTGAAGCAACTCGAGCAATTCCACATACACTCACTATGGTCGGTCATGCACATCTGATGGCAAGACAGGGTGTCCATCATAGAAGTCCTCAAAAGGGCCTGTGTTCCTAACATTGAGGCACTGCTGTGGAAAGCCCAGGTCAGATGGTCTGGCCACGTCATTTGAATGGAGGAGACAAGAATACAGAGACAACTCTTCTATGGTGAGCTCAAGCATGGAAAGCAGAAACAAGGGCACCCCAGTAAAAGGTTCAAAGTCAACCTTAAGTGTAACCTGATATGGTATGAAATTCAACCCAGTAAGCTGGAACCCTCAGCCAATGACTGGCCTACAAGGCACACACTCAACACAAAGGCTGTTGAAGTAGTGAAGGATGACTGCCGCAAGTGACTCACAGACATGGAGAATCATAGACAATCATGTCTACAGACTTCCCGTGCCCAACCTGTAACATCCTTTGTGCTTCTAGCTTTGGAGTCAGGGACCACATGTGTAATCACCATGGGCAGCATAACTTGCCTCATCATCAGACATGATGGACAACCGAAGGATGTATTGGGGTATTCCAGTGGTAGTACACATATTGATGTATTGGTATATTCCAGCAGTAGTACAGATATTAGTCTTTGGGATATTCCAGCAGTAGTACAGATATCAGTCTTTGGGATATTCCATCAGAAGTACAAACATTGATGTATTGTGATATTCCAGCAGTAGTGCAGATATCGATGCATTGGGATATTTCAGCAGTAGTGCAGATATCGTTGCTTTGGGATATTCCAGTGGATGTACAGATATTGATTTATTGGGATATTCCAGCAGTATTGCGTATATGAATGTTTTGGTATATTCCAGCAGTAATCCCAATATCAATGTATAGGAATATTCCAGCAGTAATCCCAATATCAATGTATAGGAATATTCCAGCAGTAATCCCAATATCACTGTATAGGAATATTCCAGCAGTAATCCCAATATCAATGTATAGGAATATTCCAGCAGAAGTACAGATTTTGATGCATAATCTCATTTAAAAAAAATATTGCTGTGCCATTTTATATTGATGAATCTTTACACTTCCAATGTGGATTCACTATTCAGTTAAACTTGCTTATTATTTAAGTGCAATTGGCAACAATATAAAATGAAAATTATAAAGGTGAAAAAATAATGGTTTCAAAAGTGATCCTTTTTTATGGGTCATAACAGATTTCTTTTGAGACCAATACATAAATACCAGTCCCACGAAGATATATAACTTGAGTACATACTTCACCCTGAACCAGAATAACAACACCTATTTAGACAATCAGCCATTGGTTGTTTTCTTGAAATATTATCAGTTATAATTACCATACAGTATCAAACATCAGCTGTTATACATTTAGCTCCAGATAACTGTTGGCATCCTATCTTACTTAGGCCAGTCTTTGAAGTTAAAATTTAAAAAAGAACCACTTTGATTTAAAGGGTTTGAACTGATAACATACACATCGCCCCATTTTACTAATAACATTATGCTGCAGCGTGTGCCTGGGGAATTTAAGATTTTTCCATTAATAGTCAATAATTTATGCCTTGTTATAGGATTTTTTATATGCGTAATTGTTATGTAGTATATTTGCTTGCTTGTATTATTATTATTATTATTATTATTATTTAGGAAAGTCAATATGCCTATGTTAGAAGTAAGGCTGTAATAAATAAATATATTATTATTTCATTTTATACCCACTTTGGATTATTTTGTGTAAAAAATATAATCAGGTATAATTGATCTTTTCTACAAAGTTCTTCTGTTTTCCCACCAAATTTCCATACTTTGTTCTTATGATAACAATGAAAACCACCAAATCTACTGACAGTATAACCAGTCTGAATGATCCGCGTATTAATATGCACAATTTAAACTCAATTTTGATGAAACATACTTATTATTTTATATAGATCTCAGGTGCAATCTTTTCAGAAATGATGTATTATATACATGTATATGGGACAGTCCGGCACATGATGCAGAGATGATTTCATAGTTATATCAGATAATCACAACTCTACCGGTGTTAAATTTAATGCTGCCTGGTTATTATGTGATTTTTTTGTGCAGGAAATGACACTGGTAGATAGACTTTCCTTGACTAGTATCACATTTTTTGTGTGGAGAAAACCAGCTCATTCTTGAATTGTTAAGGTACTTTATATTTCTTTCTGTCGACACACATAAAAGTTTGAAAATTCATGTGGTCAGCATCATTGATTTATAACTGTAAAAATGTTCTGCCACATTTACTGAATTTACAGAAATTTAATGACAAATTCTTATGATCTTACAATCATTCATTCACTGAAAACTCAGGAGCAATACTTTTTTTATACTCCAGTACAGACATGCGACAGAATTTTTGAGGTTTCAGACGAGGGATCATCCATTCTTCATGATGTTGTCAACACCAGCCTGCCATGCCCCCTTTACACCTGCACCACAGTATGAAAACAATTATGCAAATTTGAGTGCCCCTAGGACAGCATCATACAATGTAAAAGCAGAGGTAAGGAATTTATTGATGCAATGTAAAAGCAATGGTAACTTAATTATTGATACAGTATAAAAGCAGGGGTAAGGTAATTATTGAAACAATGTAAAAGCAAGGTATGATATTGATACATAAAAGCAAAGTAGGATATTGATACATTGTAAAAGCAAGGTAAGGTATTGATACAGTTTAAAAGCAAGGTAAGGTATTTATTGATACAGTTTAAAAGCAAGGTAAGGTATTTATTGATACAGTTTAAAAGCAAGGTAAGGTATTTATTGATACAGTTTAAAAGCAAGGTAAGGTATTTATTGATACAGTTTAAAAGCAAGGTAAGGTATTGATACAGTTTAAAAGCAAGGTAAGGTATTTATTGATACAGTTTAAAAGCAAGGTAAGGTATTGATACAGTTTAAAAGCAAGGTAAGGTATTTATTGATACAGTGTAAAAGCAAGGAAAGGTATTTATTAATACAGTGTAAAAGCAGAGATAAGGTATTTATTGATACATTGTAAAAGCAGAAGGATTTGATACAGTTTAAAAGCAATGTAAGGTATTTATAGATACAGTGTAACAGCAAGGTAAGGTACTGATTCAGTGTAAAAGCAAGGTAAGGTATTTGAAACAGTGTAAAAGCAGAGGTATGGTATCAATACAGTGTAAAAGCAAGGTAAGGCATGAATACAGTGTACAAACAAGGTAAGGTATTTATTGATACAGTGTAAAAAAGAGATAAGGTATTTATTGATACATTATACAAGCATAGGTAAGGTATATATTTATAAAGTGTAAAGCAGAGGTAAGGTTTTGACACAGTGTGGAAGCAGATGTAATTTATTTATACATTGCAAAGCAGAGGTAAGGTATTGGTAAAGTGTAAAAGCAAGGTAAGGTATGGATACAGTGTAAAAGCAGAGGTAAGAAGTTCAGTTTTTGAATTGGAGACATGAATAATGGTAACTCAATGTTTCATCTCAATATGATCTCAGATTTATATGACACGTCATTCTTTCCAATATTGATTAGGATATTAAATATAAATAATAGAATGACTTACAAAGTTTCCATATTTGGGACTGAAAACTAATTAAAACAATTTAGTTTCAAGCCCCTTTCAGATAAGACAGGAATAATATAAGAATTCTTTATTTCAGACTGCATAGTCCATACATCTAAATTAAAATGTAAATACAAAATAAAAGTATTTTAAACATTAAAGATGATTTACAGACACATCTGTAATAATGGACTGCGACTAGCATCGTCAAAAATGAAATTATGAAAGGCATTTAGAGAGTAATATATTTCTCAAAAGCATATTGTTCACATATCTTTAATAATTTTCTTAAACCTGTAATATTAAGATTAAAAATGACATATCAGCAGCAAAACACAAATTGTTAAGAAATGACACATTTATTGTGAAATTTACCCCACATGACACTGACCCAGTTTACAGTTTAACTCATCTATGTATGTATTAAATAACAATTGGGAAAGAACACCTCCATGTATGAAAAAGTTATGATTTGCAGGGTTAAATCATAATTTTTCAGTGTACAGGATCCAGCACTGTGGATTCATTCATTTTCATGGTACCCTATATACCTGTTTGTAAGTCAAATCCAACTGCAAACAGCATAGACCTAGATCTTATGTTGCCTAATGCACTGCCATCTACGACTAAGCTGTTTGTTAGTAGTGATTAATAGATATTAACATAGAACCTGATCTGCCAGTGTATTATTATGGGACCTACACACCTGTTAGCTAGTCCTGTTGCACCTTAGATCTCCAACTACAAATCTATCACAATTTCTATTGAACAACCTATGTTTTTGTTTGACTATTAGAGTACTCTATATTTGTGAATCATTCACTTTAGCCAAATGATGTACAAATCAAAGCAGTAACTTAAAATTATATTGTCCTAGTTGGTGTTGATATGAGTGATAGCAGAATGTAGTGGAGGCCCAGAGTGGCCGAGTGGTCTAAAGCGCTCACTTTTACAGATCACTGCCATCTGTGCGGGTTAGAGTCTTAGGCTGTCCAATGTGGGTATGTGAGAAAGCTTGCCAGTAGCTTCTCATGGATCATTGTTTCTTTCCAGGCTTTTCCTGGTTCTTCCTCTATTTGTATCACCAGCTAAAGAAGACAGTATATGCCTTGTCACTCGTATGTTATTTGTAAGAACCATATCTTGCATCTGTTGTATAGCTAGCTTAAATCCAAAACATTGTATCAAATAAGTTAATGCGGAATGTGCCAAAGCAGCTGGTATGTGGCAGTCCACGAAACATCTGCTTTACTTCATTCAGAAACAACTTTAAAGAACCACAACATAAAGTGCCTACTATGCGAGTGTACATGATTTGTTCACAAATAAAAAGTGCTGTCGTCTCTGTCCATTGTTTGTTTAAAATTGAAAGTAGTTCCTTTATGCACATGAATGCAGTATGTGTATTTACATACAAGTTCAGTATCGGGTAGTATTGCACAATTCTGCCAATGTAATGTTAACGGAGAAAAAATGAGCATATAATAATACAGAATATTAGAGATGGTTTCAACACTTGACAGTTAAAGGGAAAAAATGTTCTTATCCTGAATTCCTTCAAATTCTTTTTCACACAGTAGAGCATCGTCGCTTTCAAGGGACTCTTATCATGGTAAAGATTATTATGACAATATATTGTAATTTTTATTTTTTTTAAAATTCTCGTAAGACATAAAATTTTAACTGATTATCAATCTCTTTACTTTTAGTTTCTAAAATTGGGAGACTAAAATTCTGCAAAGCAGTTTACAAAATGATTCAGATTTGTTCTGTGTTTTACTCTATGCATAAGCCTGATTTAAACATTTTTTATATACATCAATCAGTTGAAAATATGTTCTTTTATATTAAGTTGCCAGAGATCAAGTGTTAGAAACTCCAAAAAGCTGATTATGTATAGACTGTGTCATTAAACTTGCTGTGTTTTCATTTCTTTGCAGGATAAACATTGGTTGATAAGACAAGCCATTGTTCCCATGCCCAATGATACTGTTAAGTCCTCAGATGATATCTTCAGAAACAGGTTGAAATCTAAATGTATTACTTGGTCTTTCAGTATCATTTCTACCAATAACAAATTTTGAAGCTTCTGTCAACCATTAATAAAAAGTTCATTAATACCATGAAAACTGCATAGTCCCACATGTTTAGAATGAACAAACTTTCATTCCATATAGAGAGATGTGTTGATAAAATTGTTTGATGTTTTACTGAAGCATCAAGATAGATATATATATATATATATATATATATATATATATATATATATATATATATATATATATATATATAAAGAGAGAGAATTAAAAATATATACCGGACAGAATGGAGAGTGCTATCCCTGGATTCATATTGAAGAATATTTGATGATGCATGTAGTAGGTAGAATTAATACTTTAATACAAATAATACTATCATATCTGTACTATAGTATTATTTGTATATAATATATATATATATATATATATATATATATATATATATATATATATATATATATATATATATATATATATATATATATATGTACCAGCAGTTAGGTGCTAGGTACTCAGCATTAAGAGGTTAGTGTTAGGATGGGTCGGCCTGGTGTTAGGATAATGTGACTGGGTGGGACATCATGCTACATGTCTGCAGCATGTTGCCCCAGTGCTAGACATCACTTTAAACTGTCACACTGCAGACATCATAGCAATATGACTGAAAAGTTGTTAAAGCTACGTTAAAAATCCAAATCACACACACACACACCCCAGTAGTTATTGAGCTATTTACCTACAGTTATTGAGATATTTACCAACACTTTTTGAGCTATTTACCAACAGCTGTTGAGATATTTACCAACAGTTATTGAGATGTTTACCAGCAATTGTTGAGATATTTACCAACAGTTGTTGAGATATTTACCAACAGTTATTGAGATATTTACCAACAGTTATTGAGATATTTACCAACAGCTGTTGAGATATTTACCAGCAGTTATTGAGATATTGACCAACAGTTATTGAGATATTGACCAACATTTATTGAGATATTTACCAACAGCTGTTGAGATATATACCAGCAGTTATTGAGATATTGACCAACAGTTATTGAGATATTGACCAACAGTTATTGAGATATTTACCAAGAGTTATTATGTTTACTCAAAAAGTGTAAAATGTGGGACCTAATATCAGCTTGAAAAATGGTTTTTTTTGGACTGAATAGACGTAGTATGTACCCTTACATGAATTATTGTTTATGGAATTCAAATACATATCATTATCTAAAGCACTTGCATCATGTCCACTATTCATATCACATGTATTTTATTTAAGAAGGAAATTATACCAAACAGTGACCATTCAAAGTATGTAATGCTGGAAAAGTGAATATTTATTGTAGAAATTAATGAATCCATGACTCGAGCACCAGTGATCATTAATGGCCTCTCCCCTAACATGCCTTCCATACCTTAATTTTAATTCCTCATGCTCAAGTAACCATTTCCTTCTAGAGTTTATTTTGGATGTTTGAGTCTGCATTTTGTCTTCCCTATATCTTGGAAATAAATGAAGCACTGAAGATTTTATCTTTTCTTTACATTTCTGTCAAGTGATCATTTACTTTTGATTAGTGCCCAGCTTAATCAAAATAAGTGAAATGTTCTTGTTAGCCCAAAAAATTCATCGCCAAATTCTTCTTGCCAATGAGCACACACTATTCAATAACCTCAGTTCAGTCTTAAATCAACTGTAATGCTTTTTTCTTATGTATATCTATATTGTTAGTTTAACAAAATGCATTTGGTTGGCATTAATAGGCAGCTTTTGCTAGTTTCTGTTGCCTGTAGCTTAATTCACATAGAAAAGAATTAAAACTAGTCAGTCCAGTGCCAGCAGCCCAAACAACCACCTGATCAAGTTAATGACAGCACAACCTCCAACAGGGCATGGATTTATACCTTTTACCAAATTAACCCAAATTTTTTGTTGGTAAGAATGTCATTTGTTTCTCATTACCAAATATTGACATCATATGACATTTCTGCTGCCTTGTCACTAAGACAGCAGTTTTTCTTGACATAAGGACATTCCCCTTGAAGGGTAACCATTGTAGAGGTTGGATGCTTTCACATTTACTCCTATTACCTGTAGTTCGAAGGTCAGTGTGGTGGGCATTGTTTGGTGGAGAAAATACATTTTTTGGTAAATGATATTTTCTGATAATATTTATTCAGTGGCATTCCCACAAGAATCCACATCAGTGTAACAATCAGCTTAAACTGGTAAACATCAGGCATGTGGGTAGCCATCTAGCAATGGAAAGGGTGTGTAATATGTGAGAGTTTATTCCCTTGGTATATATGGTATAGGAATGGCAAAGACAAAAAAAATATTTTCTGGGAGAGCTGGATTTGAGAAGAGTTTATTTCCAAACAATAATGTTTTCAGCTATGTATTATCAGAAAAACATAATTTATAAAATATTGACATTGTTAAGTTCACTTGATCTTTTAATGCTGTAGAGGACATTTTTAGTTTTGTTCAGTCATACTTTCATGGTTCCATAAGATTTCCACCATAGGACAGTCTATAAAATACTTAATTTATAACTGTTACTGATAGGTCATAATTCAGCTAAACTTTACAAAGATAAAATGCAAGACATTTCTTGTTATCTCAAATTTATCTAGACATGCTTTTAGCAATCATTCAAGCCAAATTTTATTGGAAGCTTAAAAGTAAATCATTTAAACAGATAATCGTACAGTATGTATTTCTCGGTTAGCCATGAAACTATTCATGTTTAGCAAAATGCAAAATCATGTCATCATCAAAATGATGTTTCTGAAATAAATTTTCAAAATTTTAGGAAAGCCTTGGTCTGGCATTACAAGCAAAGCTTGTTTTTGTTTACCAGATCCTTGTATGGCAAAGATCTCATGGAACCAGACAAAAGTTGGGTTGAACAAAACAAGGTCATTTTCAGATGGAGAATTGTCTGATCATTGAACTTTTATTAAGATTTATTATAGGTGTAGGTTACATTTTCAGATGAAGGACTGTCTGATCATTAAATGAGATTTATTATGGGTGTAGGTTTCATTTTCAGATGGAGAACCCTCCTGTCAGTGGATGATATGGTGGAAAGCGTGTTAATGCAGTTACAGGATAAAGGACTTCTTGACAACACCTATCTCTTCTTTTCCTCTGACAATGGCTTCCATTTAGGTTTGTTTTTTGAATTTCTAGTGTCATGAGAGTAGACAGATAATATTAATCTTTTGAAACTGAGCTATGTTTTCACAACAACTAAACAATGTTTATTCGATTTTGCATCATCCATGTCATCTACTTTCCTTTCTGCCATGCTGTACATACCTCTTAATATTTCACTCATATACTTGTCATTTTATCAGTGTATTCCACAATTGAAATTTATAATTTGATAACAATTTGTATGTGTAAGAGCTCATAATTTTCCATCTTGTTAGTCTTATTCAACCAGACCAATCATGTTTTCCATTAGATCTCTGTCAGATGAGGGACTGGTAAAGAAACACTGAGTTTTCCTTGTAACACCAGACCAATCATGTGACTTCATTAAATCTCTGTCAAACAGGAGGCTGGTAAAACATATAGATTTTCCTTGTAATACCAGACCAGTCATATGACTTCATTAAATCTCTGTCAAACAGGAGGCTGGTAAAACATATAGATTTCCTTGTAACACCAGACCAGTCATGCAGTTCACTGAGATCTTTCAAAAAAGGGACTGGTAAAAATAAAAAACACTGAGTATTCCATGCAAGACCAGACAGACCAGTCATGTTGCGATTTGAGATCTTTATCAGTGTATTCCATAATTGAAATTAAAAATTTGATAATAATTGTTTTATTTAAGATCTTATCAGTTTCCAGATGATGTCTTATTTAACCAAGAACAATCATGTTCTCCATGAGATTTCTGTCAAATGAGGGACTGGTTCAGGAAACACTTTTTCTTGTAACACCAGACCAGTCATGTGGCTCCATGAAATCTCTGTCAAATGAGAGGCTGGTAAAAAATAGATATCTTTTTAACATAGACCAATCATACATTCAATAAGATCTCTGTCGAATGAGAGGCTGGTAAAAAATAGATCTCTTTTTAACAGAAGACAAGTCATACAGTTCAATAAGATCTCTGACGAATGAGAGGCTGGTAAAAAAAATAGATATCTTTTTAACACCAGACCAATCATACAGTTCAATAAGATCTCTGTTGAATGAGAGGCTGGTAAAAAAATTGATCTCTTTTTAATTCAGACAAGTCATACAGTTCAACAAGATCTCTGTCGAATGAGAGGCTGGTAAAAAAAATTGATCTCTTTTTAATTCAGACAAGTCATACAGTTCAATAAGATCTCTGTTGAATGAGAGGCTGGTAAAAAAATTGATCTCTTTTTAATTCAGACAAGTCATGCAGTTCAATAAGATCTCTGTTGAATGAGAGGCAGGTAAAAAAAATTGATCTCTTTTTAATTCAGACACGTCATACAGTTCAATAAGATCTCTGTCGAATGAGAGGCTGGTAAAAAAAATTGATCTCTTTTTAATTCAGACAAGTCATACAGTTCAATAAGATCTCTGTTGAATGAGAGGCTGGTAAAATAAATTGATCTCTTTTTAATTCAGACATGTCATACAGTTCAATAAGATCTCTGTCAAATGAGAGGCTGGTAAAAAAAATTGATCTCTTTTTAATTCAGACAAGTCATACAGTTCAATAAGATCTCTGTTGAATGAGAGGCTGGTAAAAAAACAGATCTCTTTTTAACACCAGACCAATCATACATTCAATGAGATCTCTGTTGAATGAGAGGCTGGTAAAAATGAGTCATGGGTCAGTGGTTCTTTCCTGGGTTTTCCCAGGTTCTTCCTCCACCATTAATACTGGCTGTTGAATAAGAGGCTGGCAAAAAAAAATAGTTCTCCTTGTAAAACCAGACCAAACATATGACTCCACAAGATCTTTATCAAATGATAGGCTGATAAAAAAAATGAGTTCTCCTTGTACCACCAGAACAAGACTTTCCCAAAATTAGGAAAAGTGGTTTATTGGTAAATACTGTGAGGTGACATAATACATCACTATGATGATGACATAACATTATGTTTCACTTAAACATTTAATTGGCAGATTGAGGTACACCTCCATCAGTGGCATTTGTTTGAAAACATTGTTGTTTAATGTCTACAAGCTTGACATACAGTTTTGGCTTCAGTGATCACAGAAAGCAATTTTAGAAAAGTTTTGAGGTGCAAGAAATATCTCTGTAGTTTTGCTTGCATAAATTCAAAAGAGCTATCAATGAAGCATGTTTCCAGACTTCCATGGCAAAGATCATACATGAGAGACATCGCATTAATGTTGGATGTAGTAGCATGTTGCCAGACCATCATATGGCAGAGATCTCACAGACCCATGTGAGAGTATCGCATTAATGTTGGATGTAGTAGTATGTTGCCAGACCATCATATGGCAGAGATCTCAGAAACCCATGTGAGAGTATCGCATTAATGTTGGATGTAGTAGTACACCACTCCCTCGATAACTCGCGCATATCGGGGTCCAGAAACATCGACTGCACTATACGTGAGGTGTGAGTTATCGAGGGACTTATAAAATAAGCCCAAAACCAATAAAGTGATTGACGACATAACGGAAAAATAAGGGGGGGGGGGTAGGCAGATTATACTGCTGAATACTCACTTTATAATCGTTCTGAGATTAACTGTTAATAAATATCTCTTCATAACGGTGTACTTTATTATTTTCTCATAGGACAACATTAATTTCAGGATAAATTACAGTACATGTACATTGAGGTGATCATCAAAAACATTATTCCACGTGGTTTCTGTTCGCTTAACATGTGTACCACTTCACACATTGTGTACTACGTCACTAATTTTTATGTTGAATTGGATACATTCTAGTTTTATTGTTTGATCCAAATTAGACTTTTTTTTTATATACAAAAGATTGACTCTTTTCGCGAAAGAGTGTCGATCGAACGATAGATAGATTTGAATGCGATACAAGTAAAATAGAAAACAAATAAAACAAGGGTTAATCAGTACTTAATTGGTCTACAAATTTAAAACAACGTAAATTAGAACAAGTTAATACTTGCCGTTTGTGCCACGCTTGACAAATATCAATTCACTTTTTAAAAAAATCATTTAATTTTTTTTTTTTGTGTGTTACTCCTTGGTTTCTCTGCCACCGAGCAAAATCCCTCAGATTTCTCAACTGCATGAGCTTTACGTAGTCAACATTTTGGGTCTCCAGCCACCTTATGGCAATATCAAAATATTTGATTGCTTCCTGTGCAGAGGGGTGGGGGTGCAACATCTGCGTCTGCATCACTTTCAACACTTGTGTTACTCCAGTTAGAATCGTCTTCTGCTGCAAATTTGTTCGCTGTGGAAATAATTATAGTTTCATGTGACATGTATTCGGCTGTGGGGCAATCATTGTCAGCATCTCAGGACTATGAGTCTGTACGAATTTCTCCCAAACAGCCTCAGCATTAATGACATCAGTTTCACTGAAACATTCGAAGTCACTCTCATCGTTGTTGTCTCTGTTTCTGTTTTGCTTTATGTCAAAGGCAGCTCCATGACCCTTAATCCAGCACCCGAGGTCTCTTGTAATCAATTTTTTTTTTAATGCAACAAACACTTCCCCAAGTTGTTGATCAAAACAAAGCCGGCATGTACATGTAATTAGGTTCTCACAGAAGTACTCACGGGTTTCAATGTGACGGTCGATTGACTCTTTTCATGTTTTCAATGAACAGAATACGCTGTGATTATAATGTTTACAATGAAGCGGAATTAAAGGATTAGAACGTGACTTTCACAGGAAGACGTTTAATTGGTGTTTATTTCATTCTCTGTTGCCACCTGTTAGCATTTACCAGAAGTTTTCATTGGTCGCTATTTCACCAGACTGTTTATTTACAGTATAATGACAACTATTTATCATAAAAACTTACATAATATATGATATCTTTAAACAGAGGTCTCGCTAGGATTTTAAAACTGGGTCTTTCTGCCTCAGAATTCAATCACTAAATATCAGTACATTTTCTCACTCGGCCACCAGTCAAAGCCTTTGAACAAGCTGCCTAGCTGGTGCATCATGTTCTTTTTTTTTTCTTCAATGTACTCTTATAAAATGGCAACAGTACATCAAAGAGTCTTTCAGTCACTGAATTCTGTCATTATAAATATCAGCACAGTTAACTGATCAACACATTTTCCCACAAAGCAGGTGGCTGAAACAGGACCGGCAAATCTTTGAATTTTCCCGTGCACCTCTTACATGCGTATGGAGGACTCCCGCCTCAGTGATTTTCTGCGTCCCAGATCAAAAATTGGCATCCAAATACGCATAATTAAGCGTTTTCGAGATCTCTGAAATTAATTCTTCTTTAGAACTTGCAAATTTCAAAATATGGATTATATTTTTACGGGCATTAATCACCATTTTCGATGATAAAACGAGCAATGTATCAAGGTTTAATTTATCAATTCTTATCGTAATTTTTTCATGTTAAGTATATTTTAAAGATATTTTAAATACATTTTCTCTGGAAAAAAGCGGGAGCCAAGACGGACACTGCGTTATAAGCGGGATCACGAGTTATCCGGGCGCGAGTTATCAAGGGAGCGGTATATGCTGCAGACCATCATATGGCAGAGATCTCAAAGACCCATGTGAGAAATATCACATTAATGTTGGATGTAATGATTTGTTGTCAGATCTTCATATGACAGAGATCTAACAGACTCATGTGAGAGATCACATTAATGTTTGAGTTAGTGGCAAAGGTATTTATTTTCAAGCTGTTGGGCAAAATTTGCTAAAGTGTGTTAGACATGGAATAACAACCCAATACATTATAAGTTAGATTTGATGTTAATTAATTATCTGTAATTGAATTCCAGGACAGTTTGGTTTACCAAGTGACAAGAGACAGCTGTATGATTTTGATATAAGGGTTCCTTTGATGGTACGAGGACCAGGAATCACCCCAGGTCAAGTATCAGAGGTGAGTTAGCCTTAGGTCAACTACTTTTTTACATGTTGCCTCAAATTCAATGTATTTGGTATAAATATAAAAATAGAATGGAAATCTTTATTGTCTTGTAGAGCTTCTTTTGTATTATATTTTGATCTATAGAAAGATATTGGGAGTTTTAGAGATAAAATAATCTCATAGTTGTGCTAAATGGCATGAAAGCAACCATTAGTCATTGTATATGGGAGTTTTAGCCACTCCTTGTGGGAAAAACAGTAGGTAAAGCATTCACAGCATTCAAAGTAATTGACCTGATCACATGTTACACAACTTAGCATTATGCTTCCTTTAAGTTGTTAATATTAAGATTCTCAGACATTCACATTGCGACTGATATTCATTATGGTGTCTATTCATTCAGGGTGTTCCTCACAGCCCAATAAACTGTTGGTCCCACTACAGTATCAGTTCATAGGTTGCTGATTTAACAACTATAAAGTGATACTGTATCTTCGTAATGGACCCTGATACAAGTTATCTAAACAGTCATTTACTGCTATTCAGTATCACCTCACACCCAATACAACTTGTCCAACAATTACTTATTGCTATCCAGTAGTACCCTACACTCCAATGTAACTTGTCCAACAATTACTTATTGCTATCCAATAGTACCCAACATTCCAATGTAACTTGTCTAAACAATTACTTATTGCTATCCAATAGTACCCTACACTCCAATGTAACTTGTATAAACAATTACTTATTGCTATCCAATAGTACCCAACACTCCAATGTAACTTGTCTAAACAATTACTTATTGCTATCCAATAGTACCCAACACTCCAATGTAACTTGTCTAAACAATTACTTATTGCTATCCAGTAGTACCCTACACTCCAATGTAACTTATCCAACAATTACTTATTGCTATCCAATAGTACCCAACACTCCAATGTAACTTGTCTAAACAATTACTAATTGCTATCCAATAGTATCCAACACTCCAATGTAACTTGTCTAAACAATTGCTTATTGCTATCCAGTAGTACCCTACACTCCAGTGTAACTTGTCCAACAATTACTTATTGATATCCAATAGTACCCAACACTCCAATGCAACTTGTCTAAACAATTACTTACTGCTATCCAATAGTACCCAACACTCTAATGTAACTTGTCCAACAATTACTTATTGCTATCCAATAGTACCCAACACTCAATGTAACTTGTATAAACAATTGCTTATTGCTACCCAGTATTACCCTACACTCCAATGTAACTTGTCCAACAATTACTTATTGCTACCCAGTAATACCCAACACTCCAATGTAACTTGTCTAAACAATTACTTATTGCTATCCAGTAATACCCTACACTTCAATGTAACTTGTCCAACAATTACTTATTGCTATCCAGTAGTACCCAACACTCCAATGTAACTTGTCTAAACAATTACTTATTGCTACCCAGTAATACCCTACACTCCAATGTAACTTGTCCAACAGTTACTTATTGCTACCCAGTAATACCCAACACTCCAATGTAACTTGTCCAACAATTACTTACTGTTACCCAGTAGTACCCAACACTCCAATGTAACTTGTCCAACAATTACTTATTGCTACCCAGTAATACCCTACACTCCAATGTAACTTGTCCAACAATTACTTATTGCTACCCAGTAATACCCTACAGTCCAATGTAACTTGTCCAGCAATTACTTATTGCTACCCAGTAGTACCCAACACTCCAATGTAACTTGTCTAAACAATTACTTATTGCTATCCAGTAATACCCTACACTCCAATGTAACTTGTCCAACAATTACTTATTGCTACCCAGTAATACCTTACACTCCAATGTAACTTGTCCAACAATTACTTATTGCTACCCAGTAATACCCTACACTCCAATGTAACTTGTCCAACAATTACTTATTGCTACCCAATAATACCCTACACTCCAATGTAACTTGTCTAACAATTACTTATTGCTACCCAATAATACCCTACACTCCAATGTAACTTGTCTAAACAATTACTTATTGCTACCCAGTAATACCCTACACTCCATTGTAACTTGTTCAACAATTACTTATTGCTACCCATTAATATCCTACACTCCAATGTAACTCGTCCAACAGTTACTTATTGCTTCCCAGTAATACCCTACACTCCAATGTAACTTGTCCAACAATTACTTATTGCTACCCAGTAATACCCTACACTCCAATGTAACTTGTCCAACAATTACTTATTGCTATCCAGTAATACCCTACACTCCAATGTAACTTGTCCAACAATTACTTATTGCTATCCAGTAGTACCATTCATTCAGAACTGTATTCATTAGGAATTGTGTTAGTAATTCCATAATTATTTGGTATTTAATTTGCAATACCGTAAGTTCTTTTTGTATATTAACTTTGTATTCTAGGGAAATAAATTATCTGTTGAATTTTACAAAGCTTGTTGCTTCTCTCTCTTTTCTATTACTTATTTCAAGACCACTGAGTAGGACAAAAGTTAATTTCTAGAACATTCCAAGCTATAATTAGATAAGGTCTGTCACTAAAATTATAATAAATAGCATGGTAAACATAGTGTCTTTGGCTCTTAGATAATGATCCTAATATGTAACCTACACTCACAGAGAAATATAAACTGAGTATTAGTTGTTTACAGAATAAAAAATAATGATTCTGGTTAGGTAGACAATGAACTTGATTTTTGACAAGACCAGTTTCAAAATACAATTTCAGATAACCCATTGCATATAACAAATTGAAAATACTAATGAACAATGCAAATTAAATAACAATTCTTGCTTATGTAAACATTAGATGGTAAATGGTTTTGTACCTGTTTTGAAAGACCACTACTTCTGTCAAAAAATCTTGGTCTCATGACAGGTTTTAACACAATATAATCAATAAATCCATGCAAAGAAAATCTGGTTTCTCAAGACAGGTGGTCTGTCATAACAGTGATCTTTCAAGGCAGATTTTACTGTAGGAATGTTGCTTCTTTTAGTCTCTACACATTTCTCAAAACATCAGTTTTTGCATGCCATAACAGCTTCAGACATTTCTGGGGCCCCAAGTGGCCGAGTGGTCTAAAGCACTCTCCATTACGGATCACTGCTATCTCACCTCTGTCTGTGGTGGTTTGAGTCTAGGATTCGGCCAATGTTGGTATGTGAGAAAGCTTGCCAGTATCTTCTTGTGGGTCGGTGGTTCGTCCTGGGGTTTTCCCAGGTTCTTCTTCCACCATTAATACTGGCCGCCATGCATAGCCTATCATGTGCTGAAAAATGGCATTATAACCCACAACAACAACAACAACAACAACAATATCAGACATTTCTGAGGAGCAAGAACCCTGCATTATTTCAAGTTCTCCAACCTGAAATTACTTTATCGAGCGGGTTTTGTAGGAACATTTTAAAAGTAGTTTGCAGCTCTTTTTAGCTATTGATTAACAGAACAATATTACCAGCTGTGCAGGTTTCGGGAGAGAAAAATTCCCAAGCACTCGTCTACAGTACGAGTAGAATGCAACTTGTCCCAGTCCTAATTATGCTCAACAGAATACGCTTATCCACTACACTTCTTTTGCATTTACTGAAACACTTATACCTGATACAAGCTTGATACTGAAAACCATACTAATAGTATGTTCTAAAAGATGGCTCCTTAAAACAAAATATAATAAGAGATGAGATTTAATACTCAAGAAATTGCAGTTGCACATATAGCCCTCGATTTCTTGGTGGTATTTGTTTTTAATGTAAAGCATTTCATTAATCAAGATTAAGTTTCCTTTTGAACAAACTATCTCACAAAACTTTACGGGAGAGGTTAAGTGTGGTATGTCAACCTTTTTATGATTTTCCTCTCATCAGACATCGTTATACCTGTCTCAGATTGTCTGTATTTTCCTCTCGTCAGACATCATTATACCTGTCTCAGAAAACCTGTATTTTCCTCTGGTCAGACATCATTATACCTGTCTCAGATTGCCTGTATTTTCCTCTCGTCAGACATCATTATACCTGTCTCAGATTGCCTGTATGTTCCTCTGGTTAGACATCATTATACCTGTCTCAGATTGCCTGTATTTTCCTCTGGTCAGACATCATTATACCTGTCTCAGATTGTCTGTATTTTCCTCTGGTTAGACATCATTATACCTGTCTCAGATTGCCTGTATTTTCCTCTGGTCAGACATCATTATACCTGTCTCAGATTGCCTGTATTTTCCTCTCGTCAGACATCATTATACCTGTCTCAGATTGCCTGTATTTTCCTCTGGTCAGACATCATTATACCTGTCTCAGATTGCCTGTATTTTCCTCTGGTCAGACATCATTATACCTGTCTCAGATTG